>WOVY01016067.1:600000-770000 GCA_013436015.1 Rhipicephalus annulatus
AGTTACTTCAATCTCATGGTTAGGCTCTGCGGTTATTACCTGCCCTAAGTAGACACAGTCTTCTACAACTTGAAGTGCACTATTACCTATCTCGAAGCGCTGCTCTTTTGCGAGGTTGTTGTACATTACTTTCGTTTTCTGCAGATTAATTTTAAGACCCACCTTTCTGCTCTCCTTGTCTAACTCCGTAATCATGAGTTGCAATTCGTCCCCTGAGTTACTCAGCAATGCAATTTCATCGGCGAAGCGCAGGTTACTAAGGTATTCTCCATTAACTCTTATCCCTAACTGTTCCCATTCTAGGTTTCTGAAAACCTCCTGTAAGCACGCGGTAAATAGCATTGGTAAGATTGTGTCCCCCTGCCTTTCACCCTTCTTGATTGGTATTCTGTTGCTTTCTTTATGAAGCACTATGGTAGCAGTTGATCCCCTGTAGATTTCTTCCAGAATGTTTATATATACTTCATCTACGCCCTGATTCCGCAGTGCCTGCATGACGGCTGATATTTCTACTGAATCAAACGCCTTCTCGTAATCTATGAAGGCTATGTATAGTGGTTGGTTATACTCTGAGCATTTCTCTATTATCTGATTGATAGTATGAATGTGGTCAATTGTTGAGTAGCCTGTTCGAAATCCTGCTTGTTCCTTTGGTTGATTGAATTCTAATGTTTTCTTTACTCTGTTAGCAATTACCTTTGTAAATAGCTTGTATACTACAGAGAGCAAGCTGATCGGCCTGTATTTCTTCAAGTCCTTGTCATCTCCTTTCTTATGTATTAAGATGATGTTAGCGTTCTTCCAAGACTCTGGTACCCTACCCGTCAGGAGGCACCTCGTAAACAGGGTGGCTAGTTTTTCTAACACAATCTCTCCTCCATCTTTCAGCAGATCTGATGTTACCTGATCCTCCCCAGCAGCTTTGCCTCTTTGCATGCTCTCCAAAGCTTTTCTGACTTCTTCTATCATTACTGGTGGAGTGTCATCTGGGTTACTGCTAGTTCTTATAGTATTAAGGTCGTTGTTGTCTCGGCTACTGTACAGATCTCTGTAAAACTCCTCCGCTATTTTAACTATATCCTATCCATATTGGTAGTTATTTTGCCTTCTTTGTCCCTTAGTGCATACATCCGACTTTTGCCTATCCCAAGTTTCCTCTTCACTGCTTTGACGCTTCCTCCGTTTTTCAGAGCGTGTTCACTTATCTCCACGTTATACCTTCTTACATCGCATACTTTACGCCTATTAATCAACTTTGAAAGGTCTGTCAGTTCTTTTTTGTCTGTTGTACTTGACACTTTCATGCTTTGACGCTTCTTAATTAGGTTCGTTTCCTGGGAAAGCTTGCCAGTGTCCTGTCTAACTACCCTGCCTTTAACTTCCACTGCACACTTCGTAATGATACTCGTTAGATTATCATTCATTTTATCTACGCTAAGGTTGGTTTCCTCACTAAGAGCCGAGTACCTGTTTTGCAGCGACACTCTGAATTCCTGTACTTTCCCTCTCAGTGATAGCTCATTGATTGGCGTCTTGCGTATCAGTTTCTGTCGTTTCTTCTTCAAGTCTAGGCGAATTCGAGACCGTACCATTCTATGGTCACTGCATCGTACCTTGCCAACCACTTCCACATCCTGCACGATTCCTGGGTGTGCAGTCATTATAAAATCTATTTCGTTCTTATTTTCGCCATTAGGGCTCCTCCATGTCCACTTGCGGTTTTCTCGTTTTTGGTAGAAAGTATTCAAAATCCGCAAATCATTGCGTTCTGTGAATTCTACTAGTAGCTCTCCTCTGGTGTTTCTAGTGCCGATGCTATAGTCTCCTACTGCCTGGTCTCCAGCCAGCTTCTTCCCTACCTTTGCAATAAAGTCGCCCATCACTATAGTATACTGTGTTTTTACCTTACTCATTGCCGATTCTACGTCTTCATAGAAGCTCTCAACTGAAGCGTCATCATAGCTGGATGTAGGCGCGTAAGCCTGTACTAGCTTCATCTTGTATCTTTTATTCAGTTTAATTACAATACCTACCACCCTTTCATTAATGCTATAGTATTCCACTATGTTGCCAGCTATGTTTCTGTGAATTAGGAACTCCATTCCCAGTTCTCTTCTGTCTGCCAAGCCCCGATAGCAAAGGACGTGCCCATTCTGTAGCACATTATAGGCCTCATCTGTCCTCCTAACCTCACTGAGCCCTATTATATCCCATTTAACAACCTCTAGCTCCTCGAATAGTACAGCTGGACTTCCCTCACTAGATAAGGTTCTAGCGTTAAACGTTGCCAAGTTCAGGTTCCAAAGGCGGCCTGTAGTCCAGAGATTCTTAGCACCCTCTGCTGCGTTGCAGATCTGACCGCCGCCATGGTCAGTTGCTTCGCAGCTGCTGGGAACCGAGGGCCGTGAGTTATTTGACGTATGCATGTGGGAGGTATATATCGAAAGGTAACGGTACGCGTGTTTCATTTTAACAGAGAAGGCTGTGTAAAAGTCCCGGTTAAAAACACCTTTTGTATTTGGCACTTACGTGTTAGCATGTGCGTCAGTATAGGTTAACTTTTAGCTTTGTGTTGTGTAACGCGCGTAAGTTTGATTTTCAGTCTCATTTTCTTGTTTTTTTTCCAAGCGTGCTTTCATTTGTCGTGATGATTATTGGATCCGCGCATTGAATGAGAGCTGCTTGGAAGACTATTTTTGTTATAATTAACGGTCTGACGCTTGCAAGCGATGCCAATGTGCGTCATTGAGAAGGGAAGGAAGGAAGGGAAGCAACAAAAGGGAGAAGGCAGGGAGGTTAACCAGAAAGACATCCGGTTGGCTACCCTACACTGGGGGATTAGGAAAGGGGACAAGAAAGACGAAAAAGAGGGAAGAGAGGGAAAGAAAAAAGGGTGGGGTAGAGACTGACAGTAATTTCACTGCAGCGTGTAGAACTCTACCGCATGTCAGAGGCGTTCACACAAGCCCGTCTTTCTCAGGAAACACAGCAGGGCTTTCACTGCCTTGTGGGCTGTCGAGGCGTGTGGACGCTGCTGTAATAGCACCTGCACAGAAAGAGGCCGATCATCCAGTCACCGCATTGCGTTGGCAAGTACTTGTCTATCTGAGGCAAATCGAGGACAATGGCACAGCAGGTGTTCGATATTTTCGCCGGTGCCGCAAACATCGCACGCCGCACTGTCAGTAATTCCGATCAACGTGGTATAAGCTTTCGTGAAAGCAACTCCCAGCCAAAGGCGATAGAGAAGCGAAGCTGCACGTCGATATAGGCCGGGTGGAGGCCGGAGTTGTAGTGAAGGGTCGAGCTCGTGATGTCTTGTACGTCGTATCCTTGGTGTGTTCCACTCAGTCAGTGTGAGACTGCGGGCCAGTTGACGAATCTGCCTTGCCGCATCCGCTCTTGAAAGCGGAATCGGAACGCTGTTCGCTTCTTTATGTGACGTGCGAGCAGCATGATCTGCAGAATTATTGCCGCCTATACCACAATGCCCAGGTAACCACTGAAAGACTATGTCATGGCCTTTTTGTATTAAAAGGTGGTGAAGTTTCACGGTTTGGTAGGTCAACTTGTCGTGGCATCCGCGTCAGAGAACTCATATCAGGCACTGTAACGCTGGTTTTGAGTCAGAAAACACATCCCATTTACCTGGTCTTTCTTCTGAATTGATGAGTTCCAGTGCATTGCGCAGAGCCTCGAGTTCTGCCGTCGTTGACGTTGTCACATGTGAAGTCTTAAAACACCGAGTTACTCCTTGTGATGGTATAACAACTGCTCCACCTGAACTAGACGGCGCAGTAGAGCCATCCGCGTAAATGTGCACGTGGTTACTGTAGTTTTGTTCCAGTAGGAATAGACTCAGTTGTTTCAGGGAATGTGTCGGTAAGTCCGATTTTCTCCTCAATCCTGGAATCGTTAAGTGAACTCGCGGCCGGCTCAATCTCCAAGGAGGAAGCAGTGGCTGTGATGCAGGTGCGTATGTCTCAGCAAACGATGAACGATGCTTGTAGACAATAGTGCCGTATGTCGGGCGAGGTCTTTCAGCAGCTAGGCTCGCCAGGTGGTGAGAAGGGGTCCTGGCATAATGCCTGAGGTGCATGCGCATTGTCTCGGTAATATTATGCGTCTTTATCGAGTGATCTTGAGCGATGGCAATGGTTTCAGCCGTTGAAGCACTGCGGGGTAATCCAAGGCATATCTTATGTGCTTGGGTTTGAATGCTCTGAATTGCGCGCAGGTTGGTCTTGCCGGTGTTAGATATTGCAGGTAAGCTGTTCCGTAAGAATCCGATAAACAGCACTCTGTACAGTTGTAGCATGGATGGTATAGGCACTCCCCAATTCTTTCCTGCAAGAAATGTGAACATGTGGCATGTTGCGATCAGCCGCTTCTTCACATAGTTCACGTGTGGAGTCCACGACAGGTTTCTATCTATTATGACTCCCAAGAACCTGTGGCTTATGCTGAACGATATATATTCTTCATTAATCGATATGCTGTAAGCAGACATCGGTTTCCGCGTGAACGCTACCACTGCACATTTTCCGCAGGACACCTCGAGGCCTTGTTTGCGAAGGTAGAATGACATCGTTGTAGCAGCCTTCTGAAGGCGGGCGTGAAGCTGCGGCCTTGTCACACCTGATGTCCAAATGCAGATGTCATCAGCATAGACAGAAAGTTCTACAGTGCTAGGTCGCTGCTCGACTAGACCAATGAAAGTTAGGTTGAAAAGTGTAGGGCTTAGCACTCCTCCCTGAGGAATTCCTCGGCTGCTGTAATAATCAGGTGTTGGGCCATTCGCTGTCATCACGTAAAATGATCTCAGCTGTAAGTAGCTGTACACCCACATATATATCTTGCCACCAAGACCTACTGTTTCCAAAGCACTAAGGATGGCTTCATGGGTGACATTGTCGTAAGCCCCCTTAACGTCTAGAAACAGGGCGGCGCACAGTCTCTTACAGGCTTTCTGGTGTTGAACATATGTCACCAGATCAACAACGTTGTCGATTGACGAATGGCCGCGCCTGAATCAGGTCATGGATACTGGATAGACTTCGTAGTGCTCTAAATACCACTCCATTTGTGTTAGAATCATTCGTTCCATCGTTTTTCCCACACAACTGGCAAGTGCGATAGGACGGTATGAGGCAATATCCAAAGGAGATTTACCAGCTTTTAGAAGTGGAATGAGGCGACTTGACTTCCATGCCTGGGGAACCGTACCCGTCCGCCAGGAGTCGTTGTATAGGCGTAAGAGTGTCTTCCGAGCTTCGTCTCCAAGATTACAAAGGGCACGATAGGTAATGCCGTCAGGTACGGGTGCTGAAGAACGTCTGCACAGTGCCAGTGCCGCCTCTAGCTCATTCATAGAACTGGCATTCCATACGGGGATCACGTGAGCGCGGTGGGTTGTCAAATGTTTCCGTTCTTGATACTGTGAAATTGTAATCACCGGCAATTCTTCAACAGAAAGATTCTGCGACATCAATCTCTCTGCATCGAAGGTGAAGTGCCAGAGATGTAAACGGGTGTCGCTGACCCAAGGTTGTGCTAAGACCCCGGACAGTTCGCCATATCAGTGATAGGGGCTTTCGTGGATCCAACGACTCGCAAAAGGATGTCCAACGTCGCCTAGCCAGTTTATTCATGTGCAGCTGCATTTTCTTTTGAATGCATCTAGCCAGCCTCAAATCATCCGTGGACTTTGTGCGTCGGTACCTTCGTTCTGCACGACGGCGTATTGTGCGAAGTTTCTCAAGCTCAATGTCGAAATTGGTGCGCTTGTGACCAGTCAAATGTGTATGCGTGGTATTCTGCAGGACATCCTTTATCGAGTCCTCTAGGTTATATAATGAGCCGTCGGTACAGCAGTCTTCCATTAACATTTTGAATTTCGGCCAATCGGTGTATTTGAGGCCTCTTGAGGACTTGGAGCTGGTGAAACCTTCTATTCTCAGGTAAGTTGGTATATGGTCGCTGCCCCGTGTTTCCAGATCCGAAAACCAGTATACTTTTCTGGTAAGTGAGCGAGAAACCAATGTAAGGTTCAGGCAGCTGCTATAGGCTGATCCGCGTAAATATGTAGGGCTTCCATCGTTACAAACGCAGAGTTCATACTCCGAGGCTAAGGACACCAATTTTCTTCCTCTAGAGTTGTCCCTGGACCTTCCCCATAGGAAATGGTGGGCATTGAAGTCGCCAGTGATCACCCATGGCCTTGGAGTCGATGTCAGAATACCGCGTAAGTGCTCGCAGTCAAGGCGGCTTGATGGAGATAAGTAAGCTCTGATAATTGTGAAAGCAACCTTATCCTTCTTCACAGTAAGGCACACATACTGATTCCCTTCATCAGGCGTGACACTGTGGTGAACGTAAGTGAGGTCATGGCGAATTAATACAATAAATTTGCTGCAGTCTCTGTGAGTGAAGGACATAAATCACTCATATCCTGACAGCTTGATTGAAGCACACAGGTTGGGTTCACAAATCACAATAATGGGGAAGCGGTTCACAAATACAAACTGTCTAAAGTCAGACATGCGCGACTTCAGTCCTCTGGCGTTCCACTGAAAGACAGATGCATTCCTGACTTCCGCTCGAAACGATGGTGCCTCGCTGGCCATGGTTTTACCTTAGAGCTTCAAGCACCGGACTCAGGGTGTCCTGCACATGCAGTGCGGTCTGCGCAGCCGAAGTCTTCATATTACTCAGTGGGACACGCATGGTACTCATGAGCGATTGCAGCAAGCTTATCACTTGATCTTCATTCATCGCATCACTGGTTTGAAGGGTCGTCGAGGGCGGCGGGATTTGATGCAGCTCCGAAGTAGGTTGACTTCGTGGAAGTGAGGGCCACTGTTCGGAAGGTGCGACTGCTGTCCCTTTCTTCTGTTTGGCAATATCCGTCTTCAGTGAGCTCGGCGTTTATGGGTCAGCTTCTTTGATAGAGGATGAACGGATGTCGCTGAAGCCTTCGGCCAGAGGTGGAATGGGGAGGCGCAATCGTTTTGAAAACAAAACAAGTAGCAACGTCTATAGCAAAAGCTTATCATCGAGAAGTGCTTGGTATTCTAAATTGTAGTTTCCGGGCCAAATTGGTTTATCCTTAACAGCTTCGATCATCTACAATCTGCCTACATAACAATTTAGAATCACTCCGAAAAATTCGTTTGGTTTAGCAGTGTCATGCGCTGACACTTAGCTAAAGGTGTGCCCATATTGTGTATTTCTCATGAGATACGTTGCTGGGGATGCTATTTTTAGCTCAGCCTAATCTCGAGGAAATATATTCGCTTCTGGTCGTCTGGCGATTGGATCAGCATGTGGAGGGTGTTTTGCTTTCGCTCGACTTCATTGTTCCAGTGATCCTCTGCATGGCTGTGAAAGCAACCACATGCGGAGAGAGCGTAACGGCTACACTTCTCAGTGGTCAACCAGCATCCCTCCTTCCGAGCAGCGCTATACGGCTCAGAACTTCCGTATGCATTGTCTGGTGGCAGGGCTGCTGTTATGCCAGAGGCATGGTTCTTGTTCGGGAGCGCTTCTTCCCAGGAAAATGAGCGCTGTTCCGGTGGACTCTCCCCCCTCCCAGCGCAACGTGCAGTTTTGAGGAAGGCCTTGGAGATGGCGGCGAGTCACGTGCAGTTCCAGGGAAAGCTGTGCCTCCTCCGACGAGCCACGTGCAGCTCCGGGGAAGGCTTCACCTCTTCCGCCAAGCGCCGTGGGAACTGGTCTCAGAGAAAAGACCAATGCATTATTTAAGGTCGTGCCAGCCCGATGTTTGAGCATTTTGCTCCAGCCGACGTCGTCGTACTGGCTGGCTCTGTACAAACGATAAGCTTCTGCTATAGACGTTGCTACCTGTATTGTTTTCAAAACGATTGCCTCCCCATGCCACCTCTGGGCGAAGTCCGTTCGGCTGCATTCGTTCAGCGACATCCGTTCAGCGACATCCGTTCGACACTCGTTCGGCTCTCGGCTACCGCTACCATCGCGACACAGCGAATTCCTAACAACGTGCAAGCCAGTGCGTTGACGTGCTTGGCGCGTTTTCACAGCGCTGACCAAATGTTGGTAGCTGAACGGTAGGCAATTTAATGGAGTGTGAGTGAATTACGAAACAATTCACAAACGACAATGTAACACGCATTGACCATATGACCACTGTAGCGGTGTGGTTTCTGCTTTAGTGTCCCCAACTTTCTATTTGTGTCCACTATGATAAACGGCACCAGTATATTCTGCTGTATTGCTGCTTATTTATGCTGCATCTTTCTTAGTCTTTCGATTTCGGGTGTATCACAAACTTGCATTGACGTTTGTGTTCTCGTCCTGTGAACTGAAATCTCTTTAGGCACTAAGAACACATTTACAGTTATATGAGTTGGAAAGGTGATGGCTCAGTCAAGTTTCGATTCTTTCGTTGGTTTGGATACAAAGCGAAGCGCTCATCAACAGTAAGTTAAGCAACCCACCAATATGTTTCTCAAGTACTATGTCTAATCATGAGCAGCTACATAAAATCTATATAGTAAGTATAATAATCTTGCTGGAGAAATTTTATTTATTTGAATTAAGTGAATCAATAAATAACACTATTTCATGGTGATTACTTCACTTATTCATTAGTTTTTATTAAATATTTCAATAATTTTATCATTTTTTCTATTTTTCCACAAAACCAAATGCACTCCATTGCACAAATAATTATCGCGTAGAAACAGGTGACTGAAGCTTTCAGTTAAAATAGTTTCAGGGAACTAAAGACATTTAGCTAAATTGCATTTTTGATTGTTCTGAACAAAATCATCATTTGATGAGTGCGGGAGTCAACAACAGCTTTTGGAAGTGTTCCAACTTACCTGAGCAGTGACCAGGGTTGCATAAGGGAATCATTCAGCCATCCTCCCCCCCCCAAAAGAAAACACAACACATCACTAGGAAGGGTCGACAAAGCAAGTCTTCTTAGATTAGGAAACCTTTATTGCTGCATTTATCGCGTGCAATAAATAACGACGACTATTTACAAGGACGCGCAGCACGATATGAAACAATAGTGCATAATACAGTGACCGCGCACATACGAATGCGGACGGTGGGATTACTGTTGTACTCGGGACGCCACAGACAAGGAGATGCACAAATGGTTTCAGCCCAGCTGTTTTGTAAAGTAGAGAAAAGAAAACACAAATCATACACAATAAAAATACCGGTGTAGCCGCGATGCAAGATGCGTCGTGACACATTCTGTATCTATGTTAACTGCGGACACTAGGATCATTGCAGCTGCGCTGTACGTCTGTATTAATGAACGTAAGACACTGCATCTGATCAAGAAGCCTTCGCGTTTGACAATTGCCGTGGCATTCTAGTATTCAGCTGCATGATGTGCCCTGCGCGCACATGTTATTGTGCGCTGTCCATCTTGAACAATCAGCGCAAGTTTCCTCGAAGGCTACTTGACCATTATCGATTATTCATTGTCTGGCTGCTGGTTTGCCCAATGCCAGTGCCTCCGAGCGCATTTTAGGTTGAGCCTTTCTTCCCTCCTACACATCAGCACCTGAGGTGGATAGAGAATAAGATGGCAGATTTTCTGCACCGGAAATAGTGCCACCGAAATCTTAGGGGGCCTGTCTTCCCAGTGACACTTTGGAAATACCCCAGAAATACCGTTACAGATGAAAACGAGAGTCGTGATAGCGTAAAACTGCTTAAACAAGACTCGATTAGGCAATAAGACGACAAATAGGCACTGATCTACGAATTCGTTATTAAAAGAAGATTGTTATAAAATGTGACGCACCATTGCAATAGTGTCACGTTCAAACTCAGGAAACCATTCTGGTTGAGCTCTAGAAAGCATGTACCATATGCGATGCTGCATTTATACCTGTCAGTGCAAAAGTTTTGCGAACACATTGCTTAGGCAACATAGTTCGTGGAATTGTCAGTTATAGTGTGCCGTCGTCTGCTGTACTCTAGTTGCCGAGATTACGCTTTGTTATAATATTCCGATTGTATCAGAGTAGATGTGAAGTTGGCATGAACGCAGTGTATTGAGCAGGCATAGAACACATCACACCACGGCATACGACGTTCAAAAATACAAAAGCTTAGGTGACAACCACGATAAAAGAAAAATAACTGACAACATATTGGCAGCACATCAGAAGCTTGACTTATGGGCGCTATCGCGTGCAGTATTCAGAGTACCACGCAGAAAATATAAGTTGAGGAAAGAGCTGACCATACGTTCCTGTGAGATGAACAAGTGAACCCTGAGCGTGACTACCCCCCCCCCATATAAATGTACCTATTTGGACTACACTTTATCATACTTTATGCCATACAAGTACAAGAATATGAGCCTTCAAGCAACGGGAAGTCCTTGCAAGGCCGCCTTTCTCGCTCGCTATTCGCACTCGCACTGCGTGTGGTCGCTCGCGCCACATAAGAAAAAAAAAGCCGTTTTCGGCCAGCCGAAATCGCACGTACTGAGGAGAGCAAACCAAGACCCTCAGTGAGAGCATTGTGCATGCTACACTGCTGAGTTCATCGTGCTAATAAAGCTATAGAGTTACGTGACTCAAAAATGCCCCCATATGCATCCTGATGCTCCTACATTGTCCGCCTCGTGCCTTTGTCTTCTTCCCCTCAGCACGTTCTCTCTCATCGCAACCTCTCTGCAGATGCTATCTACCCGTTCCCAGTCCAGGTCCCGTTTGACGGTGAAATAATCGCTCAGCCCTGCTGGTTCTGAGGCTTGGAGCTACCGGAGGCTGCGGCGGCGGTGGCCTTGTAGATCTGCTGCTGGTGGTACAGCGGGTACCGTTGGTTGGTGGTGTGGTACACGTGATGCGAAGGTTGCTGTTGCTGCTGGAGGGAAAAAAAGACGTAATCAGAAAAAAAGAAATGCAAAAAGTAACCAAAATTATTGTGCTGGTACCGCTGCGGGGGAGCACTATAAGAGATCGACCGAAAAAAAATATCTTGCGCATTATATACTAGTGTCCTTTAGCAGTTGTGCAAGTAATAAAAACTGTCGTTTTCTATATTTTAACTATGGAGATCGCAGACCGACAGACCTGGGTTTAAAACTTGAGCTGCTCACGCCTCTTTAAGCGGGCCCAGCAACACTTTCTTAAGTAATCGCAGAATCCCTCACAAATCAACTACCACAATTTGTTTTTGCTGAAAATTCATGAAATACGAGCGGAGTAGCTGTCTAACGCTCTAAGAGCTTTCTTTGTGTTTTTTCTCAGTGAGTGCGCTGAAAGCTACGCGTGGGAGGATGGAGGGAAGGAAAGGAGCTGATTTTATTTCTTCTCTTCTAACATGCGCGCGGACAGCCTATAAACTTGGCTCGTGGCTCACTTAGAGGGGCCCTGAAACACTCTTTTGGGTAACCGCGTAATGAATTCACTGAAAGAGCTTATTGCCTCACGAACTCAATGCCGCAAAAATTTTAAGAATCCGTCCAGTGCGAGTGGAGTTACAGAAGTTTGTCACATGCTGCAATTGCATTCTTATTTCTCTCGTCCATACAAGCGCTAGAAGCTAAGCAGGGAGAGACGGCAAGGGCAAAAAAAAAAGAATACGTCACTTGCGCCTCGTGACCTTGAGCACTTTTTCTTTTTCTTCGTGTGCGCGACTTCTTCAGTGTGATCGCGCGTGCACGCGTGAATAAGTCGCGGCCTCCTGCGGCGATCTCTGTAACGACCAAGCGCGCCATGTTCATTCAGCCAATGGCTGATTGATGGGCTTTTTACGAGTGATTTTTGAGCGTTTTCCGTCATTTGTCGAGAGAAGAGAAAGCACTTTTTAGCTGACTTTGATAATTTGTTGTGAATTCCAGGCAGCGTGCTGCGCTATATTATTTGGCTCGCGTGTTGTCGGGACCTTCTACTACCGATCGGCAGCCTTTTTGGTTGGTTGGCCACAGGCATGTCGTGACTACTTTACGTCTACTATTCTGCTCACGATGTTCAAATCAGTCAATGGTCGTGCCTCTCAGATATGTGATCAAACAGTTCATTTGGGTATATAGCATAATTTTTTGAGAGAAGAGCGGGCGATTTCTAGTTTACTATGAATTTTAATTTTTATTTCTCTGCCACCTGCTGTGCTTTAAAAGGGTGGTGCCACCAAATTTTAAGGCTACCCCAAGGCTTTTGTGGGTTTCTTCTGTATGCAAGGACTCTCCACGCGAAGGGTTGGACACAACAAACGCTTAAAATATATGTTAATTCACTTTTAAAAGTGTACCTGAATGCTCACTCTCGTGATCTAGTCCCATCGCTTGCGCAGAAACACTGACGTTTCAGAATAGGAGAAGCAATGGTAGTTGTCGTGACGTCATACCAGTTTTGTAGGGACGTGAGTGACTTCCGCCATCTCCGAAATGTGGCTGCTGTTACGAGCGTACTGGCGTCCCTTGCAGATAGACTGTGCGCGTCACTCGAGGACAACGGATGCTTTCGAAGCGACACTCTACGCATTCTTTACGGACAACGAAGGCATCCGTAAGAGACGCTGCGCGCGTCCAACAGCGGGGCTGCCCCTCTTCCTTCAGCCTACTGTACGTATAGTATACGGTGTAAAGATAAACGCTTTGTTTCCTTCTGGCTGTCTTTTGCCTTGCCAGTGCCTGGATGCTACTGCAGGTGGCCATGCCGACTGTCAGCACGTTTTTTTGCTGGTGCTTGTGTGGCACGTCAGTGAGAGCAGACGAAACTCAGCACGATGTACGTCACAGCCTTGTGTGGTCACGTGACCAAGCCACCTATGCATTGACGTCACTGCCCAACTCGGCACCACGAAACCAAAACCGAAAATGGTCCACATAAGTTGAGCACTATTCAATTATTTAGCGAAAATACACGAATCTTGGTGCTTATATCATGTTTCCTGGAGCCAAAGGAAACGCCTACAGCAAATAAAACGCATGCCACAAAATTGGTGGCACCACCCCTTTAACGCTTGGATCACGTGCCCACAGGACGCTCGACTACCAACAGGCACCATTTCTCGCCATGTTCAAAACGTACTGTAGGGTCTTTTTTAAGTGATGATAGGGAGCGAAGAGCTTGCTTGGATACGGTGTACGCTGTGACCTATATATTTATTTCATCGCTCACGTAGAGCGGTTGAAGCTCAAGCAAATTAAGTGATGGTACTGTATTAAATTTATTGTTCATTGAATTTCGAAAGCTGATGCTGATATACCTGCAATGTATGGAGGATATGAACAATATTCGCTATAGTAATAATTAGACAATGCAGTACATGGACCAGTGCATGCACAAGGAAGCTCCTAATCATCAGCTGTATGGCAGATCATGTTCCATCCAGCTATTGCAGTGGATATACAATTTGAGAAAGCAACCGGACAAGTCTATAAAATGTTATGGACAGCAAGCCGATTAAAGTGCAGACAGTTTCACTGGCGCTACGCCCGGTGCGATCATGCCTTACAATGTTTCATGAAAGAATGCGCTCATAACACGCTAAAGCTTTCTAGATATACTTCAAACACCTTTTATCTCTTCAAGAAAGGATATAGTATGGTACATAATTCACGTTAGCGCATCTAGTGAAGGACAGAAGTAGCATACCGGATAATACGGTTAACGCCCCTGCATTTCCCTTCTCTTTATGTCTCTCTGTAGAGCTACTTCTAAACTTTCTCGTTCTTAGCTGCGAAAACATGACTAGCATAATGTGTAAGGGAGTGATGGAGGTGTGCCTCGGTGAAGAAGAGCGCAAAGCACGTCTGACAGGAGGACGAGGCGTAAAAATGACCTGCCCAGCAAATGCCCCGTTTTGCCGCAACGATTGTTCTGTTATTTTCAGTCTTGTCCAGAGAGAATGAGTAGTCGAGAAGGCAATGTAAAGTCGGAACATGCAAACGACGCCGAGTGTATTCCGGATTTGCTAGTGGAGCTTAGAGTTACTCTCGCTCAATCTCTATCCTGCAGTACAAAGCCTTGAATGACCGCGAAGTTATGAGCATGCCAATTTCAACGAGATGCCCCATTACGAAATAGTAGGCAGCACAATGGTTATACGATTGCCTTATGAAGAATTTTAGTTTTTGGGAGTATTGCCCATAATATACATAAAAATAAATAAATAGAACCTCAATGTGACACCAAGTCTCATATTCACACCATTTCAGTTCTTTCTCGCAGAATTCACATGTCGGTATGATAGACGTTTGTACACTGAAACTCCCTTTTCGAAATTCGCGCATTGTAAAATGCTTAGGCGAAGAAGAACACTTGCTATGCATTGTCAGTGCTTAGCAACTGTATGCCCGATTCTTATATACATCAACATAATCACCAATATACTCAGTTCCTTCACAGCTTTACATTTCACAGGTGTTTATCAACAGGTAACTTAGGAACAAAGCGGCAGTATTGTAAGAGAGCGCAAATTTGATTTTATGGCAGCAGAAACTTAAAAGATAAATAAACAGATAAATAAATAAACAAATAAATAAATAAATACACAAACACCCTTCAACGACTCCTACCTTAGACACTATCCGGATAAGTAATTTACTTCCTCATAAGTGAAACAGGGGGTCTGTTTACACCGACTAAATTGCGCGTCGAACTTAGAGAGCCAATGCTGTCACTTGGTATCGTGTTATCTCTCAATGTGTACATTGACCTTTGCTAAATACCATAACAAATCCGTATCACCAAGCCCACCAAATTACTTCTTAAACCTAGGAACAACACGCTGCGGTAAATATGCGAGAACTGCCCTGTTAAATGCTTTCAGGAATGATGCATATATCTACATAAACGCACCATGCTTTTAAAACAAATCGCTTTCAATCAGTCGTCGAAGCCCTCCGAGCAATGGCGTAAACAGAGGTTTGGGAGGGGGGGGGGGGCTGAACGCATTCCAAATTTCGTATATTTTGCATGTATGCCCGCCATATATGTTTATTCACCCGCCCATGCAAACTCACGCACGAGCGCACATAAAGGGGTACTAGAGTAGTGGTTCCTTCAACACTCTCATCAAAATCAAATTTCTGGCTCGACCCGTGCCTCCTATAGCGATCTGCACCATTCCAACAGTACCACACCACCACCACGGGAAGTAGGCGGTTCCTCTCACGTAACAAAAATGGTGGGTCCATCTGAAGAACGCGCTTCGCGGATCACAATGTTGGCCGTGAAAGCACTCGCAGTGGCGCAGGGGATGCCCGAAGACGACGACGTGTAATTTGCGAAAAGAATTGGTCGGTGCTCGCGAAGAAGCTCTCGAGCGGCTCGGACGCCCGAGTCACGCTTGGACGACTTTCCGTAACCCGTTTACCCCAATAAGTAACAACCCACGAAAGCTGGGTCGCCGATGGGCGCCAAGGTTTCCCACTCCACTGACAGTGGCCAACGGACTCGAAACATTGTTAGCTTTGAGAGCGTGGACTTGCTTCTATTTTTAGACACGTCATGGTGATGGTATAAAAATTAGCTGCCAGTCGTACAGCGTCGATCGATTTTCTCAGAGAATCTGTTCAGACACTTCGTTACCCGGTCGTAGTCCTGCAAGTGTATGTAAAGCATTGATACCTCATTAAAGTTAAGGCGCCAGCGCTTTTCGAAGATAACGTATTGATAGGTATAGAGTGTGAAAATGACCCACAAACCGCTAATGACAAGCAAAATAAGTGAAGGGACCCATGATTTTTCTTGAAAATTTTCCTCGCAGTAAACCAAAAAATGTTCCTATACCTATTATAAAAGGATCCAACAGGCAGCCTATGCTGAGATGCGAGAAGGGGGGCAGGTTTATGGGATAGAAAATAAGGTGGTGGCGGGAATCCTGTAAACCACCGTGGTCAAAACGACGTTCCTTGAAAGACTTATCGCCAGTGATCAATCCGAAAGGAAAGCTTCCTCAGCACAGGATGAGAGGAGACAGCAAGTATTGTGGCTACGCTTTGGCCATTGAGGCCTCTCTTTTTTTAATTATCAACGTGGTCTCTTATGAGATGAACGTTTTACATCTGCCAGACGAAGGACATAATGATGTCAATGGCTACGAATGTGGCATTATTACTCTCTTCATGACACCCTTGCCCATATTACTTTACGGTGAAAAAAGATCAGTGGATTTCCGCGTAACATTTTAAATGTTTAAGAAGCATCTGAACTTTAGCTTGTTGGTATACAAGCTAAAGCTAAAATATACTAAAAAACAGTGCGGAAAACAAGGAGAATGAAATGAATGAAAAAAGACTAGCGCTGACTACCAAGAACTTCGTTTATTTTTGCAGTGCAATTACATAATAATAATAATAATAATAATAACAATAATAATAATAATAATAATAATAATAATAATAATAATAATAATAATAATAATAATAATAATAATAATAATAATTATTATTATACGTGCCTTGCGAAAGTCAACGCACCTGTTGGTAGTCAACACCTGTCTCATTTGTCACGTCCTGAATGTTTTCCGTGGTGTTTTTACTATAACTACATATTTGACATGAAGAATAAGATACAAGCCAAACATGATTAGGGATGCACGGAGAAGAATATGAATATAATGTCATCTTTTCGGGAAGACAGTTGGAACATGTTTGCAACCATGGTGTTACACGAAGCTGTAACAAATAACCCTGACCTTTGTCTCGTGTATAAAACGGCTCCAAAGGTGGGTCTGGTATAGCATAGTTGTAATGAATGCTGCCCTAACTGGCTCATACAATGCTTCGGAATTCACAGTTTTATTCTTCGTCGACTTAGATTACTGCGTCAAGGAAGCTTGTCGGGCCTTGCCATGCCAGGTGTACCACCAACGCTGTGCCATTTAATGAACGCTACCTAACAGCAAAACGCCTTTCTAGCAGCACAATTTGCCTAGGTCATTCACCACAAAGAAAGAGCCCGAACGTGGAGCCCGACCATGTGTAGATACTTACCACGTCGTACTTAATGTTTGCACCGTCGAGCATCTGCATGATCTCGAGCACCTCTCGGGGCAGCTCGGTGTAGCCGTGCCGCTTGGCGAAGCCGAACACGTTGGGTATCTGCGACACCACCGAGGGCACCATGCGCACCAGGCTGACCACACCGGTGGCCACCAAGAATGGCACCACCATGTTGGAGATGAGCGGCTCGAAGCGGGACAGCATGCCCGTCCGCGCGGTCACCAGGTTGTCGCTCTTCTCCTTCATTGAGGCCAGGCTGCGGGCCTCGATGCTCAGCAGCAGAGGCACCAGCGATAGGCCGCACAGGCACAGGAGCGTCTGGGTCTTCATGTTGCCTGGAGGGGAGACACAAAAAGACAATGTCAAACAGCAAGCAAAGAAAAAAAGAGGAGAAAAATTTAAAAAAGATCTCATTTTCGGCTCCCCTATGACCTGCTTCACAGTGGTTTTCAGGTGAGGATTAAAAGACCCAAATGAAGGAAGAATAAAAATAAAATAGTCCTCTAATTACCATCTTGCAAGTGCTCTGATACTGACGTTGTGTGAGAAAGGTGATTGACGTATGTTCTAAAGATATCCAGAATGCGCGAGTTTGGATGTAAACTGCTACAAAATGCTGTGCAGAAAATTGATGTGTCTGAGATCTGTTAGTATCATGTGTTATAGAAAAAAACGAAGATACAGCTATCGCTGTGCATAAAGAATACCTGACTACGTTGTTGTTGCGCTGCAATGTAGGAAGAAAGAGGAGAAAAGGAAAACCACCACAGACGCCACGGAAACTCCGGTTGGCAACAGTTAATGGATGGAAGTAGGTGCGAGAAACTAAATAATTCCGATGGTATTGACGAGGATCGCATCTTGATTTGGATAGAATGCCAATGAGAAGCCGATGCTACGATGACACCGATCTTTCAGATGTCCCCAAGGTACCGGCCATGTCATTAAAAAACACAACAGCATGTGGTGTTCAAATGAGAGTTGAAGCGTTTCAGGAGAAAACAATTGTTTCGACCTACCTGGGTTTACTTCAGTGTAGGTATTGCAGTTAATGTTCACATATGCTCTTGCACCCAAATTGTGTGTATCAGTGACCTGTCATCTATAGGTCTTTGGCCATTCTGTGTATCCCTATAACACTTTGCGAGGCACTTTTTACATCCATGTATTGGATGTAAAAAGATACGTCTGCAACTCTGTTAAAAAAAACGCTTGTATAATGGATTTGCTTATACATCGTTTATAAAAAAATATGGCACTGTCTCTGTAAAGAATCCGGATTCTGGAACCAGAACACTTTCGTAGTCAAACTACAAATGTATAAGTTTTATGGAAGAAAAGTTTTTTTTTGTTTTGTGAAATAAAGGGAAGATACAAAATGTGACCTCGTGATATGCCATTCCTCGTTTTGTTAAATAAAGCTTAGGTTCAAAAATAATGGCGGCGGGAACGTGTAGCCATATGACCTTGATAATTTCACTTCACTAAAGCTTGACCTTAACTATAAATGGAGGACAGCTGACACCCTTTAGTGCACCCGCGCGGGCACCTTCGGTGCAGAATCATTTCACCCTAGCTTACACAACTACCAACTAATTTCAGGATAGGTGCATACCCACAAGAGCAATTACTAATTACGTTGATTTTGTTCACAATGTGTTCGTCAGACAATAGCACTGCAGTAAATGCGAATTCTGAGTACTGTCACTAGAACGTGATTCCTGTCCCACTATTAAGCTGCTCAATAGAAAACGAGCTGCATCGTTCGTTAATAAGTAACTGTCTATTATGTCACACGAACAATGGATAAATTGTTTGAAAACTTGTGGCAATCGAAAGCTTCGAAGAGCACACGTTCAAAGCATATTCCTGGTAGATTGTACTACTGCACATGAACCTAACATGCTCGTGCACTTTGACGTAATCCTGGAGACCGCTGCCCACTTTTTAATCCCAGCAATGCTAAAGCGCTGCCCGCTTTTAAAATGTTGATATCCCGGGGTATTTGCTATTATGTTCCAAACAATAAATGCACAGAACACGCAAAAGTCAGTATCATTCAAGCGTAACAAATCTACAGGAAAGTACAGGTTCGAGCGAATATAGCGTCTATTACGGCATCTTGCAGAGATAAGCGTATTACACTGGAAAGGTCACTTCCTCATAGAGAGGGAGGGGGGGGGTCGCTTTTATCGCAGTTTCATTTATGATATGCGGAAACATTCCGAAAGCGCAACGCGCACGTCGACAGACTTGATGCATTTCGGATTACTCGTATCTAAGCCGGCTAGTCTTTGTAAGAAACTGAGACTACGAACGAAACTGCCAAGGCCTACTTAAAATGCGCGAAGTCGTTTTAGCATAATGTCTTAGCCTCTTCTTGAAGACGACTTTCTTTGTGAGTCACTGCCTTGAAACAGCGCCGACCTGTGCTAGGGAGTCATTAAAGCGACTGTATAATTAACTGAGAAGTTTACAAAAGCAGTAGCTTAAACTGGTTGAACAAATTTGACGCGTTCGGGGGGAAGGGTATGGCATGAAGAGGACGTGTCAGTATGTTTTTGAGTAGACTACAAACTAGGTCACTTCGTTCAGTATTCCAAATGCAGAAGATGCGTCTCGATGACATCATTCGTGTAGGGTGAGAACATTGCAGCACTCCGAAATTTCGTACCGATGTGTGCCAACTGACAGAACTTCAGTGCTATACAATCCCTCAACACAAAACTCCGTCGTCAACCACGCACCTCTAATGACCTTGAACGTGAAATGTCCAAACCCCGCAATTAGGTACACGGTGTATCTCTTACCGGAACTAGTGCAAAATCTCGACGAGTCCTTCGGTGCTCCTGGAGCTTATCCTCTTGCACACCGGTCACACCTTCGAAGGCCTGTCGCTCCCTTCAAAGAGGGGTCGCTGTCGCTCTCTTCTGATCACTCGACTAAATCGTGCGTTCCCCCGAAGGAGTAGGAGGTCTATTCAAGACGCGTGTCGTCGCAAAACTGTCTTGTACCGTTACAGAGGGATGTCGGTCAGATTTGGAGGGTCTCGTATCGGGCGCAGTGGCTTTTTAAGCAGCCTCGCTCTCTCCACGCCTCCTCTTCTCGTCCTCCTCTTCTTTTCCTCGCGGAGTAGCTGCCGCAAGTGGATGAACGTAGAGAGGAGGACGGATGGTGGCGCCTGCTTAGCGGTCTCCCTCCCTCACTCCCCCCCCACTCCCAGTTATAGAGGAAAAACAAAAGCCTACCTAATGCGACGCGGCGTCGGAGGTATAGGACGCGCTCTTATGCGCGTGCGTGAGTGCGTGCATGGAAGAAGCTGGATTCCCCCGCGTGAGCGCCATTCTGGGAGCGACCTGTCTTACATAAGCAAACGGCCTTGAACTTTCAACCTCGAAAAGAAGAGGCGCTGGTGCAGCAGGCGCCCCGGTGAAACCCAGAAACTAACGGTGCCCGAAATGGTAGGGAGAGGGGAGGGGTTGTCGGCAGCAACGTTTATAGATACTTTTTTCTATAAACGTTGGTCGGCAGTGTGCACGCGGCGTTAAAGGTCACCGTTCCTTCTCTGTGTGCGACACAGGTGAGAGAGCTTGCAGAAGGAGGAGAGGTCGAGCTCGAGCGGTTTTTTTTCTTTTCTATGTTTGTGTTTGACGAAGAACCACGCTGGAGATTTGAGCAGATGCGGTCGGCGAAGTTGCGCGCGGTGAGGTCGGGCGTGGTTCTGAGAAGGTTGTCGGTGGCTGCTGTAGCGAGGGAGGAGATGCTTTGCTCAGTACGGGTGAACACCCGATTCGGACCGGAAGCGTGGAGGTCTGAATGCCTTTTTATGTTCGTATTATGCATAATGCTTCTGAGCGCCAGCATTAGTTCTGCTCTACTACGTGGAAAGTGTGTCTCAGACCATCGAGGCAAGAAGAAAAGGAAACGCAAGAAGTGATTGCCGGAAAACAGTGAAGGGGGAATTCAATATAAGTAGACGTAGGCTTTGGTAAATAGGGAATTAAACAACCAAAGTATATATGACTGTGTAGGAATTTATTACACAGAAAACAAAACAAACGTTCCATAGCTGCACCAAAAAAACAATTATCCAAGTAACGAAGGATCTTGAAGTAAACGAAAGAATGCATTTATAATGACCCGGTGGTAAGAGGTGGTATCAAGGGATCGCGGGGATAAAACTTTAGCGCATTGAAAAATTTATCTGGACACTTTATCTGGACATGCAGCGCAAAGTCATGAATGGAAGCTTATCAACAGAAATGCTAGTGTGCTTTCGCAAGGCCCTCATGCCGTCAGCATATATGTTGACGGCATGAATCCTGGTGCACGGACGCAAGATGCTAAAACACATGCTCTTGCGCGTCGCACCTACAAGAGCCACGTGGCTATGCAGGGTCACGCAGGGGCCCACTGTCCGTCGCAGTCGTATGAGCGGAGCCTAATGGTTTGGTCACCTTGACATCTTCAATATTGAAGAGGTGTTGCTCTCAGGTCGCCTCGTAACCCTCCGCACCAGGCATGCGCCATGCCTGGGCAATATATTCCCCCTCACATATTACACTTTTTTTAGATCACCTGAGGTTTTTGTAATAAATAAATAAATAAATAAATAAATAAATAAATAAATAAATAAATAAATAAATAAATAAATAAATAAATAAATAAATAAATAAATAAATAAACGATTAAATAAATAAATAAATAAATAAATAAATAAATAAACAATTAATTAAATAAATAAATAATAAATAAATAAATAAATAAAAATAAATAAAAGGCCTATGTTGGAAGCTTCTACGGCGGAAAGATTTTCGTCTAAATACCGTAAATAACTGAGCTTTGTAGGAGATATGAGCACAGCAATGACCAACACGACCATAACGGTGGTGAACGTACAACAGTCATTTGCATTTAGGGGAGTAAAATGGCCACGAGGTAGGGGTAAGATTACGACATGACTTAACACAGCTTGACAAACACTGCTGTATTCTTGTTGGGCCAAAACAAATTGTCCTTGTCTGACATATCTTGGTGGTGGCATACAGAGCGACTTCAAATATCGTGGTGATAGTGACGGACACTATTATGGCGGGAGTTCCATGATACCGAAGTGCGGTGTTTTGAGGCCCTTTACAGAATGATTTCTTTTCTGGCAAGTTGGTGTTTTGCAACTATATTAGCGCAATGATTTTTAGAGAGAGAGAGAAAAAACTAAAACAAACCACGACACATACGAATAAACAGATAGGCGAGGTTGGCTAGCGTGACCTGTCCTTTCGTGCACGTCGCCGTTCTCAGGATGTACCTGGCGCTAATATACGTTGCACTTCAGAGCAATATTTGCGGAAGGCAGGCCTCGGTGAGAATGTTTTTGTCACTTGTACGTGATGTACACTCGTACTATAATCTTATAACATAACAATTGCATTAGAGGTTTCACGTCTCTGAACCACGATATGATTACGAGAGACGCCGCAGCGGAGGACTCTGGAAATTTCGATCATCTGGTGTTCTTCGACGAGAACTGACATCTTTTCGCCAAAATCGAAATGGGACCGCTGTGAACGGGATAGAAACCGTGACGTTCGGGTCAGGTGCCGTGCGTCGCAACCGCTACACTGCCGCCGTGAAGGCTCGAACCGTAGTTTACTTTGACCGAAGGCCAATATAAGAGAAGACCATTTTGGAATGTCCTCCTAATGAATTATTGCCACCTAGAGTCAAGAAGACACTGGTACATTTCCAGAAACCATATACCTTTACAAGCGATGGTGACGCGTATTGACCTGCTACTTACGTGATGGATAAGGGATGTCATGCAGTCACAGTTCCATGCAACAGCGACTAGTTGTATCATGGCCGCGTCTCTTTTATATTCTTATATTTGTGCTTTCTGGCTACCTATGTATATGTAGCATACATAATACTTCGAAAATACATGTATAAATGCGCAGCTCGCGCTCCTATAGAGCGTCGAGGTGCGTGGGAGGTCATGCAACGTTTTGTAACTCACGCCGACATTTCGTCGCGTGGTCCTTCTCATAAGAAGTGTAACGCTTTCGCCGAAATAACGTAAAGTATCCAGCCAATTGCACCATCAGCCTGCGCCTCTTATTGACATCATCGGAATCCTGGACCACTCAGAGAGCAAGCCACATTACGCGCTTTTCGGGGGCAATACCAAAGATCAATCTATAGCGCCTACGGGCAACGAGCACAAGAAACGCGGCCGCAGTGAGATCTCACGCCCGCTGCGAGGCTCGCTAAAGCCGTAGTGAGACGTTACAAATGGCAGTGAAAGAGGCGGGCTACCCCGGCGCGTGCTTTCTGCGGCGGAGCAGCGAACTCTCGGCCGCCGCTCTCGACGCGAAAGTTCGGCTCCGTCCGTGACCATTGTTCGAGCTTCGCTCTTGACCCCGTTTCTGGGCTGCGAACGTGACGCAGTGACGACACGTTCGTGCTGCGCCCGTCGCACGACGTATTACCACAACTGGAGCGAGTGAAATTCGGCAGCGGCGAGACACCGCGAATGGAGTTTCTTTTGCGGCCCCGTATGTGCGACTGTATACGATCGGGTTTGTCATACACGCAGCACGTGTCGTAAAAGTATAGGAGCGGCCGGGTTTCGGCACCAGTATACGAACTTGTAAATCCGAATGCGCGGAGCCACTCGTCCGTTTGCTGAGTTTGTCCTGCGTACATCGTAGAGGCGTGAAGTCGCCTTCTTGCAGAATACGCTGAGGCGTATTTCATTCGCTTCCCTGCTATCAGGTAATCATGTAAGATACGGCAGTGGTAAAGTCGATACCGCTTTAAGCCCCTGTAAAGATCTGAGAGTCATAGTCATGGTGAGGTGGAGTCCGCCTCACCAACTTATCAGCCTCACGTGTATACTGTAGATCGATGGAAGTCCTGTACCATCTAGTCTTGCCAACGGACAGTCTTTCTGGCACATATGGCAGGGTCTATTGTTCCGAGCTATTTATTAGAAATTGATGTGCACTTTTAGCAGATGATTGTAGAAGGTCTCCGGGCACACAGGTGATTAATTCAGAATTAATTCGTGGTGCTTCATGGAAGCGCGCCCTTTTACGTCTCTTGTGTATCGTCGAGGTTTCGCTACATACGTAATGCGGTATGAATACGAGTGCAACGCTCAGGAGTGAGCAATATAAATATGAATGCTAAGCACCGGGAAACACTTGTATGTGGGGTCACTATTGCAATTATTACAGTAGCAACTATATTACGCATGCGGTTTTCATTGAATCATAATTTTTCATATCTTTTAAGAACCCCCTAGGGTTAACAGTGTCAATGAACAAAGAAAACAAACAAAAGACTGTCATTATGTCACCATTTCTGGTTTGTATATAAAAAACGCGTTTGAATTGATGTTTCTAAAAAAGGTGAACGCACCCAAGAACTCGAGATGCTGTATTTATCCAAGGCCATAGTTTGAAATTGCCATCTTAACCGCAGTTAATATTCTGTAGACAGCCACAGAATGAGAGAACGATTCCCATTCAGAGCGAGCTTTGTAAAAAAAAGAAAACATGCAAGAAAACATAAAAAGGTTGTTTTGTGACGTCTTGTTTCGTTTCTTTAGGTATTGTTCAGAAATCACATCAGGAGTATTGAAACGGTGCTACAGTAAATTTGAATGTCTTTCGGTAACGTAGAGGGATTTATATTTGCGACTCAAATGCTTTCCTCTTGGCCAAAAAAAAGTAGAATAAAAGATTAGGATTGCGAAATACGTTGGCTGAATGTTATAAAACAGCTCACAAATATGTCAGTTCTCTAATAACAGTACTGCTAAGCCACTCAGCTCTCACTGTTTCAAAGAGAACGTGCATGATGTAGATGCTGGAAAACCTAAATGTGACACCGGTAGCTGCGATGAGAAAGTCACACTCCAGCAATGTGTGGCAGTCTATAGGTAAGTATAAGCAAATGTTATGTAGCGCGCGAGGAAAACAATACAGACCACCGCTTTCAAGGCGAAGGCAGCTGCCGACAAATCGACTTCGGCGCTACGGCCCATATCATCTACGGCGTCTTGAGAAGTAATCTCAACGCACACATAATTACATCATATGTCCACTGCAGGCACCAGTGCTACCATGACCCAAGAATTTGTACTCAAAGCCACCTAAGAACCCACATTTCCACGGCTGTCACATCGATGCATGCTGTATAATTTTTTTTCTGCGGCTGATATGATCTCTCTTCACATTTCGGTCTCTTCCTTCCACTTGTTGACTAAGTTGTTTCTTTCCCATTATGCAAGGTAGCAAATCTAACCGTACTAAATAGTTGCCCTCCTTTTTCATGGTATGGTAAGCTTCATTAAGGTTCTGCACAACGTTGAAACTAAAAGGCCAGGCCTCTCAGTCGCATTCTCCACCACAGATTGTCACTGCAGCATCTGCAAAATAGTTTTAATATTCAAACGTTCGTATTACTGTGCCACGTAGCACCGTAAAAAATAAACTTAGTTAACGAGTGCTCAACATTAATCTGGCTACTACGAGAGATATCAGGCTTGAAGCCTCGAGAGAAGACGATTCAGTCAGATTGAAGAACCTTTTCCCCAGCCACATATATGAGACTTCCGAGTAGGAGAACCAAACTGTAGTTTGTGCGCTTAATCTCGGAGCTGCTAACCATAGACTCACGAATCACCTGAGATACGAGTTTTTTAAAGGAACTTTAGAAAAGAGAGAGAGAAAAAAACTGGCAGAACCCAATACTGCGGAATCGATGATATTGCGAAGCACGAATGAGAAATGTTAATTACCATATTTGGAGGTGTAATTTGCATTCATCGTCCATTCACGTCACGTAATACCAAATTTGTTCTACGTGGAACTAGTGAATCGGCCACGAGAACACTATGAGCGTAGCATGTATACATGTTTTACATGAGACGCCTATTATGATTATCATGCTTGGACGTGTTATATACCTTCGTCCTCTATTCACTTCCTGTGATACCAAATTTGGCTCATGTCGAGCTAGCGCAACGACGGCAAGTGCGCATGAAGGGTCCAATATACTGCAATGTGGCGTTGACATGTGCGCATGCTGGGCCCAAGGAGGATTAAACCCAGAGACGCTTCGTTAGCAAAACGCGAGCACTCTATAGTCTGACGCCAGGCGTGACCAGCGTCTGTCAGCGCAGCCCGACGGCAACCAGTGCGAAATGCGACATGCTGCATTTCGCGGTGATGCGTTACCCAGGCAACACTGCGTCTGCCTCTTCTTGTGACGGAGGGACGCTGGACGTGCTGAAACGCACATGCGTCAAAGCAGCGCAGCTCGGCTCGCGCCTGCGGGTATATGGCAGGAGCGGAGCCTGGCGTGGCAACACCGGCGCGACGCGACGAAATGGACGCCGGCGAGCACACGCACCACGTCTCGTCGAATTGAATTGGCGCCTTGACAGTGACATGTAGTCATGTTCTCACATGACACGCGTTTCATGATTATCATGCTTGCACCAATCACGTATCTTCATCATTTATGGCGTCACGTAATGCCAAATTTGGCATATGTGAGGCTAGCGAAACGGCCGCGAACGCGTCATCGGCGAGGCATGTAGTCATGTTGTTACATGACAAGCATGTCCTGTTTATCATGTTTGGATGTGTCGTTTACCTATGTCGTCCGTTCGCGTAACGTAATAACGAGTTTGGTACAAGTGAAGCAAGCGAAACGGCCGCCAGCACATCATGAGCGGGGCATGTAGTCATGTTGTTACATGACACGCATCTCATGATTATCATGTTTGCACCAATCACATACTTTCGTCATCGATTCACGTACTGTATTACCAAGTTGGTATATGTGATGCTAGTGAAACGGCCGCGAGCGCATCGTCAGCGTGGCATGTAGTCATGTTGTTACACGGCACGCATGTCATGATTTTCATGTTAGGGTCTGTCGCTTGTGTTCGTCATGCAATCGTGTCACACCATGCCAGTTTTGTAACATGCGATGGGAACGAAACCACCACAAGAGCTGCAGGACCATGAAATGTAAATCATGGCATTCATGACATACATAATAAGATTTTTATGTTATGAGTAGACAAAAATGCTCTTCTACAGTCATGTTATACCATATTAAGTTTGGTATCGATACCAGTATCAAAACAGCCCCGAGAACTAAAGGTCGTAGGCGGATAGATAGATAGATAGATAGATAGATAGATAGATACGCTCAAAGTCGCTGAAGTTCGCTAAGAAAACCCCTGACATTTAAGGAGAGAAAATGCACCGTAGCTATTTTGAAAAAGGGAGTGTGCGCGCAAACTTTAGATAAACCCCTTGCAGAGGGTGGGGCGAGCGCTCAACGAGTGAACATGACTAAAGAGAGAAATGCTCTGGCGTCGTCACAGCGTTAGTGAGTTTCTGGGGCTTACTATTGTCCGTAGAGCACTCAGAGTCCGTGGTCGGTCGGTGGGCACGTTTGGTGGCTGGACGGTCTATTTCCATGGCGCTGGCACCAACGCTGGCACCAGCGGCCGCACCTGTAATCTCGCACCTGTAATCGCACAGGCTCAGTTTACGGGTCTCAGCAGAGTATTTGCTGGCGCGGGCGCTCGTCATCGTCAGTGTCATAATCACCGTCGTGGTCTTGTCTGGGCCAATGACCGGAGCTTCTGCACGTCCCGTTGTTCGGATTCCGCGTCTCATCGAAGCTCTCGGCCCCTCGGAGCTGCTGGTGGTACGGACTGTGTCAGAGCTGTAGCCCTCGTGGTCTCTGCTAGGTACGGGCACTCGGGCTTCGGCTTTGGATGAGCCGTGGTCTTCATAGGCGTCCGGTGAAAAGTCGCTGGTCTCGGACGGGGCGTGAAGGGTTGACGAGACTTTCTCAAACCTTAGAGGCAGGTCTCCTGCGTCTTGTGGTTCGGCATGGGCGTCAGTGTCGCTTGTGTTGGTGTCGCTCTCAGGCTCGAGCACCGGATAATCATCTTGCAATGTGGGCGTGAGGTCGGTACACGCTTGTTCTTCGGTTACCGTTGCTTTAGCAGCTGCGAAGGACTTCGGACGTACGCAGTCAGCTGTTGCATGGCTGTTCGAGCACTCGCGGCACGGTCCTGCGCACCCCTCTGTAGCATGTCCAAAGACATTGCAGCGTGTACAACAGGGCGTGGCACAATCTTTCGTGATGTGACCAGCAGCCCGGCTTTTAGAGCACAGTTTCCTGACTCCCCGGTAGTCACACATGACGTTGTAGACTTGAACTGCCAGAAAGTTCGGTATTTGGCTTTTCATTTCCACTCGCGCCACGCGGACACCTGTGCCAACCCCAGGGCACCTCTTGAACACTGGCTCGTGGAAGTGTTGCACGTTGCCATATGCGGAAAGAGCAATCGCTAGGACTGCCTCACCTACCCACAGCGGTACCCGGAAGACTGTGACGTGGACTATTTTAGGAACGACGCTGACGAGTGGAACTGATACGCCGTTCAACAGAATGGCGCCCCGGCGCTTCAGCTTGGTGGCTGCATGGACGTTTGCGGCTGCGGCGCCCAACTTTGCGCCTCCCATGTATTGGAGGGACTTGATACCGGCTGCGCCGGTTACTGCTTCAAGGGCATCGATGATATCGTCGACGGTGCTCCCCTCTGGAGCGCTGAAGTTAAAGCAGTGGGCTTTGGGTGGTGGCGCTGCGAAAGCCATCACTCTTCCGTACTGGTCCTGGCTCCCACGGCTTGCGCTTTGGTGCCCGGGCGTTGAGTCTCGATGAACGCCTGAACAGGGCGGGGGGGGGGGGGTGTCCAGGGGTACGCTCGATGGTTGATGAGATGGGGTCGTCGACTGGCAGCTTGGCTGTTCCCGGTAACCCCGGCACCAGGTAAGTACATCTGGTATGTTTAGAAAAAGTGGTTAACGATTTAGAGCATTTGGTACTCTACTATGGGAGAGCAGTAAGTACGTCTGGTATGGGAGGGGGGATTGGAAAAAGGGGTTAACGATTTAGAGTACAGGGTACTCTACTATAAGAGAGCTGGTATCAACAGGAGGGGGGGGGGTTAGAAAAAATGTTTAACGGTTTCGAGTACTTGGTACCTTCGGGCGCGTTGGCGGGGACTGCGCTGCTCAGTTCGGGCCTGGACAAACAACTTTGGGCGATCCAGCAGGCCAAGGAAGCTGCCGGGAGACACGGTCTCTCCGTTGGCCCCTAGGTGGGAGCCCATCCCAGCAATCTGCCTGAAATTATAAGTCTATCTCTCTTTCTCTCCCTTTCTCTCGAGTATTTGGTACTCAACTACGGGAGAGCAGTAAGCCGTCCCTACAGATGTCGAAGATTTTTCAGACACAGTGTGACAAGGCTGGTATGGGGGGGGGGTTCGATTAGAAAAAATTTATTGCCACAAACGTCAATAACACTCAACAGAACATTTCCGTCTTAGACATACTCTAACGATGATGACAAGACAGACGTCATTTACATGAACATAGATATGAGATGACGTTGAAAAAACATGTACATTCGGTGGTTCACACAAACACAACCACAAAATACTTCAAGGTAAACAAGAGACAAATAAAACATAAATATGTACATTTTGCATATTTACATGTTGGCATGCCATTTCTGCCGGCACATCGACAGATCAGCCTACCAATACCAGGCCGGCCGAAAGACAAGTTTCACTCGTCCGTCATAGACCGACACAAAAGGGCAAGACCAGTGCCGAAGAAATTCCTCTTCACCGAGGAAGAAGAGCTCCTCCGACAAAACAGACAGCAGCTCCGAGTACAATCGTTCTAGGATCGGGTAGAGCGCGCGGCGGCGGCGGCCCGCTGCAACCGCCTCGCAGCGGTTGCGCTAGAGGCAGAAAGCGCCGGCAACAATGAGAAGACAAGCGAAGCGGCCTCGCGAACAACGCCCAGAAGAAACGAAGCGATTTACTCTGAGGCAGTGAAATCCAGCATGTACGGCTCTCCAAAAAACGCGAGCAATGATACAATGCCTCAGAAAATGCTGATTTGTTTCCCGAAGGAAGCAGTTCGGACATGTTGCTGACTGGACTATTCTCCACCTTTCGAGGCGGTCGAGAGTGGGAAGTACACCCCATCCCAGGCGCCACATGAAGTCCCGAAGGTGTCCAGGCAGAAAAGAAGCCGTTAAGGAGCTCCAAGACACCCGTCTAGAGCGAGCACGGCGGGCTGGCGGGACCAACGGAAGCAACAAAGCAGCAGTTGTCTCAACTATGTGGTTGTTCAAAACATCTATGCCAGGACAGCTCGACCTGACATGGCGAAAAAATGCAACAGTTGTTGCATAAAACGCAGGAAGTGTTATTGACTGTGGCCCCCTGTTAAGTTGCACATTAGGCATCAAATGGCGAAGGTGAGTACCCAGAAAGTAATATGCAAGCGTTCGTGCGGGAGATTCCTCCCCTTGCACTAGGCGCAAAAGGAAACGCAGTGCCAGCAGCCGACAGCGTATGGACACTGAAGGGAAAGCAAAGCCTCCTTGAGCACGCTGCTGTCCCAGTGCCGCGCGAGAGACCAACTCAGTGCCGCCTGACCAAAAAAAGGAACACAAAGCAGACTGCAGTGATCGCACGATACGTAAAGATGGTTGCACGACGTGAGAAAGGTACCAAATGCGACCGCAAAATACAGTCTGCGCAAGGTACCTCCGCTCAAGAAGCGGGAAGTCGAAATCCCGTGCATCCTGAATTTTCAGTCTTACTTCCTCGAGAGCGTTTAACCAAACAGATTCGCAAATGCCGTAGTGGTTGTATGAAATACCTAAAATACGAAGGGACGCGGCCGGCTGAATGGGAACACTGGCGCTAAGCCTGGAGTTTTGAGAGCCAATGAAGAAATACCGGGATTTGGAGATATTCAACGCTGCACCTGAAAAGTCGCCATACTGGGAAAATACATGCAGGCTGCGTGAAAGGCTATCTTCATCTGAAAGGTACAAGGTTATATCATCAGCGAAAGCTGTGACTTTCACGACACCGCTACCAGGAAGCGGAAGACCCCGGACACGTGAATCCGCATCAAGAGCACGCAAGTATGGCTCAAGGCTGAGGACAAATAGCACAGGAGACAATGGACATCCCTGACGGACCCCACGTGTTATGGAAAAGGCAGCACTTTCCCAACCATCCAGAACTAGTGTGCTTTTCAGACCAGTGTACGTATTTTTAATCATTTCCACAAACGAATGAGAAAAGCCGAACGCTGTGAGCACATTAAAGATATACGCGTGCTCTAGTCGGTCAAACGCTTTTTCCTGGTCCAAAGACACAAGGATACCACGCGCAGATCGCGACAAAGTATAAGCTATGATATCCCGTGTGGTATATGACAAGCTGTGTATTTCTCGTCCAAGCACTGATGAAGTCTGGTGATTACCTATTAGGGTGTTCAACAGACCCCTCAAACGTTGAACGGCTACCGCCGCGAATATCTTATAGTCAACGTTGAGGAGCGTGATAGGTCTCCAATCTTCAGGATTAACAGAGGAAGCATCACCCTTTGGAATAAGCACAATGCGTCCATCTCGAAAACTTGATGGAAAGACACCGTCCTCGTAGCATCGCCGGATTACCGCGGTAAATGTAGCACCAATCTCATCCCAAAATGTCAAGTAAAACTCAACAGGTAAACCGTCTGGCCCTGGGGCCGTTCCACGTTTCATAGATTTCAGTGCCGCCTTTACCTCATCAGCCGACGGAGGGATGTGCAGGCAATCTGCAGCTTCTTGAGGAATACGGGGCAAGCTTCTAAGCATTGGCGGTGTTTCATCACAGTTAGTCCGCATGGCCGAACACGACATTGCTTCAAAATGCGCCAAGAAAACAGATCGATCACGCGTAGGAAGCCGCTGCGCAGGTGGTATTTGTGCTGTCATAGAGACAGGTGGCTCTGATTGCCCAAAAAAGGAATGTCTCACGTAGCGCAGCACCTCGGGATGTGCACATGGGTTGTGTCTACAGCGCCATGCTGCTGCCGCCAGGGACGAAGCAGCAGTCAAGCGCTGAAAGCGTTCACGCAGTTCACGCTGCCACGCTCGCATCAGAGGAGAAGGCGTCTCGGCGCGCAAAGCAATGCGTAACTTCATCGTGGTATCAGCAAGCTCTTCAGAAACGCGTCGACGAAGCGAACGCCCCTCTACTGCGCAGCGCAGGCGCCACTGTGTTTTAAGCGCATCCCAATCTTCAGGGCCAGACGCCGTGAGCGACACACGTATTGCGTGTGACAAATCTGATCTTGAGCGCGCGTCCTGCAGGACGCGAACATCAAGACGCCATGGCTTTTCTGAGAAAGAAAATGGAACTTCGAGCTTCAAGACAATAGGCCGATGATCAGATACGTACACAGGAGAAGGTGGGAAGGACGGAACGCATAAATCAGAGACAAACGCCTCGAACGCTCGTGGGATATAAGCCCGGTCGAGCCTGCTGGAGGATCGTCCACGTCGCCATGTCCAAACAAAGGTATTTCCGTGCACTACATTGTGCGCGTCTAGTAATGAAAAGTGGTGGACAAGGCGGCGAAGCTCGCGTGAATTCCAAGCAGACCGGCCCCAGCCAGGACCTTGTACATCGGTTCGCGTATTTAGAACGCAGTTGAAGTCGCCAATCAAAATGACATCACGACCGTCAAGAAAAAACACATCCAGGTCTCTAAAAAAGGCATTAGACTGTCCAGCTTGCGCTGGCCCATACACACACAGTATCCTTAATCTGAAAGAAAAGTAGCTACAGCCTAAAGCCAAAACCCTGCCCACGCCATCGTAAAAAGCATGATGATCCCTTAATAGAGCTCGGTTAAAAATAATAATACCTACTCCCGTAAAACGAGATGTACCAAAAGAGAAATAACAATCTAGGTTGAATCTTCGTTTAAAAGCAAGCACGTCGGATAGCGAGAAAAAATTTGTTTCCTGGAGGCACAAAACATCACAATTTGCAGCGCGGGCGACACTAATCACTTCAACCTGGTTTGCCGGACTGCGAAAACCCTGAACGTTCAATGAAATAATATGCAGTGTAGTAGCCATAATAAAAAGTAAAGACTAACCTGGACGCATAGTTCTAGACGGTGTCCTGGAAAGTGTCCAGGGGACACTTGCTCGACCAAATTACAACGCACTGTTCGACCCTCCAGAAGAGGGTCGAGGTTTTTTGGACCGTTGGGATTTACCACGGCCATCACTGCGTTCATCGGAGCAAGAGCTGGAAGTGTGCCCTCGCTTTGTTTCACGTGGAGCTCCCATTTCAACGCCAAAATCGGCAAGGCTAGACAGTCCGATGCTACTATCCAGTCCCAGGCTGAAGCCGTCTTCCGTGTAGGCACCCTTTGTGTGGGCGATTTTTTCAACAGGAGAATCAACTAAGTTGACTAAACAATCTACAAGCACTCACAATGAGGTGTGGTAAGACCTCACACAGCACAGCCACAATAGTATTCCTAGGTAAACTGCCGTTTCCGACCAAAATAAATTTTGTACACGTGATGGATTTTTTTCTTTCAGAATGTCTTCAAGAGGTATCACGGTTTTTGCAGTCGTTCTTTAATTTACTAGTTGAAAGAATTGTGCCAAATTTTCAAATTTCAGCCTAATAGTGCTGACCACATTTAACTTCTGCATGGGGCTAAGGGCCTTTGACACTCTTGGAAAACACTACGCGCTACAGCACTCCCCTGAGGACACTCCGTGGTTCAGATTCATTCGACGATCGGCAGATTCGCTCATCATCAGGAAAGTGCTTACTAAAAAGATTGAGAGAAAGAGGGGAAGGTGATTCATAAAGGGCTGGCAGGGAATTTAAGCTGCTTGATCATGCTTTGGTATCCTAAACTAGCTGAATGCAGATGAATTTTAAGTGCAAAGCATTTCTTAGCGAACTTCGGCTACTTTAGGCGTATCTATCTATCTATCTATCTATCTATCTATCTATCTATCTATCTATCTATCTATCTATCCGCCTACGACTTTTAGCTTTCCTGGCTGCTTGGATAATGGTATCGATACCAAAGTTGGTATGATATAACATGACTGTATGACAAATATAACTGAGTAGTCATAACATGAAGATCAAGGCATGTATGTCATAAATGTCAAGATTTACATGTCTCGCTGCTCTTGCGGAAGTTTCATTCACATGATATGTTGCAAAACTGGCATGTTAAGACAGGACTGCATGGCGAACACAAGCGCCAGACCCTAACATGAAAATCATGACATGCGTGTCATTTAACAACATAACTACATGCTACACTCATGATGCGCTCACGGCCATTTCTCCTCCTTTGCATATAACGAATTGGGCATTACTGGACGTGAATGGATGACGAAGGTATGTGACTCGTTCAAACATGATGATAATGAGGTGCGTGTCATGAATAACATGACTACATACCAAGCTCATAACGCGCTGGCGGCTGTTTCGCTAGCTTCACTTATACCAAATTTGGTATTACGGGAGATGAATGGATGACGAAGGTATGATAGTGGTGGAAACATGATAAACATGAGATGTGTGTCATGTAACATCTTGACTACATGCCACACTGATGATGCACTCGCGGCCGTACCGCTAGCTTCACATATACAAAATTTCGTATTACGTCACGTGAAGGGATGGTGAAGGTATGTGCCTGGTGCAAACATAACCATGAGATGCGCGTCATGTGAGAACATGACTACATGCCACAGTCAACGCGCCAATACATTCCAACGTTACGCGGTGCGCGTGCTCGCCGGCGTTCATTTCATCGCTTAACGTCGCATCCTGCCATATACTCGCAGGCGTACGCCACGCTGCGTTGCTTTGACGCATGCGCGTTTTAGCGCGTCCGGCGTCCCTCGGTCACGATTAGAAGGAGACGCAGTGTTGTCTGAGTAACGCATCAGCGCGAAATGTAGCATGTCGCCTTTCGTGCCGGTTGCCCTCAGGACGTGCCAAACCCCAGACGCTGGTCACGCCTGGCGTCACACTATACAGTGCTCGCGTTTTGCTAACGTAGCGTCGCTATGCCCAGCGTGCGCGTGCGTCGACGCTACATTGGAGTATATTGGACGCTTCATATTGCACTCTCGGCCGTTTTGCTTGCTCCACATATACAGAATTTGGTGTAACGTGACGTCAATGGATGGCGACATATATGACTGGCGCAAACATGATAATCCTGACACTCGTGTCCAGTAAGAACATAACAACATACCACGCTCATAGCGTGCTCGCGGTCGTTTCGCTAGCTCCACATATACAAAATTTGGTATCACGTGACGTGAATAGATGACGAAGGTAAACGACGCATACTAACATGATAATCATGACACGGAAGACATGTACAGCATCATTTACCTCCACCTCGTAACGTTATGTTGTGCTGATTTTGAAGTGACATACCAACATTTCTCATTCCCGCTTCGAATATCATTGATTGCCACTGTAAGTGGGGTCTGGCAATTCTTTATGTGCTAGATTAAAGGAAAATTTTTTTTTGCTTTCTGAAAAAAGGAAGGCGCTCGAAGTTAACGACTGACTCTTATGATGTTATGCGTAGCTTAGAAGAGATGGTATTTGAATAATTTGGCCAGAAAAAAGCGAGAAAAGTGTTGAAAATGAGCGGACTACTCGCTAAAGCATTCGTTTGCCGCCAGTCTTACTGGGCTACGCTCGTGCACAAAACCGAAAGCCACCCGAAAACTTTATAAACAGCAAAATGGTTGTTCAGCGAGAGCAGTCTTTTTATTTTAATAGCAGACGCTGCCTCCGTCGGCCTTGCAAGACGAGAGAGGGAAGTGGAGCAACAGTTCTGCAGGTGTTAGGGAGCCTTCATGTGCGCGCGTCTCTTCATGTGCGCGCGTCAGAGACGCGCGCACATGAAGGTTTCTTAGCGAGTGTCTAACTGGGTCGGCACGAGACGCGATCATGCACAGTAAAGTGGTAGATGGCGCCCCCGCTGACGCCGAAGTGCGACAACGTGTGACTAAAAAATCCTCAGCAATTAAAATATAGTCGACTCTCAGTATCAATAAATGAGGAATGATTAAAAAAGTGATGAACAATTTCTAGTACTTGGCACTCTACTACGAGAAAACACGAGGCCGTGCCGCGGGCCTCACAATTGAGGAATTCCAACAGCGTTTAGAAAAAAACTCCCAAGCATTTCCCCGAGGGCGAACATGGTTAAGTGAATGCGTGGGGTGATGCTATGAGGGGGAGTAAAGTTAAAAACCGTTGGCATTCGCCAGTGAGCTAACGTAAACTCCCCCGTGTGATCACATTGCGATTCCCAGGAACCATTAGACCCTCTCGGGAAATATTGGTGAGTTTATGCGTGTATGCGAGAATAAATTCGCACTATAATGATGTTCAAGTCCACGGCCCGCTTCGCCCGCTTGCGCTCGGCATTACGGGCACTTCGCCGCGCTCCCTTGTCTTCAACCGGCGCGACATCTTCAAGGACGCGCGCAATGCTCGCATTCGATTGCGTTGTACTTGTTGTTGGAGGTATCGCAGTCGAGGTTGATGCCTGCGATGGATCCATGCCTATGACGACTTGCCGATCTAGAGCAAGTCGTAGCTGCGCGGGCGCGCGCAGCCACGGAGCGGAGGGTGGAGCGCGTGCAATCACGTGGTGTGTGACGTCACTGTGCCGTTGCTACAGACGCTCCTCTCCGCTCCTCGCGCCGTTGCAAGTGGAGAGGAGGAGGCGCACAGCGGACAGTGGATTCAGGGTCGCTTATAAAGTGCATTCGAACTTAAAATGTTTAATGACTTCGAGTACTTCGTACTCTACAATGAGAGAGTAGTGAGCCATCCCGCTAGAAGTCCAGCCAACAACAGGTTTAAGAGAATTTTATTTCCGGATATATCTTACATAGCGTATGTGCACACAGAAAAAAGGACAATGGTGGTCGATGCGTATATACAGCGCAAACTGTTATATACAGCGAAAAGAACTGATTTGCGTATGCAGTGATGTACAATGCAAAAATTGTACAACAAAGGCAGGACATTCATGACCATCGAGATGATTAACCTTAAATAAACAGTAAGGCTATATGAACAAACAAGGGGGTGGGGGGGATCGCTCACAGAGTAGGGTGGTGTTTTTGCATTCACCTGTGAGGACAGTGTGCTCTCGTGCTCAAGAACAATATTGCACAAAAATGGCTTGCTTTTAAAGAAGACAGTTTAAGAGAATTTTATTTCCGGATATATCTTACACAGCTTATGTGCACACAGGAAAAAGGACAATGGCGATCGATGCGTATGTACAATGCAAGCTGTTGTACACAGCGAAAGAACTTATAGCGTATGCAGTGACGTACAATGCAAAAATTGTACAACAAAGACAGGACATTCATGATATCGAGATGATTCAACTTAAATAAACAGTAATTTAAGTTAGAAGTGTGGCAGCTTGGGCTAGTTGGTATGGCATGACGATAGTTATAGCGCGAGAACAAAACGACGACACAGAGGCAAGAAGGACGTGTCTTTCGTGTCCTTCTTGTCTCTGTGTCGTCGTTTTGTTCTCGCGCTATAACTATAAGTAATTTAAGGCTATGTGAACAAACAAGGGGGGGTCATTCACAGTGTAGGGTGATGTTTTGCATTCACCTGTGAGGACAATTTGCTCTCGCGCTCAAGAACAATATTGCACAAAAGGACATGTTTCTAAAGATGAAAAGAAAAATAGACACTGTAATGTCACAGTGGTACAAGCTCTAGCCCACCTCCTCAATAGGGGAGGAGAGGCATGGACAATAATAAATCGCGTAGACCAGCGTTGGAGGAAAGCCTCCTGTCCCAGCATGACTAGTTCTGCGTTAAGATGCATAAGCATTATGTTTCTTAGCCGATGTAGTAGGGGAAACATGGCTCTCTGGGGGCGTCCTCTCAGGCGGGCCAGTCTCCTTCGTTTCCACAAGACGAAGGCTCTTATAGCCGTTAAGAGTACGACAAAGTTATCCATATTTGTTTGGAACATACTGGTAACCATGCGCCAAAAGATGGGCGCTACTATACATTCATGGAAGACATGGTTCAGTGTTTCGACGCGACCGCATTGCGGGCATGTGGCGGAGGGCGCCACGCCCCACGCCGCAGGGCGGTCGGCCATTGGTAAAGCCTCCCATTCCCTAAGCCAGTTTAGGTCATGGACCTCGCGGGGGGGGAGACGTGTTTGTAAGAGTCCAGCATCTTTTCGCCCGGCATTTCTGGCGTTGTTCTTTAGATAGGCTTTTAAATGCTATTAATTCGCTCATGTTGGTGGGGGACATTTCCATAAGTTCTTGAACTGGAAAATCGTTTCGCCATTGTTGCAAAGATTTTATAACATGTGTGTAATACGCCGGTGGCTGTTCGGCAGCTGGTCCCGTGTCGTTTGCTACCGAAAAATCTTCTAGAGGTTCCTAACAGATACACTAGGAGTTGCCTGCCTCAATACGATGAGTTCTCTAAGAGTGTCCAGGTGTTTTTGAGAGCAAACATGCGGCACATTACATCAAGGTTGGGTACACTGAGCCCTCCCCATTTTATTGGTAGGTGGACCAAGCAGACAGGGGGCGGATTAGAAAAAGGGGGGTAACGCTTTAGAGTACAGGGTACTCTACTATGGGAGAGCACTGAGCCGTCCCGGGCGCAGACGAGACAGGAATCGTTATGTCATAGCGCAGCCGCCGCGTTCAGATTAGTTGACTAAACAATCTTCAAGCACTCACAATGAGGTGTGGTAAAAACCTCACACAGCACAGCCATAATAGTATTCCTTGGTAAAATGCAGTTTCCGACCAAAATTAATTTTGTACAAGTGATGAATTTTTTTCTTTCAGAATGTCTTCAAGAGGTATCACGGCTTTTGCAGTCGTTCTTTATTATATTAGTTGAAAGAATTGCGTCAAACTTTCAAATTTTAGCCTAACGGTGTTGGCCACATCCAACTTCTGCACGGGGCTAAGGGCCTTTGACACTCTTGGAAAACACTACGCGTTACAGCCCTCTCCCGAGGACACACTCCGTGGTTCAAAATCATTCGACGATCGGTGGATTCGCTCATTATCAGGAGAGCGCTTACTAAAAAGATTGAGAGAAAGAGGGGAAGGTGATTCATAAAGGGTGGCAGGGAATTTAAGCCGCTTGATCATGCTTTGGTATCCTAAATTGGCTGAATGCAGATGAATTTTAAATCGAAGCATTTCTTAGCAAACTTCGGTGAATTTGAGCATATCTATCTATCTATCTATCTATCTATCTATCTATCTATCTATCTATCTATCTATCTATCTATCTATCTATCTATCTATCTATCTATCTATCTATCTATCTATCTATCTATCTATCTATCTATCTATCTATCTATCTATCTATCTATCTATCTATCTGTCTATCTATCTATCTATCTATCTATCTGTCTATCTATCTATCTATCTATCTATCTATCTATCTATCTATCTATCTATCTATCTATCTATCTATCTATCTAGCCGCCAACGACTTTTAGCTCTCCTGGCCGTTTTGATAATGGTATCGACACCAAACTCGGTATGATATAACATGAATGTATGACGAATATATTTGATTAGTCATAACATGAAAGTCATTGCATATATGCCATAAATGTCATGATTTACATCTCATGACCTTGCTGCTCTTGCAGTGGTTTCGTTCACATGACATGTTGCATAACTGGTATGGTATGATATGGCAAACACAAGCGACAGACCCTAACATGAAAATCATGACATGCGTGTCATGTAACAGCATGACTACATGCCACGCTCATGATGCGCTCTCGGCCATTGCGCTAGCGTCACATATACCAAATTAGGTATTACGGTACAGGAATGGATGACGAAGGTATCTGACTTGTGCATACATGATAACCAGGAGATGCACGTCATGTAACAACATGATTACATGCCACGCTCAAGATGCGCTAGCGGCTGTTTCGCTAGCTTCACTTATACGACATTTGGTATTACGGGACGTGAATAGTTGACGAAGGTATGAGAGTGAAAACTAAATGAACATGAGATGCTTGTCATGTGACAACATGACTGTTACACTCATGATGTGCTCGTGGCCGTTTCGCTAGGTTCACATATACCAGATTCGGTATTCTGTGACGCGAACGGACAACATATGTAAATGACACATCCAAACATGATAATAATCGTGACATGCGTGTCATGTAACGACATGACTACATGCCACACTCATGATAATTCAGTGTTATTCACGGTTTCCTACATTAGTGCACGCATCATTTTCGACTCATTTATATGGACCACATAGAGGTCGCTGTCTTTGCCGCTATTCTTCTAAGTATGGCATATTCATACACAAAATTACGCCATATGACACACACTTACAAGTAACTGCACATCCCACAACATTACACGATATTTCTTTTCTCAAGATATTTGCTAGTTGCGCGGGTCACACTGCAATGCATGAAAAAAGGCTCCTTACAGCTTTTCGCATTTTCGTTGTTTTCGTTTCAGGGACGGCGTCGAATTTGTTATTTTAAATTGATCAGAACTATCATGACTCACAGCAATCACTTAAAATTTTTACAGACTAATCTGGACCATACACGTGATGCCACAAAATTATGGATAGATTACATGACGCAACAGCATTTCCATTTCGCCTTCGTGTATGACCCGCACATTCGCGCAGGCACTCTTCAAGGCATACCACACAACATAACAAAGTTCCACGCACCGAAAAATTCTGGCATCATGCTTCTAATACACAACACTAATTTTGACTTTTTCGTATCACACGTAACAGATTTGGTTGTTGCAGCAAAGTGTGAAAGCCTTGACCAAAGATTAATACTGATAGCTGTGTATGCACCGCCACAAGGACCTATTGATCCAGTTCTGAATGAGTTGCAATGTGTAGTTTCATTATTCACAGATTGCACTGTCATCATAGCCGGAGATTCTCATTTTAAGCATAGAATGTGGAGGCCAGCTATAGGGGATGTTCGCGGCTCTCAAGTAGTCCAATTCGTGACGGCGAGTGACTTAGTCATATTGAACAACCCCAACTCCCCTCCAACTTTCACAACTCCGTATGCAGATTCATGGATAGATTTAACCATGGTTTCGCATGACCTCACTCGCGATGCTTACCATTGGAAGGTTCTCCAAATTCCTACCCTCTCGGACCACAACTACATTGAATTCTCGTTCTCGCAAGCACATACTAGCAGTGCTAAACGATTAACTAATCTAGGAAGAGTGAAAATTCTTAACAAATTGAAAGACGACACTTGGTTCACAAAGATACTCGGCTGCAACATTGGGTCACCTGAAGCCTTAGACATGGTTATAGACAGGTTTTATGCCTTATACTCCGCTTTAAGCCAACGTTACCCACGACGCATAACATCTCGTAGTAAATTAGGTATTGGTTGGTGGACACCAGAATTGACTATTGAACGTAAGCGTGTTTGGGCTATGCGACGACGATATCAGCGAACAGCTGACCCCCTTTTTCGAGACATGTATCGCAAATTGTACGTTGACGCATTCTCCACCTACAACGATAAAATCAGAAAAGCAAAATCTTCGTTTGATAAAGACATTTGTGACTTTCTTACTAAGAAATGTTTATATGGTGATGTTTTCAAAACAGCATTGGAAAAACACCCCCAAGTAACTTTTCTTCCTCCTCTAGATTTACCTGACGGCACTCGCACAACTTCTGTAATTGAGTCCGCCCGGCTCCTACTCGATACTTTGGTAGTAGCGGACAGCTGTTCTGAAGACAACATGCACCACACTATCATGCATAACATTGCGGCTAGTCCTTACCCGTGGCATACTTCTGACCCTCCTTTTACAATATCTGAGATAGAGTGCGCGATGAAACAGGGTAATTCACACTCTGCTCCTGGACACGACGGATTAACCTAACCGTTCATTAAAGGATTATTTGTATACCATCCTCGATTTTTCTATTTTATATTCAGTACCACCTTAAGAATCGGACACTTCCTGCAGGCTTGGAGAAGAGGGAAAGTAATATTCATACCGAAGCCAGGACGTCCGCTCGATTCGCCTAATGCATATAGACCAATAGTAATGAACTCTGTATTCAGTAAAGTATTAGAAAGACTCTTAAATGCTCGTCTGTATTATTTCCTACACAATAATAATCTTCTTTACATTAATCAATACGGTTTTACACATAATAAAAGTACTACTTTAGCACTGTACACTCTGTGAAGCAAATCAGCTGCGTACAAGGCATCCAAACTTCCTGCAATACTCATATCTCTTGACTTTGTAGAGGCATTTGATAGCGTTTGGCATCCTGCAGTCTTAAACTTTTTACGCAAGCACAGGTGCCCACAAAACTCGTACTGTCTACTCATATCCTTTTTAACGAACCACACTGTAACTTTTTCAATCAACGTCGCACAGGAGACAGTTCGTACAACAATTGGCAGCCCGCAAGGGTCCCCTATCAGTCCGATACTGTGTAACATAGTAATACACAGCTTACTCAAACTTCCCGTGCCACCCGGCGTACACATACAGGCGTACGCGGACGATACGGTCATTGTTATCACAGATACGTCAAGACTGCGGTTACAAGCAAAGGCTGAGCATGTCCTGGCTTTAGTATCCGGGTGAGCACGAGAACAAAAAGTTACAGTAAGCACTGAGAAGTCCTTCTTCATGTTCTTTAATAACGGACACAAGGGTACATCAAAACGCCGCCCATCTATATGCCTGGATAACATTTTTCTCAAACACAACAAAGAAATTAAGATTCCAGGCGTATTGTTCGACACTTCTTTAAGTTTTCATGCCCACGTTGACTACATTAAAGGAAAAGCTGAAGTGTCCACGTACCGCCTCCTCACATTTGTTAACTCGCAGCGTTCACTAAACAGTACACTCATTAGACGACTCTACCGTCAAGTGATACTGCCCTCTCACACATATGCATCTCCATTGCGGTGGCCTACGTTCCCATCAAAATTCGTTAGTGCGCGAGTTTTATCAGTTCAGCGAACCGTCTTAATTTCTTTAACAGGTGCATTTTACACAACACGTACGTCATCCCTACAGATTCTTGCTAACGTGACTCGTTACAATTAGAGTTGGACAGACTATCCGCGGAATTTTCCTTATTCATACTCTAGAACATAACTTACTATGGTGTAAAATCATTCAAACCAGTTGACTTACTATATCCATGCAGCCCGTGGGCTGCATTCCTCGTTCATCCCTCGTAGTCGTAGTCGTAGGGTGTAACAAGTGTTAGATTTTGACCTACAAGGTGGTGCCGGTGGGAGATTTCTCCTGTGCTTTGTTGAACAACAACAACAAAAAAATCGCGGCGTGCGCGTTAACTAAAAGCCGAATCCTCCTGTCTCTCATTCCCCATTAGCAGCCATTGGCATGTACATTGAGCACTATCTGACAAGAAAGGGTTACTACATTATACTCGCTGGGTGTAACCTCGTTAGTTTTAGAAAGGTTTAGCGAGCGTTTTGGCCGCAGCGCCACGAATACAGTGAACTAGTATATACCATGAACCCGAGGTGGTTAAAGGTGGGAAGAAGACCCGAAGCGCAAGCCATAAGAAAGTGTGCGTGTGCTACCCCTCGTTCAGTCTTTGGAATGTACGCAGGATGGTGGTGCATCTATATGGGGAATATATGATGAAAAGATGCGAGTTGGTGGTACTTGGAGTGTTGAATAGATGGACGAACGGACACACAGACAGATGCATGGATGGACGCATGAACGGACGCAGGGGCGAATGCATGGACAAACGGAGGGACGGACGCATGAACAGACGCACGCACGGACGGGTGGATGGACGCATGGATGGTCACACAGACGGACGCATGTACGGACGGAGGCAAGAACGAATGGACGGAGGAATGCTTCGCCCCACTCTCCATCATTCACTACGTGGATATTCTGCCAATTTTTTTTTCCAGTGTATATTACGTCTACTGCCAGACGAAGGCCTCTGCCAATCGTCTAATTTATTCTTTTTGAGCAAGCCTGCACAACACTATTTGTTATCATATTTGTTTACTGTTTTGTTCATGCATTTTGTATATGACTCATGTCTGTTTCAACTGATGTAACTGCTCAGTGTACGAGGTTACCAGGTTCTCCACAAGCTGCTCAGTTCAGCTTTTTCGCTTGTTATTCTCGCAACCTTATCGCAAAATAAACTCAACTAAATTCAATTCATCATATTGAAGTAGGCCAACAGAAAAGAACTACGCTTATTTAGTCACAGATATTTCCTTTTCGCAGGTATCAGCGAGGTGTTTATTTATCGCAGCTTTCTCTTGCCTTTCATTTATGAGAATCTGGTAAACTGGCAACATTTGATGCAAATAAGGGCTGAGGGCTGCGTTGAAACTGAGAGGAAGGGCTACATGGAGTAAAAATATAAAATGTTTGTCAGCTACACGCCTTAGTTCATTAACGTGTCGCTTACTCGGCGCAGGCGTGACCATAAACTATTACTTATGTGCGAAAAAAATATTTAAAATTGTTTGTTATTTTTTTTTTTGCTGCATGTCCCTAAGAAGACCATGCTCCTGGCAGTCTTCGTCCTCGTGACGAAAGAAATTCTTCATATGATTGATATGTGGGGCTTAACGTCCCAAAACCATAATATGATTATGAGAGACGCCGTAGGGAAGGCCTCCGAAAATTTCGACCTCATGGTGTTCTTTAACGTGCACCGAAAGTTGAGCACATGGCCCTACAGCGTTTTCACCTCCGTCAAAAAAAAAAAATTGGTAGATGCCTTGTACAGTGGGAAACGATGTTATGCGAAGCATGAATGAGAAATGTTATGTCACATTAAAATCACCACAACGTTACAAGGTGGAGGTAAATGATGCTGTACATGACTTCCGTGTCATGATTATCATGTTTGGATGTGTCGTTTACCTTCGTCATCCATTTACGTCACGTGATACCAAATTTAGTATATGTGGAGCTAGCGAAAAGGCCGCGAGCACGCTAAGAGCGTGGTATGCTGTCATGTTCTTACATGACACGCGTGTCAAGATTACAATGTTTGCACCGGTAATATATTTCGTCATCCATTGACGTCACCTAACACCAAATTTGGTATTTGTGCAGCTAGCAAAACCGCCACGAGCGCATCATGAAGGACCCATTGTACTCCAATGTAGCGTTGACGCGCGCGCACGCTGGGTACAGCGACGCTATGCTAGCAAAACGCGAGCACTCTATAGTCTGGCGCCAGGCGTGACTATGGAACGTCCGTCGACGTGGCCCGACTGCAACCGGTGCGAAATGCGACATGCTGCATTTCGTGCCGATGCGTTACCCAGGCAACACTGTGTCTCCCACTTTTCGGGACGGAGGGATGCAAGACGCGCTGAAACGCGCATGCGTCAAATCAACGCAGCATGGCGTTCGCCTGCGTGTATATGGCAGGACCGGCGCCTGGCGTGGCAACGCCGGCTTGACCCGACTAAATGAACGCCGGCGAGCACGGGCACTGCGTCACGTCAAAATGAATTGGCGCCTTGACTGTGGCATGAAGTCATGTTCCCACATGACACGCATCTCATGATTATCATGTTTGCCCCAGTCACATACCTTCGTCATCCATTGGCGTCACGTAATACCAAATTTGGTATATGTGACGCTAGCGAAATGGCCGCGAGCGCATCATGACGTGGCATGTAGTCATGTTGTTACATTACACGCATATCGTGATTTTCATGTTTGGGTCTGTCTCTTGTGTTCGCCATGGTATCGTGCCATACCATACCAGTTTTGCAACATGCCATGTGAATGAAACCACCGCTAGAGCGGCAGAACCATGAAATGTTTATCATGGCATTCATGACACACATGTCTTGATTTTCATGTTACGACTATTCAAATATGTTCTTTGTACAGTAATGTTACGCCAACCAAGTTTGGTATCGATACCATTATCGAAACGGCCACGAGAGCTAACAGTCATAGGCGGCTAGATAGATAGACACGCTCAAAGTTGCCGAAGTTCGCTAAAAAATGCTTCGCATTTAAAAGTAGCCGCCGCAGCCGGGATTATATTACGAGACCTCAATCACGCGATGTTTCGCGAAACCCGCCTAATTCGCCAAGAACTCCCTCGCCGCCGTTTGCAAGAGCCGCCTGAAACGCAACGAAGCCTGTTGTGCTGAGGTTAGTGCTCGTCTTTAAAGCGAACATACACAATCCACCTTCGGCAGAAACTTCTCCGCAAAACGACAACGATCTGACAGCAGCGACAGATATAAAGCAAGCAACATGCGTCCATCGGTGGGGCTGGCGGCTTCGACGACGCTTTCGAAACCGCGGCGCGCCCGTTGAGCGCATTGCTTGCCGAGAATCAGCACGATCGCGCGCGCAGACCCCATAGAGTTTCTCAAAATTAACTAGAGGGCACTCTGGTGCTGCGATCGTTCAGCGACCATGGGAATGATGGGTAGTACACACATTTGCCTAATCTTCGTACTTGCGGGCGGCGAATCGTACTTGCGGCTTCATTTATTGCTGTGTTTTGGTTTTGTTTTGAAAGAAAGATAAACCCTTTTGAACTTCATGAGCCAATTTGGAAAATAAGTCTAAAAAATAAAATGGTGAAGCGCAACCGCTGAACATTTGCTAATACTTGTTTCTTAAGAAAACAGCTCCAAGCCACACGAACAAACACGGAGCCAAGAGCAGGCCAGAAGTACGAATATTAGACAAATGTGTGTACTACCCATCATTCCCATGCTCGCTGAAGCGCCGTGCGTTGCAGCTCCCATAGACACTAGCGCCAGAGTTCCCTCTAGTAAGTATTGTAGGAAACTCTGTGGTGGACTCCAACCGGCGAGATCCAGTTTCGCAGACACTTCAATCAGGAGAGCCGAGATGCAAAATCGGGGAAAAGCTCAGGCGCATCTTCGAGAGGGGTGTGGTGGTGGTGTCTCGAGCGTCACGTAACCGAAACATAGAGAAGAAGTATAAATGTGTGAGAGAAAACTGTGCACCCGTACGCACGTCGAAGCATCCTGCTTCTCACTCCATTTCTGCGGCGCGGCAGAAAGAAAAGTGGGCCACTAAGCAGGGCTGCCCGAAAACGTGTAATGGGCTCCGTGAGGACTCCGAGTGTTACCTCGTTATCTCACCCCCCCACCTACTTCCTTCTCCTCATTCGTGCAAGACGTCGCGATGGCTTGAACACAGAGAGACACATACGCTGTTACCCACGTAACGTGCAGCCCTGTTGGAGCCGCGATTCTACGACGCGTTTAGCGAAATAAAGTAGCAGAATCGAAGCAACCCGGCTAGGCAGAGCTTTCCAACTAGTAGTAAATTTTCTCGGACGAGAAGAAGGAGGCGACCCTCGGTAGTCGTCGTCGCCGTAGAGCTGCTACTATATACTGCCGCCGACGGCGACGGTGCATGAAAGACCGAAAGCCCGCGGCGTTGTGCTCTGTCGCGCGCGAGCACTTAGCTCGCCTTCGCCCGAGAACCTTCTCTTTAACACTCCGAACACTTCGAGTGGGCGCAACACCCTGAAATGGCGTCACGACTGCTGCATCGGGCGTGTGGGGGATACGCATACGGATATATGGTTTTTCTCTAGAAACAATAAAAGACAAAAAGAGCGTTGAGTGGAGCAAGCCGAAGGGACTAACGCGTGCCTGGCCGTTCCCGTTTCGGGCGCCGATCATTTAGCATCCTGCTCAAGAAGATTTTCACACCACCAAGGCGAAGGACGGCTGAGGCTGGGCAGGTGTTTGAGTAGATAGGTAGGTCACCGGGGAAACCCGCACCTCTCTCTCTTTCCCTCTCACTCGCCACAGCTTTTCGTGTACCACAAAGATGTTTTTTCTTTTTCTCTCGACGGCATCCATGGGCATCGAAAACAGGATATCGCAAAAGCGGCACCGCCGAACCTATGCGCGCGAAATTCGGCTCCATTCGACGAAATTGACCGCGATGGACTGGGATCCGCGTCCGATTTCCACGGCTTTTGCGTGAAGCCGAGAAAGCCGCCGAAAACTAGGGAGAAAAAAAAGCAACCGATATAGAAACGAACCAATCGACGCCTCCTTTTTCAATACTCCCCAGATCCGCTCGTCTCGATATCTGCTGACCGACCATGACCGGCATAAAATATAGGACGGCTATGCGGGTCGGAGCAGTGGTCAGCTGCGGGTGCCCAAGATTTCTTTGGCTCCACGTGCTATTTTCTCCTAGTCTTCTTCGGCTTTTCTTTCTTTTCTCGCTCCTTCCCTTCTACGAACTATTAGCCCTGCAGTGTGAACGCGGCCATATTGCTGTCGGCGCCCAGCGGCGAACAAGCCGGAGCATTACGAGCGGATCGTTAGCGTAAATGTAACGCCGCGAAAGGGCACGCGTGCGAGTGGTTTTTGCCGAACTCTCCTCTCCACCTTCTCCTGGAATGACGTATCGTCGAGTTCCAGTGCTGCTTACTTATTCCACTTGATATCGAAGGTATATCGGACCATCAACTGGTGGAAACTAAGTTGCAGAACCTGAAACGATTTGCGCGAAAGCGTAGTTGGAGCGTTCTGGCGCTGGGTTAATGCGCACGTTTGTAGGTGATAAATGTTACCATTACTATGATCAAACCACTACTATGGTGCCTGTGCCACTACCCTATATCTCGTAAGCCATATTAGTTGATTTTAAGCGTCAAGTTCTTTCATTGGGAGTTAGGTGGGAAAAATGACATGAAATGAACGCGCCCATATGAATGAAGCTTTTAAATGAGGTAGACGCTTTCACCTTTGACGTTCTGACTTTCCGTCGCATATACGATACGAGCGGCTCAGAGCCTTGCGCTTTGCTACGTCGAAAGGTTATAGATGCCATTGTTTATTGTGTGTAGCAAATGCAATGAAATGGCCGAATAGTGACAACGCCATTTCATAGCGAACGGAAAAGTCAACGAGTGAACGTAACATGGCCGCCGCTCTGCACCAAAATAAAAAAAAAGTTTGGGTGGCCGACAAGAGGCCCCCACCCTACTCAGACCTCCAATGGGTCGAAACCGCACAAGCTCTATTTCGTTAACATAGCCTACTGAGCGTGAAGTGTTTCTAATTATGTAAACGATCAACTGGCAAGGACGGATTCAAGTAAGAAAGGGAAGAAACATATAGAACTCGTATATATATTGAAGAATGAGAGGGTCACTGAAAAAATGTAAAAAGTTACGAAAGCTATAAACCAAAAAAATCAGAAAACAGAAATAAAAAGAAAACGGTTACACCATGTCGTTGTGTGCTCAAACGTTCATCACCTCCTACAAGTCGGTCTCTGCTTCAGTGACACGAGCAGCTATGACTTCTGGTTACAAACAGATTCCAGAATACACTGCTTCATTTCATGCACAACGCCGGCCTAACAGCGTACATCTCATACACATATACAACCACTATATTCTTCCTTAAACTGCACATATACGTAGCATTAAAATGCATTTTGATGTGTATGTGTGCTAGCACATCAACTTCGCACGGCAGACGCAGTGTATTGCTAGATTGAATCATGATGCCCCCATTAAACCTTTCAAATCTCGCACTGACATCTTTCGGTGGCCATTTTTTCGAGATGCTAAAGAACAATTGAATCATTTACCCCATCATGTTGTTAATAGTACCGATGTGCAATCTTTTGATAGAGAAATTGATGCTTATTTTGGTCATGGTTGAATTGAACTATATACTGCCAATTTCTGTTTCTTGAGTATATTGCTCAATGAGTGCCAGTTGTCTTGATTTTACGTTTGTACTTACTATTGTACTCCCTCCCTGTTATGACCCTCAAGCGAGGGTTGAGAGTATTATTAAATAAATAAAAAAAAGAATGTCCTTGTAAGGCTAGTCCAGCGGCGATGTTGGTCAGCAGCGCCCTGGTCCACCGAGTCCGGAACACCGCGTAAGTCGGCCTCATTGTCTTCGGCGAGTGGCGGATACACCCGCTGAAGAAGCAAGCTAGCGTGTTCGCAGACGGAAACGCACAAGCGCGCACCGTGCAGCCACCCACGCTCCTGTGTCCATCGGCGCTTCTTCTTCTGGCGGCTTTGCAAGGTCGACCGAGTACCCGGGATTCCAATCCACTCGGGCGGAAACCCGGACGGTCTCGCCTCCGTGAGCTCAGGAAGTGTGTCTTCTTCGAAGTCACTGTTGTGGTTTTGCGCCTTACTTGGTCAGTTACAGCCTCGCGAAGGAGCGAAACCACTGCCCACGCAGGGGTACCCCGAACGTCCTGGAGCGTAAGTCCACGGACAAACGACCATGGAACGTGTCATTTCGTCCTGCTAGGCTTATCGTCAGTTTTAAGTATTTATGGACGAATTATTGTTTACAATGTGGCGAGGCAAGTCTGTCCTTTATTCCGCCACCTATCAAGTCCAGTAAATAGTTATTCCTCCACCCAACATGCATGGCGAAAATGTGTTTTTGGTCGTCCTCAGCAGGTGTTTGTGTGTCTCGCTCGTGCTGCTGCATAAGCTGCATAAGTTATTCTTGTGCAAAAATTGCTGGTCTGAAAGGTAATGAGCCTCAGGTGCCATCCATTGATTACAACAGCTAAATTCACTTTTGGCGGCGGCGTGCTCACCACTCACTCGGAAACATCAGCTTTCATCACTGATGTGGTAGTGTTGCCAAAGATCCTACGTACGTGGGCACTATTAAAGTAACGCTGAAACTTTGCTGGGAATACCAAGTGGTAGTGGCCTGCTTTTGGCCGCGTTGTGGCCTTATTTGTCAACGCCCGCGGGTGTGAACGTTTCGTTTAATTACTCACGCTGTCACTCTGAGCGGCGTTCACCATGACGCAGAAATACAGTTCGTGGGACATTAAATGTATATGTGTGGTACCTACGTAGAAAGTGACTATCTGTCCTTTCATACAGCTGGTACCACGACCACCACGACGACCACCACCACCACCACCACCACCACCACCACCACCACCATTACCAACAACAACAACAACAACAACAACAACAACAACAACAACAACAACAACAACAACAAAACAACAACAACAACAACAACAACAACAACAGCAACAGCAACAACAACAACAACAACAACAACAACAACAACAACAACAACAACAACAGCAACAACAACAACAACAACAACAACAACAGCAAGGTACATTCCTTTAGCTATGATACATAGCTGCCATTTTCTCGACACTTACGAATTTGTAGCGGCCGTGTCACACAGGTGATTTTCGAGTGATTCTTACTCCACATACTAGTTAAACACTGCAGATACAGCCTGAATCTACATCGTTAGTTACAATACTAATTGCAATAATTTGGTATTACTCGTAGCACTGCCTCTTCGAGACTACTACTTCACTCTCGCAGTGTGCCATGATGTTGCAGCATTAATGCAGCCGATTCCCATAAATGGAATGATTAAGCGGTCAGTAGAAAGGACCGCTTCCTTTTTGGTGTGACTGGAATGGTAAGTGCTGCCTTACTTAGTAAGGTATACCACTGCTTGAAGCGTTAGTTTTCGTCTACAGAGACTACACGTGCAAGTGCACCACAGGTACGAAACGTAATTGATAAAAAGATGGTGCACATGCAGGTAGATCAAATCTCTTCCCAATCACAACTAGCAATTAGCACTGAAACCACGCAGTGCAGCGAAGACCGCCTGACGTGGCAAACTGTGTACCAGGAGTGTTCACCGGTCAAACCGGCATGTGCAGGCTGCATTTCCTTGAGTGTATGGCAGTTAGAGAGGTGAAATATAACACGAGATTAAACGGTGCCTCGGAGTCTCAATGAGAGGTCGTTTTTCACGTCTCGAGCATCGTTAGCCACGTCGACCACTCCTCCTTCAAGGCGAGGCAATTAGCCGGCTATTTTCGTGCCTCTCTGATCCTCGCTTTCTAAAGCATTTTCGCATCGCTCCGTTTATTCTGTTACGTGTACTGGGCGCCCATGAACAAAATTTCGTTCGAGTAAGTAAGGTAATTCCGAGCGTAAACACCGTGCCAGGACTTTACAAACACGTTTCGTGTGGTAAATAGCTAGATTTAGTTTCACGTCCACGGCAGCCGCCCGGACGCAGCCTCCCATTGCAAGTGGCTGCCAGGCTGCGTCCGTACGGGTGCTGTGGACACGCAACTAAATCTGTCTTGTGATTTGTACGTCTCGTACGTGGGAGTGTATCGGCTTGTTTCGTGAAAACAAGGTCCAAGTGCTGTAACTGCCACTGGACACCTTAGGAAAACATCAAACGCAGGTTTTGGCAAACACATCTTTAGTTTGCTCTGACGCTCTTTTGTCAAAGACTATCTCTTTTCATAGGTAACATCGTTACAACAAAATAAAATATAAAAAACACTTAGTACTATCTGTGTGAATGGTGACTGTAGTTTAGATGCATTATATGTAATACTTGTGTGGACCTGATATCAAAGGAGCACATTAACTTAAAGAAATGCGTGGTGCATTCTCAGCATTAGAACGCATATCCATTTCACTGACGTGTACCTTGCGTCTGTTTTTTTCAGAAAGGCGATGATATTGTAGTTTACAGTTAGAATAAAAGCAACTAGAAGTTCGTGCGAGCATAAGCCCGCCAACAACACAAACACACACACACACACACACGCACACACGCACACACACACACACGCACACACAACCATACGCACACAATTTTTAGGACGTCCCTGCACGCACAACTTTTCTACGAGGAGTCAAAGAAGCGATAACAACAGTAGCTTTTTTAGCGAAATACAACGATATAATTATGAGGCCCATCGCAGCGCCCCAGGATTAATTCTGATGACCTGGGGTTCTTCAAGGTACGTTTAAATCCAAGTACACGGGTGTTGCGTTTGCATCACATTTCGTCAACAGCACTAAGCTAAAGGATATTGGAGGAGAAAGAAAATAGAAACGCTGACTCTGGGTGATGGGTAGCTTTTGCGTCATGTCGAACACGAGGTCTAATAACACCGACTTGCGTTGGGAAAGGTTTACAGTTTGTCCAGCCATCGCGAACGATGGGTAGTTGAGATGACTACATATTGACGAAGAAGGGGAAATAAGAGACAGGTGAAGTACCATAAAACGTTATTGGTTACGACAACTTTCTAAGTTCTCATGAACATCATCATCAGCCTGACTACACTCACTGCAGGACAAAGGCTTCTCCCATGTTAATCCTGTCAAATCCGTCTTGTGCTTGCTGCTGCCACTTTATACCAGCTGAGCACCTAATTTCATCTGCCAACCTGATTTTCTGTCACCCTCTCACCCGCTTGCCTTGTCTGAAAATACAGTCAGTTACCATTAATGACCAGTGGTTATACTGCCTACACGCTATGTGTCCGCCCCATGTCCATTTCTTCTTGATTTCAACTATGATATGCATAACCCCGGTTTGTCCCTTGACCTAGCTACTCTGCTCTCTTCTTGCCTCTTAAAGTTACTCCTATTATTTTTCTTTCCACCACTCATTGCGTCGTCCACAATTTAAGCTGAACCTTCTTTGTAAGCCTCCAGGCATCTGCTCCGTCGGTAAATACAAGCAAGACGCAGCGGTTATATACCTTCTTCTTGAGGGATTGTGGCTATCGACCAGTCGTGTTATACCAGTCAAAGTTATCCTTCCGGTTAAAAGGAAACCATGGAGCTGAACAGGTTCTGTTTTACTTGGGAGAAAAACCTGAAGAATCTATCATAGATCTTTTCATAGATATATCGAAGGCATTTGAATCAATACATCATTACATCCTCATTTCTAAACTGCGGGCAGTAGGTGTCGACGGGCCCACTCTGAAGCTTATAAAAAGTTATTTAACAGACAGACAACAGGCTGTATGTGTTGGTTCCTCGCTTTCTAACTTCAAAATAACGAACAAGGGTGTTCCGCAGGGATCAATACTTGACCCGCTACTATTCTTACTTCACATAAATGATTTTCCTAACTACCTATCAGAAACAGAAGCTTTCCTTTACACAGGTGACACGTCATTGGTTGCTAGCAATCGATCACTAACTGCTCTTACATCAAAGTTGAATACTGCTTTGAACAATATGTTAGCATCGTGCCGCCTTAATTAGCTGAAAATAAACTCCACTAAGGCTGCTTCGTTTATGCTTTTTCATTCCAGTCACATAACACCAGAAATCAATCCCGCTATCATTCTTGATTCTCATGTCATTAGTGCAGTTGATAAATGTTCATTTCTTGGTGTTACTTTAGATTCAAACTTAAAATTTACGAAACACACCGCTAATCAGAGGCGCAAAAATGCTCCTCATATGGAGATGTTAATAAAAGCCAGGTACAATTTCAGCAAACCTACATTACCAACTCTGTATTATTGTTTCATTCACAGTCACCTGAACTACTGCATCACGTCGTGGGGTACCATATATCGAACACGTATGGCGCTGCTACGACATTTATAAAATCAGGCTATCCGTAAACTAACGATCAGCTCATACAGCTGCTGTGTGTCTGAAGTGCTTCATAATAACAGCATCATTTCACTATACTACAGCCTTGTTAAGTGCAATTTACGTATAATGACATTTAAACTAATGAAGAACTCTCCTCCAATGAACATATTTCTGGAAGCTGTTCTAGCCAACACCAACCGAAGAAGATTCGCAGCTAACAACAGTTTAATATTATCGTTACTCCATACGAATTGTGGAAAACACTACGGTTGTCTCACGTCGTTATCGACCTAAAACAGTCTTCCTCCTAATGTTCAGAAGTCTTTATCATTAGCTCTTTTTAAAAACGCATTATTGACATTTCTTTGGATACCTTAGAATTTTAAGATGTGTAATATTATCTATATACACATGTTAATATTCATGTACTTTTTTTTGCCACAGATACTCATGTTTTTCTTGATTTGAACATTGCTTTGTTCATTTTAGTCACCACTGGTTGGGCTTTTCCTCTTTATTTTTTAAATGTTCTAAGCAGGGTTTTTGTTGTACTTATGGTTAATCAAATTTGACTATCTTTATATGTGTATTACAATGATTTGGATAACTTATTCCACGTTGTTGACAGAGTTGCATTTTACTTGAACATATTTAACGCGTTTTCCGACAGGAGGTACCCCTTCAGCCAAGTGCTCTGGGACGTCATTCTGTATACTTATGTGAGCAAGTATGTTTTATAAACTGAAACTGAAACTCCCGAGCACCTGTTTGCCACGCAGAAAGACTGGCTTTGATTTCAGCTTGGTCGCATTGTTTTTGATATTTAGATCATCGTTATTTTTCCCTCACAACTAATGACGCTGACACCGGAATAGCTGCGAAACAAGCTCTTTGATGTTATCGCGTTTCAGTTCTTCTAAACTATCGTGCGGCCCTATAGCATGGATTGCCAAACAAGGCAATTTCTAGGTCCCAAGCATGGTTACACCTAGGGCATAAGTGAGATTCAACATGAGTGTTTTAGCAATGAAGTGGTTCTGGAAGCAAAACTTTTACATTACAATGATGATCAGCTGGCTGCTGGTTTAGCGAAGCGATGAATAATTCTAGACAAATGGGGAAGGCCCTGGTCACCAACGCATAACATTCCTAGACTCGGTTAGACGGGGTCCATTAAAGTAACGTCTAGGTATAGTTAAGAAAACGTGTCGAACAGTTCTGAGTAATGTTCTTACGATGCCGAGTGGGAGAAACGGTGGCTTGACGGTGTATATCAAGATGACTGTTCTTTTTAATTTCAGAAACCTTCCGTTGTGCATATTAATTAGTGGTATGAAAAACACCCTCAAAAACTTGCTTCGCTTCGCGAATGAAGTCTAACAGTGAATAGTGGCAACGTCCATGGTCAAGGTCATGTGGTTAGCCAGGCCTGAGGCCTGTTGCACGCAGGGGGTAAAGAAGACTTAATTGTGTTGCAAGTTCCCAACAAATGTGTGGCACTCATATTGTTGACTGGACCATGATAAAGTGGGCACGATGTACCATATGGGTGGCGCTAACGTTGCACCCGTAGCTGTCACAGATGGGGTAAGCACATCCTCGGTGCGAAACTCCTTACTGTACACCCTCCTCTCGGTGGGCTAAATCACCACGGAGGTCTGACAAAGACGGAATTATAACAGTTCGTGTGGCACGTCGGAGGGTTTCCTTTTGCCGGAGCATCTCTCAGCGAGTGTCGTCAGAAAAATGCAGTAGGGGTTGCAAAATAAATCTTAGGTTGCGGCATAACTAGTACGTGGGTTGCAAAATAAATCTTAGAAGAGCCGGCGAGGCAGCCCGAGGCACTAAATGAACAGACTCGTTCTTGTGTGCACAATGCCTTTGTACTCGCAAATACAGTAGTAAGCATGCTACTGCCTCTCTTTTAATATAACTGCACATATATACACACTCCAAGCGCTTCCGGTGACAGCGGCCGTAAAACTGGCGCACGCGGTCAGTGCGCTCGTCGGCTGGGAATACATGGCGCAGAGAAGCAGGCGCAGCTAAGTCTCGTCGGATAACGAGACAAGTCCACAGCGTCGCTACCGCGGGGTGTTTCAAATGGCCGTGCAACGGTCTCAGAGTAGATATACTTCCAGTAAAGGTAGTGCGCTGGGGCGTTCTTATCGGTTCCCGCTTGTCCGTGGCGTATAAAGTGGCCCTGGAGCTTCCGGACCAGATTGTCTAGCCGAAGAGATTTATTACGGCCTGGCTACCGGGGTATCCATACGCCACCACTCAGCTTGTTTACACGCACACTGCAGGTACATCGTCGCCAGCATGCCTGCGCCGAGAGATAGATCGCAGTGAGAGGTCGTCAGCACGTGGGTGGTTGTGGTCATTAGACTCGAATCACCAATTTAGAAGTTCCGAAGCCTCCTGTCCCGTGTGCAGACGCCGGTGCATTAGTTGCATAGGTATGAGGCTGACCGGGCGAGGGGCAGTGTGAAGCTGTTCTGCACTGTTGCGGAGCTGCCCTAACGGCTCCGGGTAAATTCGTATACGTGAGATGCACGTACACATATAGGAACTCGCAGGCTGCTCTCACGTACACGCGTGTACGTGAGAGTGGTCGCAATGTGGATTCCACTAAGCTGGATCGCCAACGCTGTTTGTATACATGTGTTTGGCAAAATAGCAACAACTGCGACATATCACTCTTAGCGATCGCTGGCAAACAAACAAACAATAAAAAACAAAAAAGAAAGAAAGAAAGAAAAAAAGAAAAGAAAAAGAAAGGAAGAAACAAAGAAAGAAAGAAAGAAAAGAAGAAAGAAAGGGAGGGAGAAGGAAAGAAAGACAGAAAGAAAGAAAGAAAGAAAGAAAGAAAGAAATAAAGCGAGTACGTGGTATTACTGTCAGGGACGATGAGCCTAACAAGTTCGTTCTGATGAAAATGTTGCCGCACTAGCCACCAAACCAGTGATTTCAGTCCAGGGCTGCAGGTACGCCGCAGCGTCTCTTGTCCTTATTTCGTTGAAAGATTGAGTGGTAGCGTATACTGTACGCAACATACATACGCCGCCGCGGAACGAGACACATGTCGGAAGCTGCACTTCCTGAGTGTCTTCAGCGGTATGAAACCAGGTGCTTCCTATTTTCTTTTTCTTTTTACGCAACAGTGGTGGGTGGCACAAGGTACGCCATGGTGTTTCGAAAGAGCACGTGATTGGAGTATCCATGGGCCCACGATTCTTGTAGCTAATATTTGTCTCCAACCGACCCCCACCCACCTTCTAACAGTGTTCGTCCCACCGAGAACGACATCGCGGGGGGACCCAGCAAGAGCCCCGCGCACTCGACGCTTCGACGACTTGCCGCCACACGCTTTCCGCACTTCCTTAACGTTGCGTAAACACGGAACAGCCACGCTCTGAGGGCGGGGTCACAGATCGAAATTGGAGAGCAAGAAAGCGGCCTCTTAATCTGTCGCGCCGAGGTCGTCGCACGTGCTTGATCAAGGTGGTTCGCCTACGTGCTGCCAACGTGAATTCAAACGCGAACGAGCGGAATTCAAGAGCACCAACGACCTCGGAGGTCACGGTCAGAAAGGCCTGCACTGTGCCAACATTATTGAAATGTCCACCTAGTCTAACTGTCCACCTAGTCTACACTAGAACTGTCCACCTAGTCGGCATGTTCATTTCAGCGGATCACATTAAGTTACTCTAGAAAGCGGCAAGCGATCTCTTGGTCTAACTCTCGACAGTGTCGACGCACCGCGCTCACACGACACACTCTCGGTGTTTTGACAATTAACAGACAGTAGCCCTAGGAACGTCTAGGAGGCGTTATTTGTAGTAAATATGACAGCGAAACAGAGAAAAAATACGGAGAAAGGCGGGGAAGTTAACCAGGACTGAGCCCCGGTAGGCTACCTTGCACTGGGGAAGGGCAGAGGGGAAGGAAAGTTACAGAATGAGGAAAAAAGTCAGTGACTGGGCCGACGCGTAGTAGTTTCACATCCCAAACGATGAAACAGGCCGGTGTCTTTGAGAAAACGCAACAGCGCTTTCGTTACCTTTCGGAATTGGGATGGGCAGCGCCATGGTCCCAATACTTTCTCGACAGAGAATTCCCTTCTGTCCAGTTTATTTAAAACGCTGCACAGGTGAAGCCTTTCGTTTGTTTATGACGGGAAGCAGCATAAGAGGTGTTCAATAGTCTTATTGACGGCACAGTTGTTGCACTCCACGCTGTCGGCCATCCCATTTTAAATGAGTAGGCATTGATGAAGGTTACGCTGAGACGCAGACGGCACTACACTGTACCTTCCTCCCTAGAAAGACCAGAGGGTAGCCGCAGTCGTAGCGACAGGTCGAGAGAATACAGTCAATAATGTTCGAACTGTGATAACTGCCACTTCTGGAGTGTCATGTTCTGCGCCAGCTTACTTGAGTATCTACCCACGTAAATTATAGATTAAGGTATACGGAAACGTGGTCTGTTTGTACGTGTACATTTCTGGCTTGTTCATCGGCGAGGTCATTGCTGGAGATACCGGAATGACTTGGTATCCACTGAAACACAACGTTGTATCCTTGTTCGGTTGGAGTGTGCAGCCTTTTTCTAATCTCCCACACCAGTTGTTCGTACGACCCACGACAAAGTGCCAACGAAAGACATTGTAGAGCCGCCTTGGAGTAACAGAATACTGCCCATCGATTAGCCGGTTGTTGCTTGATATAATCGATGGCATCTCTCAGGGTAACGATTTCCGAACCCGTCGATGTGCTCACATGACAAAATTTGTAACTGATGTTGGTATGTCGCGATGGAATGACATGGCGCTGGTGGAGCTAGTCTGGGTGGTAGAGCCGTCCGTTTATACGTGGATTCTGTAAGCGTAGAATGTGTGCAAACAGTCCAGAGTTACTTGCTTCAAGGCCAAGGTAAAAATGACTTTTCTAATTCTTATTCCTGAAACGGAAAGGTGCACGTCGGATTGTCGTAGGCCCCACAAGGCGGACGGTGAACGCGCCAAGGGTGTAAAACTGGATAGTAGCAAGGCGTGGTGGAAGCTGACAACCTTGAAGTGCGACGCCTGTGGTCGTTGTTCTGGCAACATTGTCAAATGGCTCGATAACATCCGTAAAATGTGCCGGACATGCGCTCTCAGCACGTCGGTTGGGGCGTAGGTCGTAACCGGATGATCCCGAGTCAATATAACTGTTCTAGTGGTGGAGGTAGTTCGTGGTAGGCCGAGACAAACACGTAGTGCCTGTGCTTGTACGCTTTGAAGTGTTCGAATGTTTGACATGCAAGGTTTAGTTAGCAGAGGAGAACTACAGCGCAGTACACCAATAAAAAAGTGCTTGATATAGCTGTAGCATGGAACTCAATGACGGATGCCAACTTTCAGGACGTGTGCAATAGATACCAGTTTCGCTTTCAAGTGAGCCACGTGAGGGCTCCAGGAGAGGTTGCGGTCAACAATGACAACTAGAAAATGATGGATACGTTTGTAAGAGATGGGCTGGCCAATAATGCTTATCGGGTAACATGTCATCGCCTTGCGCGTGAAGGCCACCAGTACTCATTTTTCTGCTTGAAATTGTTAGACGTTGCGTGTGAAGATAGTCAGATGCTTGCGACGCTGCCCTCTGTATCCTTTCTCGAACTTGTAGGCGTGTCAATACTGATGCCCAGACACAGAGAGAGAAGCGAGAAAAAAGGAAGGCAGGGACAGATGACAGAAATGCGAATGTGGTCGCAATGACAACGTGCCACCGGCATAATAACCTGGCTTCATTCATTTCCAGTGTTGTGAGAAATAAAGTGGGCGAAATCAGCAGTCTGTCTCTCAGATTGTACCAGATGCCCTCGAACGGTGAGAGGGGAGGCGCCACTAAACCTATATATTCTAGGTGTAACGCGATCACAGAATTGCAGTTGATGCCCGTCTTTCAAGATTCACCCACACAATAGAGGCTGCATTCGCTCTAATAAAGCGCACTCTGTTCTTCACATACGTGTTTAGTGTGCTTGTGTGCTTTCACTTCGGTCCCGCTCTCTTTCTCTCATTCCCTTTTCCTTACTTTTCTATCTCCAATTTCCCCTTCCCCGGTGCAGGGTAGCAAACCAGACACTTGTTTTTGGTTAACCTCTCTGCCTTTCTTCATACCATATCCCCCCCCCCTCACATTAGTATCGCGGGTGGTCAACGCTCCACGGCATCAGAATGAAACTGTGGAAGAAGAACCATAAACAGGGAGCGTGCTCTGGACAACCAACAGTGGCGGGTATGGACAGTCTACTATTTCTATAGATGTACACTTCGAGAATAGCACGGCTGCAGACTCGACGTGACCGACTACTCGATATATATATATATATATATATATATATATATATATATATATATATATATATATATATATATATATATATATATATATATGCACCCAGCTATGTGCATATATTATTTGTGCATGCAACTTGTTGCACAATGAGAGGTGACGCTTTGAAATTCTATTCGTTAGTGTTATTATATACGAGGTATCTTTTTCCAATAATGCGCACGGAGAACTTCGAGTGATAGGAAGGTGTACTGCTGCCGCCTACTCGCGTCTAGTTCCATTTGGTTCATTTGAGGAGGTTTACAGCGAGTGCAAGCGGGAATCATTTTCAAGTTAAGTGCACAAATTATATCAAGAAAAAAATTGGCAGATCCCAAGTACCTTATACGAAGCACGCGAACTTAATACGAAACACGTAGAGGAAAGGTGACCGTGCTCCATTTTTTTTTATTGAGCGACACGTCATGAAGTGACACTAAATCTATGTACAAATATTGCACGCAGAGACATATGTTGAAGAGAACATATGTGTTGAAGAGTTGCAGATGTTTATATATCCAGTTTTTCACCAGCACAACGATGTCAGCTGGAAATGTGTTTTAGCAACACCAAAAGCTGAAATGAAGCACTGATTCTCGCGAAGATGCTGGCCCTTCACACTGCTACATAAATCAATTTCAGCGCATGACATCTCGCCACAATTGATGTTAACCCGACGTGACGGCCGTATGAAAGGAGTACATATATAATGTTTATGGGATTGGGTAGTGTTATGACCGCCATCGGTAGGCGCCATGCTGTCGCTGAGAAGCGTAGCCGGGCAGCGTTCTCACGCCTGGAACCCCGGTTTTCTTGGAACCAGCGTCGAGAGATGACGGGGGAGCGGCGCTCTTTTAATCCTCAAAGAGGTAAGCGACTGGTCGGCGGCCTATGCCCGCCAGGTATTGTCCCTGCTAGCCGGCGGATGAGACGTCGTGTCGCGACGAAGCTGTAAGCCGTTCCAGAGAGGACAACAAAGACAGCGTCTTCTTTGAAGAAACTGCGACCGCCGCCACAAAGTGCCCTGCTAATTGAGCGGACAGATTGGCGGACCGTTTGATGTCTGCTGTCCGAAGCTTGGGACCCCTCGATCAGTGACACACACGACGAGCAAGAGCCCCTCTGGCGCCACCTTTCAGTGCAGTGATCTTGACTCAAAATTGGATGTTCACGTGCGCCGTGCATGCTCGTACCCCTCACCTGTTGTGTGTGTGTGTGATTGGTGGTCCACTGAAGAAGGAGGAGCCCGACAGGGCTTATAACGGTGCCGCAGAGTGCAGGTCGTGGCTCTGAACCAAGTAAAGGTTCAACCACCACGTTCGTAGTTTGTGATGGCTCTGAACTGTGTAGCGGTTCAACCACCACGTTCGTGGTTTGTGAACTCCTAACCTTTCATGCTTTAAATATTTGTAAATAGTGCCATAAACCTGTTTGTTTTTTCGTATCCCCATCTTGTATGCGCTCGTTTCCTCAACCCGAAGCTACACCACGCTACCACAAGAGACCGGGTTTTGTTTTCGTATCCTCCAGCGACCTTCCTTCCGACCCGCAACAACTGGTGAACAGCGGAGGGATTAGCAACAACTGGTGGCAGCGGTGGGATCACCACAACTGGTTGGCAGCGGTCGGATTCGAAGCTACAAGTGACAACAGTCGGCCCAGGAGAAGCAGCTGGCTCGAGACATGGATCACGTATGGGTGAGTGCTTGGCTTTTCCTTTGAGTGAACCAGGTTCTAAAAGAGGGTTAAATTTTAGAACTGGTAGTTAACTTTGCCGAAAGACTCAGTTTCGCCGTTTCGGAAAGTTATTTTGGAAGTAGCGAGCACTCAGTACGATCATGGACTTACGGGAGCTGCAGAAGTCAGACTTGTTGCTGTTGTGTGAGGAATTGGGGATCGATACAAAGGGTTTGGCACGAAAATTTATGATCATTCAAGCGATTAATGATTTGGGGACTGATGATGAGGAACTAAGTGAAGAATGGGACCTCATCATCGAAAGAAAACTAAGAGCAGCTCAGATGGAAGGAAAGAGTGAACACGAAAGAGAAGGCCTCAAGAGAAAGTTTTTCAAACAAGACTATGAGTTGAGTATGAGGTTGGGACGCCAGCAAGGAGTACTTCTCGAAAATGAGGCAGAGTTCGAGATGTCTAGGTACATGCAGCCATATGAGGTATCATGGGATTAGGGCCTGTATCTTAGACTCTTTGAACGGAAGTGTAGTGAACTGAAGTGTGAGCGAGACACCTGGTCTCAGAAGCTACGCACGGTTCTGCCCTGCGAGGCAGCGGATGTTGTTGCGCGACTCAGTGAGCAGCACGCGAACAACTACGAAGTTGTGAAAGCAGAGCTAATAAGAAGATTTGGAAATTCTGTTAGCAAAAAGAAAGAAAGAAAGACTCAGACCAGAGTCTGAAAGTGAGGCGCGTCGCAAAGAGCCGGAAGTTCAGGTGCGTCGGAAAGCGCTGGACGTTGAAGCGCGTCATGAAAGGCCAGAAACAGAAATCGCGCTAGAAAATGGCCCGCATATTCTCGAATGCATCAATGTAAATGATGTAGAGAATGAGGCCTTGGCCGGTCTCGAGGTAGAGACAGTATTAAAAGACGGTCCTTGCGAGGATGAGGTGTGTGCCAGCAGACCTAATGGGCTCAGTAAGGAGCTGGAAACCATCCTCATGCCTCGAGAGGACGTCTCGAGATCGTCACATGCAGATAGGATTAGCACAGTGGCTAAACATAGCGAGAACGCGACGCTTCAGGAGTGCAGCGATGCCATCGGAGAGGGTCCAGTTAATGGTTTCATCAGCATTAACAAAGATAATTTGACCCGGCAGTCCGTCGTGACACCGAGTACAAAATGTTTGAGCGTCGGGGAAAATGTAGCACAAGCTCCAACGAGCTTCCCGACCCCTCAGTTCCCGACGCGACATGATGATAGCATCGAGAGAAAGGAGGCAAGAAAACATCGCCGAAAAAGAAAGAAGCAGAAGCGTTCGTCACTGCGCAAGCCTAGGTCAGGCCCCACTCAGTCGCAAGAAAGACGAGAGGGTAGGCCGTTAATCAGTTCCAGGAAACGTCCATGGTGGCCTTCCGAGAGGCGCAAGCGACAAGCCAGGTGTAGAGGGGGGAAACGAGGTGCGTTACCCCAACGAAAAGCACGGTTGCGTTCGACGACTTCGGGAAAGCGGCCTTACCCGGTTGGTCAAAGTCGAAAGCGCAGAGTGGCTAAATATGGCGTAGGGGAGAACACAAAGGAAAAACGGCACATGTTTCACCCCTGCTCCTCGTGTTCCTTTCAAATTCCTGAGGGGAACAGGCCGAAGTGGAAAATGAGGCGTGACGGCAGGACACAGCCTAACATTCGTGAGTTTAGTAGCTTCAGGCCTGCTGGAAAACAGCCGGGACCGCGACCCCATCGAGTGCGATTCAAGGAATCTAGTTGAGAAAAGGGGGCGGTCAGTTTTAACAATGGTTGCACGTGCGTGTTAAATATGGCTACTCAGTTTTGAATTGGAGATGCATATTGGTCTGTTTAAGTTTGTAGGTTGCAAGAGGCGGTCTTAATTTTTTTTTAAAAAAGGGGAAACCGCTGAACCAAAGGCTGAAAGTCAGCATCGAATTAGTTTAATCACGAGTGCGAAAATTTGCGTAAGGTAAAAACCGAGAAAAAGTGTTATTTTCGAGTGTTTTTAAGGTTTAGTGTTATATCGTATGCCTTCAATGTCAAGTGGATTTGGAGTGAACGAGCATTTGAAGGAAGATGTTAACATAAACCAATCGATTTTGTAATATGATTAAGCTTGGCACGACACAGTGGAGTTGTCGATGCTCGCTGTGAGAATTGAGAGCCATTGGCGCACGGTTTTAAAAAAAACCTTCGCGATTGTTGTGAGGTGCTTTTCAGGTGTTTTTACCTATGGTTATTTTTGCATTGTACACGGTGTGTTACAACGTAACGTAAGAAAGACAAAGTGTGAGGGATTAAGCGTTTGGTTAATAGCGCCATGTATTTTGCAATGCTTAGAAATGAGAGTAATTGAAGGCTAAGGAGAGACCAGTGAGATTTACTCAGAGGCATTAGCAAAGGCAGTTTGCTTCAAGCAAACCAACCTTCTAGAAGGAAGTGTTTGTCACTGTTTTGTTGGTTTTCTTTGAAGACAATTGATCAAGTGAGCGGAACGGTAAACGTTTTCTCAGGTTGAGTGAACGAACAGTATTTTTGGCCACAATTTAGGCAAAAGCTTTAGGAAAGCTAGATAGCTTACTGTATCAGTAGTAGACAATTATTGGTACACGTAAACAAAAACGGACTTTAGGACAATCTTAGCGCTCGCTGAGTCCGGAACCGAACCGATGCTCTCAGCGGGACAGAACCGTGCAAGTAGTCAGCGACAAAAAGAAGGAGGCTGCCGTTATATGTCTCGACGATAGTGGCAACGAGTATGATGCGTTCTACTTGAGCCAGAATTTGGGCTCTCGTGAGATAACGTACTGCGCTTCAGGAAGGAGTGCGCCTGCTTTGTGTAGAGCATTCCTCAGTGGCAGTGTTATCTCAGGGGGGGCTAAATTTAAAGTAGAGACAGGCCAGTGTCTCCTTACCTGGCTGAAAACTGCGACATCGAAGAACAGTCGCCTTTTGAGGTGGAGCTTGATTCTTCGAAAATATCATTTTGACATTAGGTAAAAAAAAGGGCAAATTGAATGGAAACGCTGACGCGCTCAGCCGCTCTTTCTAATCCAATCTGGGGTGCTCTTTATGTATCAAAATTGATATTTTAGTTTTTTTTTGTGCATCTTACTTTGTGAATTGTGTAAGGTAGCACGTCTGGTTTCTCAGCGCAAATGAGTCCATAGAGTTCTGAGTGTGAGCTTTTGTTAAAGCTAGTAATTAAAATTGGTTTGCTATCCCTCTTTTGGCTTGGTTTGTTCGAAGGGGGCCGAGTGCTTGCTTGTAAATGTGGTCGAGTATCAGAGATGCTGTCGAAGATTCGGCAATCACCCGGACCATGCCACAAGCGAAGGCCAGTTCTTGGCATTCAACTACTGACCCTTTTGTCGTCCCTGCAAGCAGCAGTGTTGACTGCTGCCCTCCGTGACTCATCTGGCGAGGGGGAAGCTGTTATGACCGCCATCGGTAGGCGCCATGCTGTCGCTGAGAAGCGTAGCCGGGCAGCGTTCCCACGCCTGGAACCCCGGTTTTCTCGAAACCAGCGTCGAGAGATGACGGAGGAGCGGCGCTCTTTTAATCCTCAAAGAGGTAACCGTCTGGTCGGCGGCCTATGCCCGCCAGGTATTGTCCCTGCTAGCCGGCGGATGAGACGTCGTGTCGCCACGAAGCTGTAAGCCGTTCCAGAGAGGACAACAAAGACAGCGTCTTCCTTTGAAGAAACGGCGACCACCACCACAAAGTGCCCTGCTAATTGAGCGGACAGATTGGTGGACCGTTTGATGTCTGCTGTCCGAAGCTTGGGACCCCTCGACCAGTGACACACACGACGAGCAAGAGCCCCTCTGGCGCCACCTTTCAGTGCAGTGATCTTGACTCAAAATTGGATGTTCACGTGCGCCGTGCATGCTCGTACCCCTCACCTGTTGTCTGTGTGTGTGATTGGTGTTCCACTGAAGAAGGAGGAGCCCGACAGGGCCTATAACGGCGCCGCAGAGTGCAGGTCGTGGCTCTGAACCAAGTAAAGGTTCAACCACCACGTTCGTAGTTTGTGATGGCTCTGAACTGTGTAGCGGTTCAACCACCACGTTCGTGGTTTGTGAACTCCTAACCTTTCATGCTGTAAATATTTGTAATTAGTGCCATAAGCCTGTTTGTTTTTTCGTATCCCCATCTTGTATGCGCTCGTTTCCTCAACCCGAAGCTACACCACGCTACCACAAGAGACCGGGTTTTGTTTTCGTATCCTCCAGCGACCTTCCTTCCGACGCGCAACAACTGGTGAACAGCGGAGGGATTCGCAACAGTAGGCAGCACTGCAACCACTATTTACGTTTCACGAAAATTAGCATCTATTTCAAAAGTAGTTACGAGACCTGGCGTAACTCTGTGGTAGAATATTTGACTGCCACGCAGAATACCTGGGTTCGATTGCTGCTGGGACCCTGAAATTTATTATTTGCGTTCGTCGGGTGGCCAACGCTGCCTATTTCAGGTTTTTCTTAGCACTGACATTTATTCTATGCCTTCGTTGGGTCGACGCTATTGGTGTCGGGTATTGCTTAACGCTCACGCGTTAAAATTGCCCATGTGTGTTCTCGTCGCATCGGGGTAGATACTAAGTGTCAATCACCTGTGGCACATACCCGCTTACCAGCGGCACATACCCACGCGCGAGTATGTGCCACTGTCTGGCGGGAAGTGTTTGACGATGTACGCGACGGGATTGTGGCATTATTCATGTTTTGACCAGCGCGTCATATTCGTAAAACCATCTTACCCTCCCATGCTAATTTTGGTTCACGCTAAGGGCGTGACCACGAGAGAATCCAAACGTAAGCGGCTAGATAGATAGATAGATAGATAGATAGATAGATAGATAGATAGATAGATAGATAGATAGATAGATAGATAGAATACAAAATGTTTCGCGAACTTTTTTCGGTAGTGACTTTAGGGAATCATGATTAGCTGGGTGCGAATTCGGAGCTTCGAAAGTATATGTCTACTAGTATCACTGCTGGCTAGTCGGAGATAATGTGCCTGCAGATGCGCTTCGGTTTGTTCTTCTATAGTGTTTTGCACACCTAACTCTGCGAGGCATTCGTTACTGGTGGTTTTTAGAAGGCAGAGCACTGCCTTGGTGGCTTGTTGAAATATAGAGTTTATTGCTTGGGTTTCAGTCACATTGAGGTTCAGGTAAGGTGTGGAATACAATACTCTGCTTAGGGTATACATGTGTACCACTTTCTCAGTATCCGCTTTCGTAGGCCATGATCTTTTCCTGTCACTCGGCGTATTAGCTTCGTGGTGGCTGCCAGAGTGCTCTTTAAGCGTTTGATTGTTTCGGTATGCTTTGCATCTTCTTGTAGGTACAGCCCAAAGATGCGTGTGGTAAAAATCTGAGGGATCTCTCTACCTTGTGAGGAGATTTTTAGGGAACTGTGGTTTGCATTACCTTTTGGCGGAATCGAGAAGAGTTCTGATTTTTCTGCTGAACAGCTGAGGCCAACCTTGGTGACCTCGTCCTGTATTCCAGTTGCAGCTGTTTGTAGAATGTCTTCGATTTGAGTGTCCGATCCGTATGTAGTCCACAAGTTAATATCACCTGCGTGCAAGGTATTTTCAAGATTAGGGATATTCTGCTGCTTCTGTGCAAGTGGAATAAGTACTGCGTTAAAAGGGAAAGGGGGCAGCACAGATCCTTGGGGGGTGCCTATGTTAGCTAATGTGTAGCGCTGTGTACGAATAATGTCTACACACATGGTAGCCGTCCGGTTTTGCAAGAAAGCTTTAATGTAGTTATAAGTTCGTTGGCCGACTCTAAGGTCTACCAGGGCTTTAAGGATAGCTTCATGTTTGACATTATCAAATGCCTTTTTGAGATATATTGCCAGGACAGCTTTGGTATGCATACGTATGAGGGGGTCCAGAATAACTGTTGTAAGCTGAAGCATGGAATCTTGTGTGGATAGGCCTGATCTAAAACCAATCATTGAGTCAGGGTATTGACCGGTCTCGCCCATGTGGCTTTTAAGCCTAGCGAGAATGACTTTCTCTAAGAGTTTACCCAGGCTAGAGATAAGAAAAATTCGACGCATATTTTCTGGGATAACTGGTTTGTTAGGCTTGAATATAAGAATAATTCTTCCGTGTGTCCATTCATCTGGCAGGGTGCCACTCTGCCAATGTGAGCTCTCGCAGGGACTTGTCATCTAGGTTTCTAAGAGCAGCGTTTGTTATGCGATCTTCACCTGGAGTAGTGTTCCGGATCCTGTGTAGGGCTGCTAGAACTTTTTCTACAGTGATATCCTTGTCCCGCTCACTGTTTGGTGGGCCAGCGAAATCTGGCAAAGGAGTGGGAGTGCGCGGCGAGGTATGGAGGCTTTTAAGATTCCCTAGGAGTGCTTCTGTGTAGTACTTATGATTGTGTGTTAAGCGAGCAACGAGATTCCTTGTATACTGTTTACTTTGATTGGGATGAATTGGATGTTTTAAAAGATGCCATGCACGAGAAGTAGTAAGATTGCCTCTGATATTTTCACGTATTTGCTGCCAATTTTGTCTGCAAAGTTTATGAGTTTATTCTTGAATTTGCGTTGAAAGATCAGATACCTTACTTTGGAGCTTCCTATTGCATTTTTGTTGAGCATATCGTTTTATCAGACTTTCATGTGTTTCTATCAAATGAGCTAAATTTGTGTCCATAACTGGAACATATTGTTCCGGGATATATTCCCTCGTGCGGGCCGCTTGGTCTTCCAGAACATGTGCAGTCCATGTGCGCTCATCCATCGGCCCTGTTCGCTGATTTACTTCCCGCTGTTTTCTAAACTTATCCTATTTAATAGCGAAAGTTGGGCTAGAGTGTGGTTCATACTTGGGAAGTAAAAACAGCGCAGACAAAAACAGAGTTCTTGTGTATACTTTTACGCTGTTTTTACTTCCCATTTATCCCATTTATTTAATTTATGATCCATTCATGGTCGAGATACTTGTGGACCACTGAGCTTAACTTCTATAATGCAGTGATCGCTGCCCAAACTATCTGTTGTTCTATTTCATTCTAGATTTTGGACGCACCTTCCCATAGTGACATCTGGACTTGTGTCCATCATTCCTGTTGTACCTTGCCTGGTTGGAAATCAAGATCATTGTATACCGTGAGCTGTGACTGTTGAGTATGTGTCAGCAGTAGTTTACCTCTGCTAGTAGTTCTCTTGTACCCCCAATCGATGCGAGCGCAGTTAAAGTCTCCGGCTACTATGAGTGGACTCTTATTAGCCGCTGTGACGATTTGGGCTATGAGCTGCGCGCAGCACGTTGCTGGCACGCTAGGGCGGTTATAGATATTGGCGATGAGTAAATAATCTCTATGAATGTAAACTAGGATAACCTCAAGGACAACGTTATTGACTGTATGGGGAAAATCGCGTTACGTATGCCTTATGACTCGCTTGATAAATGTGGACACAGCTGGAGCACTATCATTTGGCGAATGATAAGCAATGTCCTGATAGCGATATGCTAGTTTTAGGTTCCTGTAGAAGAATCATATCTGGCGGGTTCTCTTCTGTTAGTATTATCTGAATTAGCGCTGCTTGCTTACGGCATATGCTGCGACAGTTGTAATGCCAAAATTTTAGAACTGGAGGTGTGTGAAAATTACGTGATTCACCTGCCATTTTACTGCACAGAAGTATTGAAATTAGGAGGGGGATATGTGATAAGTGGTGTAGCGCAGCCTACAAATGGTTACTTGCTTCCGCACCCATAACGCCCAATCGTGCCTTGAGCTGGGCGCAGAATGTGTCCAGCTTGTTGTCTAAAATTTTGAATCGCTCATCGATGAGGCAGTCAATACGAGCCTCGAGAGCTCAGAATCGAGCCTCGATTGTTTGGAGACGAGTTTCGAGGAATTGTTGAAATTCGTCCTGCATCTGCTTTTGGAAATGTGACAGTTTCGGTGTTAATTTTACCTCAGGTTTCGCTTGAAACTGAGCCTCCAGATCATCTGTTTTGCCTAATTGCTCAGATTCAGGTGATACGTCTGATGACGGAGGAACTTCCGTTCTTTTCTTTTTCAGAGGTGGTGTGGGTGTTGGAGATTGTGTAGCGTGTAAAATATTACTATTTTTGGGTGAAGGGTGGCTGGGGGATGGGTGTGAGGGTTTGTTAGTGGCCTGTCGCAAGATTTTTACCTCTTCTCGAAGGTGGGCCAACTCCACATCCCGATGGTCTGGTTTACGGGAGACTCGTTCTGCCCATGTGAGCTCCTCAGGGGCCATTGACGGTGCTAACGACTGCCATGTTGGGAATTCATCTGTGTGCTGCAGTCACTTGGTATCCCTGTGAACCGGGGGCTTCATTGTGATCTGTCGCTGCTTTGCCTTACACCACCCTGTTCCTGTAAGGTGCTCTCCACCGCATAGGATGCATTCCGGCTCCCATTGCCGACTTCTATCTTCTCCGTGAGCTTCACAGCACCATGGGCATTGCAGTTTCTTCGGTTGCGGGCACACATCATATCTGGGCCCGGGCGCACGGCAGTTCGTGCAAGCCTCTGGTCGTGCTCTGCAAGGCGTGCACTGGTGCACACCCCCATAGTAGATAATTCTACGAAGGATAGGTCCGTGGACAAAGGTAATAAGGATAAATTTGGACTTGCCCATGTATCTTGCTAGCAGGACGCTTGCTTCAGGATTTCTCGTTTAAAGTTTTCGAAGAAGCTCTTCCTCCGTTTCATCCCAGAAAGCATTGGATATCACGCCTCGAGCAGTATCCGCAGCAGAGGCTATATACGCTGCTACCACGTAGGCCTTTGCGTTTAAAGTAATGCTGTGTATTTTAACCAGCTTCAGGGCTTTTTCTTTGTTAGCGGTGACTACTGTGCTCGCATTGTTCGTTGCGTGTACACGTATTTGCCCGTCTACGTCCCCCGGTATTTCCGCTGTCGTGCAAAAGTGACGGAGTAGAAGCAGCGGCTGTATGTTCGGCATGAAGAGGCCTCCCTGTGACCGGAAAGTCACCTTGATAGCATGTTCTGGCAGTGGAGCTATTTGCCGAATTCCGGGCGTCACTTGCTGTGTTGCACGCAGCTGAGCTGGGTTCGGGCGGTACGTCGGACGCCACGCCGACGCGGTAAGCGTCTCAGTGCGTTTCTCCACAGGTTCCTCGTTTTCTCTTGCTTCGCGTACATTGTTCCAGTGCTCTTGACTGTAGTCCAGTCTGATGCCTCGTAGTCATCTTCTCGGAGGTAGTTCCTTCGACGTGTACCACATCCATCGTGTCGGCGAGTCTCCGAGCTAGGCCACGCGCTTGGTCTAGCGTGGCCTGTACGGCGTGCTGAGCTTCTCAATAAATCAAGTTGCTTCGGCGCAAGGATAACCAAAACTTGGTGGGTGTCGTCCTCTGACACTCCGCTTGCGTGAAACGAATATTGGCTAGCCTTGATGCCGATGTGCCAAAGTGGTCGCATCGGTTTTGTGGAGCCGATGTAACGTGCATCCGCACCCGCTGACGACGAGACGCCCCCCCCCCCATCGGTTTTATAAGCACCTCTAACTGGGTGGTTCATAGAACCATGATGTTAACACATCTGAACGAACAGTTGTTCATTCTGGATGAGGAAGCTTTGCTCGTGCGGTTTATTCTTCTCAGAAAGAACAAATTGTCCATGCCTTGCCTTCATTACTCGGCTTGTGTTTGTGATTTCAATGAACTTGCATTTAGTATTGTATAAGTATTTATTTATTCATATACGCAATTTTTAAAGATATTGTTCTTTGTTCCTTTTCAGGAAGTGTTCGTACACCCGCGCATAGTTTTTGTGCACGTTATAATTTCTGTTTACAGGTACAAACAGTTCCTGGTGTGCATTTGAATGTATATTAGGATATATTAGCAATGTCTTGAGAACAAAAAATGTAACATATGAATGTCGTGTGTGTATATATGCTTCTTTCAGAAATAAAATTCTCTTAAACAGGAAGCTCATTTTCCGAACGACGTGGTGCGAAGTAGCTCCCGTTGAGTAGTTATATTCATGATTTCGTTTGTAACCAATGGTGTTTCATTGCATCTATTGTATCGTTATACCATTCATTGTATCATGATGTAACATTGAGTTCTGGCTTAGATGTATGTCAACATTGTCATGTATATTAGGGCAATGATGTCTTCATTGCAACGTAGAGATGTTTGTCTTGGTACATAGTTGTGTTAAACTGTGTGTGCCCTTATTACTGAAATTTCATGAAATCTTTGTTCTCAGTACATAGTGCAAACAAACTTTTTCTGAACAGGCACTCTCTAAATGGTCTGAGAACGTAAGGACTGGGACGGTTTCAGCTTCCCCATAGTAGAGTGCCTGTAGTACTCTAAATCGGTACCAACGTCTTTCTAAACGGCTATACCTCGTTGCCGTTATTAGATGACGCAGTTATGGGCAGTCAACCGTGCTCAAATGTGAAGCCCATGGGAAGGCTTTATGTTCTTTCATGTTAGAGTACCAAGTACTCTAAATTGTTAACCACTTTATCTCAACAGGCTTTTGAGACTTTTAGGCTTTTGAGGCCCTATTTAAATAACCTGCCCGACTTTCTGCACTCCCATAGTAGAGTACCGAGTACTATCAATCGTTTGCCCCTTTTTCTAAACACAAGGTACAAAAACAAAACTTTTTCGGCTCTTGCACGGCTTCTGCTTTCCGGTAGTGCTAAGTACTCTAAATTTTTAAACACATTTTTAAAGACAACTTTGCAAGATTTGGTTAAAACAGGAGAGCTTACCACTCGCCATAGTAGACTATTTATGGTACTATAAATCGTTAAACCTTCATTTATAAACACAGCCTCCTCGTAGAGATTGTCAGTGCACTGTTTTATCTGTTTTTTGGACAGCTCTATGCTCTGCCACAGTTTAGCACGAAGTACGCGAAATCGTTACACACTTTTTTTGATGGATGATGGGTGAGGGTACATGGCTCGCCCCTGAAATTAATATCGGCAGCGTTGACCCGGCGAATACAAAGAACAAATATCGAACTCTACGTAGGGATCTAACCCAAATATTCTGCGTGGAAATAAATTATTTCATCACAAAGCAATGCCAGGTCTGGGACCAGCTTTAGAAAAAAGACTCTACGCTGGCGTAACGTTTGCGGGATACCGGTTGCGGTTGCAGTGGTGCCTATCTAAAACAGGTCGGTGGGCTGGCTGGTATGCATCCATAAATTCTGAGTAAGCACGAACAGGCAACGACGAAGAAGAGAACTGACACGAAAAGCGCGTTCTGTCCATGTCACTTCTTTTCTTCGTCGTTGTTTGTTCGCGCCTACTCACAATTTGTGGCTGCTTATGTAATTTTATAAACATTTCCTTGTGCACTCCTATCTTGGCGTGCACATCACAAATAACTTAAGTTGGACAACTCATGTAGAGTACGTGATTAACAATGCTAATCGCATGCTCGGCTACTTACGACGTAACTTCTCCAAAGCACCCTCTTCCTTGAAACTAGTACTCTATAAGTCTCTCATACGCCCCAAACTCGAATATGCATCCGCCATATGGGATCCCAGTCATGCTAATCTCACAACATCTCTTGAACTAGTAGAAAATAACTCTGCTAGGTTCATCCTCTCTAACTACAACCACACTGCAAGTATGACTTCAATGAAAAATAATTTATCACTTATTCCATTGGCTCAGCGACGAAAAATTGCCCGTCTTTCACTGTTTCATAAAATTTTCTATCACCCTACACTTCATAATGACCTGATACTCCAGCCTCTGTACATCTCGAACCGTGTTGATCATCGCAATAAGGTAGGAATCGCATCATGTCACACTAGGTCTTTCTTTCAGTCATTTATTCCCCGCACATCTCATGATTGGAACCGCCTTCCCCCGAATGTCGCAATCATTACTAACTTCAAACTTTTCCACGAAACATTAGCTAACATTGTATAACCAAGAAAATCTGTTACCTATGCTTATTGCTTCTGTTTTTGTATATTTAGTAATAACTATTTTTTATACATTCTGCAGAAATGTTAATAATATCTGTCTTTTATTGTATTGTTTTATTTGTAATTATTGTATTGTTTATTTGTATTTATTGCACTGTTTTATTTGTATCTTTGATGTATTTACCCACTCCTCTCTTTAATGCCTTGTTGGCCCTGAGGGTATTATAAATAAATAAATAAATATACCGGCGTCACGTCTATAATGTTAACGTCTATTGCACTTAAGCGTCCTCGATGAAAGTTGATTTATATAGCAGTGTCAAGGGCTGCTACCATCATCGCAAGCACAGCCACTACATATCCAATTACTGCTCCTGGTGTTCGCCCCGCGGTGGGGGTCTAGTGGCTAAGGTACTCGAATGCTCACCCACAGGTGGCGGGATCGAATCCCGGCGGCGGCGGCTGCACTTCTGATGGATGCGGAAATACTGTAGGCCCGTGTGCTCTAAATCGGGTGCACGTTAAAGAACCGCAGGTGGTCGAAATTTCCGGAGCCTTACACTACGGTCTTTCAAAATCATAATGTGGTTTTGGGACGTTACACCCTGCATATCGATCGATTGCTTTTGATGTTCCTAATACCCATGTTACTGTTGGCATCATTATGCAACTCTAAATAACCTATTATAAAAAAAATAATTGACTGCTCAGCATATGACTATGCGTACAAAATTTGTACATGTATTTAGCGTAATTTCGCAAAGTTTTGCACAATAAAATTGCGTCACATCTCGGACATGTCCCATCAGAACATAAACAGTCCCATCAGAACACTGTAACATCTGAACGCAGGCTCGATTAGTATTCCTTAACAATTTCAGAAGGCTCACTAGTTAACTACTCCTACTACTACTAATTATATTATTATTATTATTATTATTATTATTATTATTATTATTATTATTATTATTATTATTATTATTATTATTATTATTATTATTATTATTTATGAATGACTTACCCTTGGGAATCCGTAAAGCCAATGTGTACCAGTATGCAGGTGATACGGTACTATTAACACGTCACATACGTTATGAAGGGGCGATTAAAGATCTTCAGAGTGAAATTCATAATGCTATGATATGGTTTGAAGAAAACTCCGTATTGTAAACGAAAAGAAAACAAAACTTATCTGCTTTCGAAGCCCTCTAAAAACACGAGAAATGAATATACCATTTTTTCTTCACACCGAACATTGTAATTCATGCAAATGTTCTGCAGTGGTAAATGACGAAACCTTCAGATACCTAGGCGTAATTTTTCATAGCGGTATGTCTTGGCAACATCACATTGCATATATTTGTTCCAAACTGAGAAGTGTGACATGTCTGCTTTTCAATATAAAAAGCTTGGTGTCTCTACCAGTGAAAAAAATGATAGTTTATTCGTTAGCATTTAGTGCAGTGAGATATGGGATAACAGTTTTCGCATCTTGCTCAGAATGTTGAAAAACACGCATTGATAGTTTACTTCGAAATATTTTAAAAGGTGTAGCTTACGGTAGTAAGATAGATGCCAGTACTATTTTTTGGAATTTGGGCTTTTGTGTATTCCAGGATTTGTTTATTAAGACAGTTGTTCTAAGATACGATTGGTGTGATGACTTTATTGTACCATATGTAACGCGGCGAACCCTGAGAGGAAAAAAAAAGCGTTTTATAGTACCCCGGTTCTCTACCAGATATGGAGAAGCATGTAGAAGTGTATATATTCCAAAAGTTTTCAATGCACTGCCTGACCAATTTTTTTCAGCGAGTTCAAAAAGGCAATTAAAGAAATTACTCGCTGAGCTGTAAAATCACATGGTCTATTTTCATGCCACGTATGCTCTGTGTCCCTCCTTTGTTCCTCTTTTTTATTTACTGCCTGTAAAACATTAATGGTGTTCATAGTTTGTCTGTTTGTTGGTATTATTATTATTATTAATATTATTATTATTATTATTATATAGTAAAAATAATATTATAGTAATATTTCTTGCCTACTGAACAAAATCGGCCAAGGAAAGCGGGATTATAAGCGACAATCCGTTAAACGAAGTTCCTGTTCTCCTTGAGGTAACAAGAATACAAATTACAATTTCTCGTGGGCTGGAATGATATGCGAAGTAACGTTTTTATTAACGTGCAAGAAATGCTTAGAGCGACAAAAATATGTACATTGCATACGAACGCATGTTCTCGAGTTTGATAAGACGAATATAGTAACTGGGCTTTAGGCTCAACACACTTTGTCAAACTCCTCGACCAGGCCACCAAGTGACCTTTAAGCCACAGTCACCACATGTTCTCTGTACGCCCCACAGAATTATTTCATAATAAAAAAATATTGAAAACGAGTGGTCTGGTGAAACTTATATAATTTCCTACATATACCTAGAGGGGACTCTGACGCTGCAATTGTTCAGCGACGATAGCCCCGCCGTGGTGGTCTAGTGGCTAAGGTACTCGGCTGCTGACCCGCAGGGCGCGGGTTCAAATCCCGGCTGCGGCGGCTTTATTTCCGATGGAGGCGGAAATGTTGTAGGCCCGTGTGCTCAGATTTGGGTGCACGTTAAAGAACCCCAGGTGGTCTAAATTTCCGGAGCCGTCCACTACGGCGTCTCTCATAATCATATAGTGGTTTTGGGCCGTTAAACCACACATATCAATCAATCAATTCTTCAGCGACGATAGGAATGATAGATAGTACACGGGTTTGCCTAGCCTTCGTACTTGCGGGTGGCGAATCGTACTTGTGGCTTCATTTATTTCTGTGTATCTCTTTTGTTTCGAAGGAAAGAACGAACTATTTTAAACTTCGTGACCCGATTTCAAAATGTAAGCCTAAAAGAATAAGGTGGTAAAGCGGAACCACTGAAAATTTGCTGACTTTTGTTTCGTGAAAAAACAGCTCCAAGCCACACGAGCACACACGGAGCCATAAGTATGAAGATTAGACAAATCTGTGTACTACCCCATCATTCTCATGCTCGCTGAAGCGCCGTACGTTGCACCTTCTATAGGCACTAGCGCCAAAGTTCCCTATAGTGTAAATTTAGCAAAGTATATGGTGAAACTATGAATAATTTTTTTGCATGTTCATAACTCGAATACGTACTGGAATATTTAGCCTGGATCCGGTCGCTTAGAGCTCGTCGATGAGTAAATTGAAGTGTTTTGGCGTGCTCTCTAAGATGGTCCGAAACAGTTGATGCTGTACGGGCACGTGGGCGGTAACACACGTTGGAGAGGTGCCCACTCGAGTCGGAGAACCGCGACGGTGCATCCTGCACCAGATGTGCGAGCCGTGTAAGCGATAACCCCGAATGCGCTTGCATGCCCCGGCTACCACTCGTTCTGGCCTGAGCACGTGGGCGTGAAACGTGGCCACGAGGAACATTAATTAAAGGCTAATATTATTCGCAGAGCCGCTACGCAACAATCGCTCCTAATATTTCATCCATCTGTCTTACCTTTATTTTAAATGTTTCTTTTTATGTGCGATAGTATACGTGGCCTGTACAAGGTAGGCAATGGGTGTTAATATTGCGGGTCGTCAACTCGGACGAGAGAATGCTTGAATGCTGACTGACTTAGCACGCCCTTGAAAAGACTGGCGACATCTAGTTCACTAGTTAATAGAAAGAGTGAGAGGGAGAGGTGCTCTTCGTTGAAAAATAAATTTTAGCCGGTGGGTACAAAACCGCTGCCATTCGACTCAGTTTATATCAGGGGTCTCAAGCACGTGAACCGAAGGCCGCATGCAGTTTGTAAGTCTCTTCCTTGTGGTTCGCAGCACGCACACGGCCATGTTCGTTTCATATATATAAATTATTTTCTTAATAAGTAAGTTCGTGAGCCACACAATCAAGACTGGTCTAAAGCATTTTTTTTCGTCAGGCAACCCATATTGACACCATGTGTGGAAGCACAACTATAAAAAAAAACTATCTCAAAATCGGCGCCCAGATGTTGCTCGTTTTGGTGATTGGTATGCATATGCTGATAGATGGAATACTTCAGCAACGACCTTCAGCAACGACCAATTTTTGAGGTATGCGAAACGTTTTCTTTTCAATGGTAGTGATTGCTGACAATGGGAGGCGTACATCTCCCAGATGTAGGCGGCTAGATAGATAGATGGATAGATGCGGACACTGAAAGGCTCAAGAGGCTTGCAGTTTAGGAAGAAATGTTTCGTACTCAATAACTCTAAAACCGTCCCTTTTTTTAATGGTTCAACATTGTGTTCTAAAGCCACCTGTCTCCTCCATATAAAATTTTAAATGTTCTACGTGCACGCTACAAACGCACGCACAAGACACAGAAGAACTGAGTCCCCCCCCCGCCCCCCAAAAATATATCCTGACCTTGCCCCTCGTCGTGCAGACATGGCGCTAGGCACGACTCTGTCAATGACTTCCAACTGTATGCAGGCGTGAGATCACTGAGCTGGTTTCAACGTCAGCTTGACCACCTCAACGGGAACTATACGGGCCGGAAAAAAAACAAAATAAAGAGAGAGAGAGAGAGAAGCGGAAGGGCCCAAAGTAACCAACCGTGAATGCAGGTGGGTGATCAGAAATCAGAAATCAGAAATCAGAAATTTTTTATTAATAAAATTCGGTACAAGCGACAGGAATTTAGTATACAGAAGGAGGTCCCATAGTCAAGTGACTGTATCGGGACCTCCTGTACAAATGCAATGAGTTATTAAACACATTAAAGCATCAGCGTAAGTAGAGCGTAAGTATAAATCAAAGCGTACAACTGAACGCATAAAAAATAGAGAAAACATAATAAATAAAGGTGTGAAGTACAAAAAAAAAAGCGATAGAACAGTTTAACAATCTATAAAAAACTAAATAATAAAAAGAGATAAAAAAAACAAATAAAAAGAAATACAAAAAAAAACAGACCAAACAAAAGCATACGTCAAATAAAACAAGCAGTAAGTCTTATGGTTAGTCCGCATGAAGCAAATACAATTTATACTGTTTCTTAAATTGATGAAATGAGCTGATAGATTTTATGTTAAGTGGAAGAGTATTCCACAATGAGATAGAAGTGAATTTAACAGTTTGTTTGCCATAATTAGTACGTATACTGGGTAGAAGGAAGTTGTTGTTTAGTGCAAATCGGGTATTACTATAAATAACAAGATCAGAAGACGGGAAAATGGTAGGGGGAAGTTGATTATTAAGAAGTCTGTAGAAAAAAATGCCAAGGTTGAATTTAGTAAGTTCAGTGAGAGTAAGGATGTTATTTTCATGTAGTAAAGATTTAGCATTAGAAAAACGTGGGCTGGATGTAATTAGTCGAATAGCGTGATTTTGGACGATTTGAAGAGACGAAATGTGAGTATTGTAAGTATTGCCCCAACATGTTATACCATAGGTAAAATGAGAATGTACGAAAGAGTGATAGAGAGATAGTAATGTGCTGCGTGAGAAGTACGGGCGCGTTTTGACCAAGACTCTTATACCATATGCTAATTTTTTTTTTATGTGAGCAATATGTCTCTGATATTTTAAATTGCAATCTAGAAGGATGCCAAGGAAGGAAGAAAATGAGCAAGGAGAGATAGAGTGGGGGCCAAAAGTAATATTAGGTGCTGATGTTACAATCCGCTGGTGTGAGGTGAAAACAACAAACTTGGTTTTAGAAGCATTAATAGACAACATATTAGTATTACACCATTTGAAAATACTTTCTAAGTCAGTATTTAAAATGGTTACAAGAGATGAGATGTCTTTATGAGAGGTGAATATGGTGGTATCGTCGGCGTACAAAATGCATTGTGATGAAGACAGACACTTGGGCAAATCATTAATATAAATCAAAAACAGAAGTGGCCCCAAAATGGAGCCTTGGGGCACACCAATGTTAGTGGTTCGCTGTCGGGAATAGACGTTGGAAATAGAAACAACTTGAACTCTGTTGTGTAAGTAGCTTTTTAGTAATGAAAGAGCAGGGCCGCAAATGCCAATGGACTCCAGTTTAGTGAACAGAATATTATGATTTATGCTGTCAAATGCTTTTGTTAGATCGATGAATATTGAGGCAACTAGGCATCCTTCGTCTATTAATTTTTTTATCTGATCAGTAAGATGAATAAGCGCCATCTCTGTTGAGTAGCCATGGCGAAAACCAAACTGAGAGGAAGAGATAATGTTAAACTTGGAAAGATATTTAGTTAGTCGTGTCTCAATGAGTTTCTCAACCACTTTTCCAAGGAATGGTAAAATACAAATAGGACGGTAGTTGTTTAGTAATGATTTATCCCCCTTTTTAAAAACAGGGATAACTTTGCCACGCTTCAATTCATAAGGGAATACACCATTCTTGAACATCAAATTAACAATAAATGAAAGAATGTCTGATATTATATGCACAATAGATTTTATGTTAGCAGGATGGATCTCATCTATGCCAGCACTAGTCATTTTTATATTACGAATAACATCAGTTATTTCATCCGGTATTGTAGGAAATAAAAAGAATGAGTGGGGTAAGCGAGAAGTGTTAATGCTTTCTGTAGGAGAATTGGTATTATCAGGGAAGAAGAAGTTGCTAAAAGCCTCAGCTACTTCTGAAGGGGAATCATATTCTACTCCATCAATTATAATTCGACGTACCTCGTCTTGTCTCGAGTTCCTGTTTAAAAAAGAGTTCACAATCTCCCATTTCTTTTTAGTGCTAGAAGCATGTTGGATTCTTTCTTCAAAATAAAGTCTTTTGGCAGTTTTAAGTTTGTAGTTAAGAGCATTGCAGAAGATTTTATATCGGGCACTTAAGTTCTTGTTAAAAGGTTGTTTTTTAGTTTTTCTATACAAGTTATCTCGTTTGCGCATTTCTGTTAATAGCTGTTGCGAAAGCCATGGATTGTGAGAGAAAGCGATGATTTTTTTACATTTTGTTTTGAAAGTGAATTTCATTAAATGCGTTGAAATCAGTGAAAGAAATTTAGAAAAAGCTTTCTGTGGGTTGTTTATTGACTTAATTTCAGTCCAGTTAGTGCTAGCAACAGCTGTTTTAAAACTTTCTTTGTCCAGCACATATCTTGTGTGAGAAAAGGAATGCGGTCGAGCATTAGTATTGAAGCGTAGGATGATGGGGTAATGATCACTGATGTCAATGTGTAAAACTTTTGCCTCTGGTGGGTCTAGTAAGTTAGAGAGAGCATGATCGATGAGCGTACATGAGCCTGAAAAATCTTCTCGCGTGGGAGCGTCAATCAGGCAATCATATCCGTAACCATGAAGCAGACTAGTATAGTTGATACAGATGGGTGATCCTTCATCTAGTAAGTTAATGTTGAAATCACCCATTATGACAACATTTTTATTTTCTATTGAAATTTTATGCAAAATATGGTCGAGATTAGTACAGAAATCACTAATTGGTGATGAAGGAGAACGGTAAACACAACCAAATATGAGGTTCTTATTGTCACCAGTCAAAAAGCAGTTATCTATTTCAACCCAAACAGACTCACAGTTATCAACGGTTAAGAATAGGTCATGTCTTCTTCGATAAGCTATTCCAGAAGAAACAAATATGGCAGCACCACCGTAATTACTGGTTATTCTGTTGCAGTATTCAAAATTAAAGTTATGAAAGCAATATAGATTTTTGTCATCGTCAGACAACCAAGTTTCAGTGATGGCAATCATTGAAAATGAACAAGAAAGCGAAGTAAGGAAACCGTCAATGATGTCAAACCGTTTATGAAGACTTCTTGCATTAAAGTGAATAATGGAATGAAAACCATTCAGAAAAGAGTGCAATTGATCTGGTTTTAGTACGGAAGCCATGATTGTACTATCCAAAGTATGAACAAACAGCTTTATACAATTTTGTTTAGGTCAGATTCGTCCCGAATGCGTAGAACTTTACTAGTAGTTGTTTTCCTGGCCTTAATTTGGCAGTTGTCAGTCCACAGGAACAACCATTTTTTTTCTTTTTTCAATGAAAGAGCTTTGGAGAAGAGAGTCTTGTTACAGGCTGTGAGATGCTCATTTACAAATACGGGAGATTTGGACTGACTAGACAACCCTATATCACTAAGACAGAGCCTGGCTTTACGCGCTTTGCTAACAAAATCGGCCTTCTTGGTTCTAGAACAAAATCGAGCAATGATGTTTTTCTTGTCAATAGATCGGGTAGGCACGCGATGAACAATATCGAGATCATTGGGCAAAATGGGACAACCAATTTTGTCCCCCACTGTTTTCAGGATTTCAACACAGTCTTCTCCTTGGGTACATGGAATGCCCTTGATCTCGACATTGCTGAGACGAGAGTACTGTTCAAGCTCCTCGACCCTGCGGGTCAATGATTGGTTCTGGGATCGGAGTTGCGTATTTTCATCGGACAACGCAGAATTTTTGCACCGCATATCCTCAAGAAGTCCATTCAAATGCTCAACACTGGAACTCAGCGAGTCAACTTCTCTCTTAAGTTCAACAACGTCGATCCCAGATTCCTTCATCCTCAGCAGGATCTTACCAAAGATGAGCTCACTTGTACCTTTAGCTATATTGTTAAGCCTGTCTTCCAACGCCTCAACTTGTTTTGACAGTTCTGCATTCGTCGGCATGGTACAAGTAAGAAAAAAGCCAAACGATGAATCACGCAAGCCCACTCAAGGCGACCGGGGAACGGCGTAGAGTATATCCTCGTGCTCATCCCAATGGGTGCGACTCTTCCGGCCCCAATACTCGTGGCAGGGCCCGAGAGGTCAGTTATTGCATGGATAATGAGTAGCCAAAGCAGTCATGAATAATAACAACGTCGTTACTGAAGATGATTCACATGATGCTGTTAGGCTGCTCAGCGGTGTTGCATTACGGAGGACGACATCGTGGGTTCCTTCCCAAGCCCGGTTTCGTTGCGATGGTGATGCGCTAATGAAGCGGTAATGTAATGTAGTGCACGGGGGTTTGGTGAAGTCAAAGACAGCATAGCAGGTAGGCCACAGCATGAATTATCACTGACCACGCACAGACGTGTTCACACTAAGTGTGCTCGTCCCTGCACTCTCCTCCTTAGCACCAGCCATACAGCGTTTTCTGTTTGATATAGGCTCGGTCTGTCGGCACATGTGACGTTCATCGATCAGGCAAGTTTAACTCGGAACAGTAGCACAAAGAATCCCACAGAGCAAGGCGGAACACAGCGCTAAAAACAGTACTAAGTAGGATACACCATTCATTATCACAGCGCATGCGCAGGTGTTCCCACTAAGTATGCTTGTCGCTGTGTGGTTGTATCCTCCCTTGCTCTATTGTCGTCTGTGTGATTGTTCGTGCTACTGTTCCGAGTTGTGCACCAAAAACTAGCCTACCAGTCTGTCCTTTCAAAGGGCAAGTTTCCGGTCAATGTTTGTAGAGTGTGTAGAGCGAGCACTACCAGCTAACGTCCTAGGGTCTCATGTCTATTAACGATGTACTGATTCACTTATACAGCATGTCGATAAGGACATACCCGGCGAATAAAGCCCACTATTCCCGCACGCGTTGCAGAAGTCAGCGTGGTCTGCTTTATTAACGAAGCTTGCGTTCTTGCTCCTGCACGAACATCGACGCATTCTCACGGCAACGTTGCGTTACGTGCTACAAGGAAACTATACCGCCACAGAGTTATAAGAATATTCGGTGATTTGGTGACAGTTCATCTTAACACTTCAATAAGCGCATGCACAAAAAGAAGAAACGGTCATGTTGGATCGTTTCTTAGTTTTGTGTGGTGTCCACGTCCACGGCTTCACACGTTACGATGAGCACTTATACAATATTACGAAGCTGCAGTCACACGGTCCGCCCTTAGAAGCCCATTTATCGCATCTCTAGGTCTCACGTCTTTCAGCTCGCGTGCGTAGTCATGATTACATGCGTGGCGGAGGGTTGCGCAAACGGGGGCCGAAGAAGTCACGTAGCCACGAAACGTGGATAACGTAATCCTGAATGGGGGTTCGAAAAGGGCGATGTCGTGGGCACGACGATCTCTCTCGACGTGCGTGGCAAGACGAAGTACGTACTTAGTCGTGTGGAGCTCCAAGACAAAATCGCTTGTCATGCACTTCCTCTTTGAGATGTGCTTTCCTTTCCGGAAGTCGCTGGTCGATGTATCTCAATCTGTACATGCTAGGCGTAGCCGATTATACGGGAAGAAAAAAGATAAATGTAGACATCCATATACCTTAGCCGACCGTTGCAATCTTGGAAGTGCGCTATGTGCGAATGCTGGAATTCACAACGGAAACGTGGAAAAATAATGGGAAAACGATCTTGTTCGAGGTGTTCAAATTGCCGACTCTATCAGTTGCGAAACCTCAGTGCAAGATCTCTGGGTGAAATGCCGATTTAATATTATTATCTTCATCACGTACTTACAAACACGAACTCTCTGTGTATATATTGCCAACTATTTTCGCTTTAAGCCAGCCGGCCTGATACTATACCTTTCAGTCTCCTAAATATTTAAAATACCAAAAAAAAGGCCATGACAAATTTACAACCCCTCAATTGATGTGCATATATTTTGTTGCATATAGCGCTTTAGATCGAACCTGAATGCTTTCCTCCTCTCGTCTCGCTCTTGGCGCTGTCGAAATGTTCTGATTACTTGGCTACCCACATAGTAACAACCATTATAAGGTGCAAAGGGTACACAGACTGTGCTCTTTCGCTGAAGTGCCAATCAGCCGACAAGCCCCAGCCATGAATGCGTACCGCAACGCCGAGCTCTGAAACAACCACTTGCAAGGCACACACCTCCTCAATGTGGCTAAACGTACAGCAAGGCACCCTACTTAGCGATGGGAGCACTATCGTCTTCTGGATCAACCGACGCCGGCCATTACCAGGATCCGCCTTCGCCTTCAACAAGTGTTTTTTTTTTTTGCTAATGAAGTGATGATCTGGCGATGATCAATAATGAGTTGCTCCTGCAGATAATGTCCGCGTACGTAACACGCCAGGCGTAGAGTACATGCTCGGATACGCTCGACTTGCGCACGCACCTGCAATCACCAATTAGGGTCACTTCCACGCCCTGAATCTCAGCGTCATTTTTCACTTCGCGCTCACTGAAACGTCGGGGCAGGCTTTCTGCAAGGGCAGTTTCTCGTTGTTCTTTTAACAGATGATGTGCTCCTCGTTGACGTGGAACGGGGCCGTCTATTATAAGATTCATCTTGCGTGTAGATGCTTCGTTCTTCGAGTGCTAAAAATAATACACAGATAATGAAGGAATATAACATTGCTCATAGTTTTCTTCTAATATTTTCATTTTAACATGCCAGCGAAAATGGCAGCGTGACTCAACTCATTCGTCGGTATGTTGTGCGCTCTGCTTTCATAGTGGTAACCCGAAAATATAACTCCACTGAACACCCGTCATGAGTTTCGCTAGTCATGGTGACATCGGAGATTTTTAAAACATATGGTAACCATTCTTGCTGTACAATTATACGGTTATCCGTTTATAACGATAGAGTAACATATAATTGTAACCCCTTTAACATGCGTGTCTAAAGGATACTGTGTATAACAGATGACGTGATCACCGACACCGGATGAACAAACGTTGCTCGCAAAGCATGTGCCAGGGCAGCGGGTAGGATGTGCTCTTTAATAAACTTTTTTCACATCCTGCTAGGTTGCTGTGATTGTGGCTCATTTCAGTGAACATATTTCAAGTCAACGTTAAGCATCAGGCATAAGTCACTATGTATTGAGGTGCGTTTAAGGTCGGGATGGAACACTGGTTATGTCACACTTATTATAAGCCAGCCTCCAGGCGACCTTCCTCATCACAAGGTGTGCTGGTTGACAGTGTTCAGTATGCAACGAGCCCAATAGACTACTTGTGCCCATTATTATATGCAACTGGATACGTGTGCCAATCATTGGTAAATGGCTCAGAATATCTCTGTACCTTCACAGAAAAGAGGGTCGATATCTGCAGTAGTTGGCTTATGATTCTCATACGCTGAATAGATGAGCCCGGTCGTAAGAAAAAAAGTGAGAATTGAGTGTGACAGAAGCTGGCAAGTGTCCAAAAATAATTGAAATAAATGTTTCAGATTTCCCCGGCTATGCAGATGAGGCGCAGGAGAAAATTTGCATCGACAAGATTGCATTGTCACTTGAGGCGGTGATAAACGCTGTCAAAAAACGTTTCTTTTTTTTAATTCGGTATTCCAGATACAGCGAGAAGTCGCAATGAACCACAGTTAGGTTCACATGCATTGGTAGCTTTTTCGAAGCATCATGGGTTGCAGCAAGCCACCTCAAGTCTAAACTACCCGCAGTCTAATGGCGAAGTTGAGAGGATGGTGTGGCCAGTTAAAGAAGTATTTCAGCAGGCAAAAGATCAATTTCTGGCCCTTCTGTTTTACACAGACACTGCAGGCGTCACCGGGCTTAGCCCAGCGCTGGTCATGATGGGCCTCCGATTGTGAACCAGTGTTCCTAAACCAGCGAATTTTCTGGAACTATGGTGGCCTGAGTCTAAAACTTGTTATGACGAACCCATCCCAGTGGTCTAGTGGCTAAAACGCTCGGCTGCTGACCCGCAGGTTGCGGTATTGAATACCGGCCGTGGCGGCTGCATTTTCGGTGAAAATACGTGATGCCCGTGTGCTTAGATAGGGTGCACGTTAAATAACCTCAGGCGTTCATAATTTCCGGAACCCTCCCCTACGGCGTCTCTCATTATCATATGCTGGTTTTGGACCATTAAACCTCAACAGTTATTATTAGGTGCCATGACGAAGAGATAAAAAGGTGGCAAGAGAAATACTTTCAAGGCCGTCATGCCGCGGTCATCCTTCCTCCGCTGAAGCCGGTAGACACGGTGTGGGTTTGAGACATGAAGGAAACGGCAGGTGTTCTCAGTCCGGCCTCCAAGCCCCGTTCGCACGTCACGGAAACATCCACCGCAGTGCTTGGGCGTAATAAAGCGCATCTAGTGCCCCATTCGAAACTAACGACGAGCCAACTCAATTCGCGACCTTCGGGAGAATACAGCGAAGAGCATGTATAGCACGCCACCACTACAGATGCCACAAGTTTTCAATGAAGGCAGAGTTAGAACCACCATGCAGGTTTGGTTGCCGAGTGAGGAGTCCGAGAACGCGGGTGATGTGTCATGGTTTTGTTGCGTGCATATCGCGGAGGAAAGATATAGGGGGTGCTACACACCATGCGTTCTCTATGTTTTTTATTTATATTTGGTGAAACATGGGAAGGTAGGCTACGTTAGAGACGGCTATCCCAACATCATGACAGTAATGCACAATATAAACACACAAAAAAGCAAGATTAAGAATAAAGTAAGAAAAACAAACTTCCAGTTCATATATCAGGACCACTTTGCGGATAGAGTTCGTACAGATAGCGGCAAGGTATAATATGAATGAAAGAGAGTTTAATAGATTTGTGTCCATTAAAAAACTGTGGAGGGCGCTCACTGCGCGCCTTTGATTATCCAAATGCGGCCACGGTCCCAGTATTTTTGCAATCGTAAATGGTCGTCTGTCAAGTCGGTTCAAGCAATCCCTCAGTTCAGCGCGTTGTTGATCGCATTGCGGGCATTCTAAAATAATATGCTCCTCTCACGCATCGACATGATCGCAGTGGTCGCAGTGCGGAGACGTTCTTCTTACGTGGCATAAAAAGGGTGGTGTGTATGAAACACCTAATCGTAGACGGTGAAATAGCGTGTAGAATGGTCTATCGATCTTTTGAGCTGAAAATCAAAATACGGATCCATTTGACGTAAGAGTGACGATTTTGTATTTTCGTCAAACCAAGCATTCTTGCATAATTTGTGGCACAGTTTAGAAAGGAACTTCTTACCCTCTGAGAAATAAACGGGGGCTGATGTCGAGTGGACTTTTTTGTGTACTGCAGTGGCTAATTTACCAGCAATTTCATTTACTATCACTCCTACGTGACTTGGAATCCACTGACAACATATTTTGTGGCCGTCCAGGTAACCGATGGTAACTTTTTTTATAATTTTATATCTTATGCTATCATATACATGAAAATAAAAATCCTTCATCGTTTGCAGCGCTCCTTTGGAGCCAAACTATATTACCCGGTTTCGCCTTTGCTGGCTTTCAACAATGAATGTTGAAGCTTGTAATATTGCAACAAGCTTCGCTGCTGTAGATGATTTCTTTCGAGAAAGTCAGAAATGCTTTTCTACTTTATGTTCGGGTATATGAAAAGCCACCGTCAAACTTTCTTCCATTGTAGAACCATCCGTGAAAACAAACGTGAAATGGTCTTGATAATTGCACATTTGTTGAAGCGTTAAACATTTAGCTATAAGGTAGTGTATCGAAGATTCTTTTTTTAGCTCTTCGTTGTCCAAAGTGACTGGAGGTGATGTAAGCTCCCATGGAGGAACATTGATGTCTGGACGCTACGAATATTGCTCTTGTTGAAGGGCACTTTGAATATTGCTCTTGTTGAAGGGCATGAATGAATTTTTCGCGAAGTGAATGGGCATAATGCCTTTGCGATAAGCAGAGGAAGTGGCGGCAGAGTTCTTGAATGAGAAGAACTTGAATTGGCGGTTCTCGCTTCTGCGATTACGAGGCCACTGTGGGTTGAGCGCGGTAAGCCCAGGCAAATACGAAGACTGCGGGCTACGATGTTGTTTAGTTTGCGCTCATTTGTCTCAGACATACTTTACATCACTGGTAATGCATATGAGGTAGTCAAACAAAGCTGTGGGTGTTGGTTCGGTCAACATATAGCTCCGAGTCCCTTGGGTAGATGTGCCTATAACGTCTGTCGGCATGTTTCATCGTACAGAGCACATTGCGCACATTGCGCACATTCTTCGCACATTGCATGGTCATGAGATTTCTTTCTATCTGATTAGATAGTTTCAGAATGCCGTACGCAAAACTTGCGGGTTCACGGGCGTAACATTAGCATGTATCACTGAACGGGAGCCCGCAAGGGGTTAGCGTACGACACATATGCGCAGTTGCAGCAAACGCTAACGCAAAGCTTTGAGTACGCTATTTTAAAAATCTCTATCGCGTACTACAATAAAACGGAAGTGATTGAACACTTTTTCGCAGATTCAGAAGGTTAAAATCACCGCAATGAAGTTCTTTTTGGGAAATCAAAAACCATGTATGCACATAAGTGCACCAGCTTCATCCTGAGATATACAATATAGTGATTCGTATTAAAGTTGCGACTTCCAACCTAAATGACCTGAAATGAATAAAATTATTTGATTGAAATGTGAGGTTTAACGTCCCAAAACCACCATATGATTATAAGAGACGCTGTAGTGGAGGGCTCAGGAAATTTCGACCACCTGGGGCTTTTTAACGTGCACCTGCACCCAAATCTGAGCACACGGGCCTACAACATTTCCGCCTCCATCGGAAATGCAGCCGCCGCAGCCGGGATTCGATCCCGCGACCTGCGAGATGAAAAAAATTAAGGCTTGATGAGGGTTACTTAGCGTACATTTTCCATGATTCTACATGCTCGCTCAAAAGTGTCACGTCCGTTGCTGCCATGCTAATTGAAAATGAGAAGCAAGTGACTAAGACACTAAAGGTTCGAGCTAAACATGTACGGTAAACCACACAGACAGCAACGACAAAAGTACATTCAACTTGTTTACGTTACAAATGTATGCCACTCATTGAATAATAATAATAATAATAATAATAATAATAATAATAATAATAATAATAATAATAATAATAATAATAATAATAATAATAACATACACCTAATGCAAGGTTTGGTAAAAGACTCGCTTGAAATTGATGCCAATCCAACAGCGCAAAGTAGGCAATAGGAAAACGAGAAACACGACTAGACAGTACGTTTCTCTGCATATTTTCCACGCTTTTGTCTCGTTCACGATATTGCAACGAAAGCAGGTATAGTGGCCAGCAAAACTGTGTAGCGCACGAATTCATTTATTATTTCATTTTAGTGTACTTTCTTGTACATCTACAATAATTTTAAACTTAATGTATGCTCGCTTAAAGCAGTTTTATCCCAATTAGCGTGGGCCATAACGTTGGCGCGCAGGTTGAGAATTTATTAAAGACGTTCTTTGTGGGGGACCTTCGACGCAAAAATTTCGACCTGTCTGTCCATTTGTCTGTCCACCCTTAATGATACCGGGTACTGCAAACGGCACCAGCCGATACTCCAAACGGCCGACCCCATCCGCAGCGCCCACCAACGTTTCTCAAGATTCAGTGTTCATGCTTGTGTGATTGTCAATTGAAACAATAATTTCGCATATCTGAGGCACCATAATAACGCTTCTATATTCTGTATGTGTGTCTCTTACTAGAAAAAGCATACCTATGTAAATATAAGGAACGTAGTGTTTATCACGTTGCGCTGACCAGGCAACGCTTGCACGAAAAGGCAAGTGTTTCCAACGCTTTGCTAAGACGACACCATGGTGGCACCTACCCGACGCCTTGCGTTCTGCACCTTATCACCTCTGAGACGGGCGCGCACGCCCGTCTTAGAGCCGCACACTTTGTTTTCCAAGATAACTGCCAGATAGCGGTCATGTCTCACGTGTGACGTGACTTGCGCTCATTCGCCTCCACTGCACGCTCGAAGCACTCTAACGCAGGGCCTTCAGAATACCATTCACCAATTTTCTTACGCAGAACATCAAACAAACGTTTTGTTCACTCGTTTTGTTCACGACATTTGCACATTAACATGCAGATACGGGGCCCATGTTTATTCGCACATTTATTTATTTCCTTTTTTTAATTTAGACATTTATTTATTACTTTTATTTATTACTTATTTTATCCGACATTTTTTCAGTATACCTCTGGAAATTAGCGGAGCTTTTCTAATTTTAGTGGCCCACAACTGCTACACTTTCTTTACGAACACTTTCGCGGAGCTACAATATTTTCGTATTTCTTCGTCGTTTCAAGGCTGGACAGGTCGACGACCGTGAGCGTGAGACGGCTGCAGACGGGCACTTTCCAGAAACTTCACTAAGTGCATCGCCTGCGGCCCGAACTGCACCCGTCGCCTGGCTGCTAGTGGTGCGAGCAGGAACGGGCCGATATGACCTATGTTCGATATGGCCCATGGCTGCAAAAGAAAAGAGGATGATAGGCCAAGAGGACGGACGAAGACAGCTTAGGGCCCTGTGAAGCGGGGGCCTGGCTGAGCGATGGCAAGCCACCCGCCCAGCTCAGTGACGCCCCAAAAGACCAGTAGTGAACCTTGGCCCAGTGGGTCAGAGCCGTGATCGTGAACCACCACAGATGTTCTTCAATCTGTGAATCCCTGACAACCAAGCTTCAGGTGAAATAATAACCATTGGGTAAAAAAGTTTATTCAACTAAACTCGACACTCACGGTCGCAGTCACGTCAATCGATTTTGTGCACCACCATAGCTGCCGTTTGAACTAAGCCTAAGGGGGGGGGGGAGGCTCTGGTCGCTTTCTTTTTTGGTCCAATGGTAAAGCTATTTTGTTACGTATATAGTTTTCTGTTGAGTGGGTAATTCCTAGAGTTAAAAATGGCGTAGTAATAGCAAAGCCTGGGTGGAAAACGTCATGTCATGATGTGTCCTTGTCTCTGTAGGCTCACTCGCGGATGCGAGCCTGCTCCTCGCTTTCTTCCTTCATCTACTCTGGGAGGGAAGTTGACAGACCGTCACGGTGATGAAGTGGGAGCAACACTTGCCATATGATTGCGACTCCCAGCACTATACGGTCAGGGATAGGTCAACTCTATACGGTCAGGGACCGTATAGAGTTGGAATTCCCCACTTCCCCGTAATACCGAGAGAACGCTAGCACGTATATTGCTTACAGGGCGCTGATCTTGATTTGTGGGTCGCCGTGGGAACGGTGAAGACGACGACTGACCGGAGCCTGTCAGGCCACTTTATTCCTTCTCCTATATCGTTTCCCTTCCTCTTTTTCTTCAATATTACGTTTCTTCTTTTTAGCAGGAAGCTCTACGCCTGGGGAATTCCAAACGTTTTTCGGGTCGGCCTCGCCGTCACATCGATCTCAAGCTGCTTACTTTTGAATGGGCTCATTAAAAGAAGCTATCCCAGCATGTCTTTCGAGTGTGCGTGTTTGTATTGCTCCTCCCTCTCTTTTTTTCTGCTGTAATTTGACAGCTCTTCGAAGAAAGAGAGGTAGAAGACCGTTCTCAGCCTTCTGCAGGCTGTCACGGTATATCTTGCGTCATGCGGACTACTGTTACGTCACGCACAACACGTTCGAGCAATTTCGCCGAGCCTCTTCCTTCCGTCTAAATGTGTGCCAGCAGGAAGTGTATACAGCCGATAGCGCAAGTTGGAAATTTTCGTTGATCTACCGCGCTGCTCTCCAATCCTCTCTTCCTTTCGTTTCGCCATAGCCCCCGAAGGACACGAGGAAGAGAGAGAGAGAGAGATCTGACATTGCTGCGACATCTCATGGTTTCCTGTCAATTTCGTGGACATTTCTGGTTGGTTCTTGCGTCTGGGAGGTTATGGATAAGTTCGACCACGTCTAGCACTACGACGGGCACCGAAGAAGCGCGAGTGTGTGAGGCGGAAAGGAATGACGGCATCTCCTAATTTGGGGGTGCCGTTACAGGTCGCCCCGCCGCGCATTCCTGAAGAGCTGCGAGGACGAAGTACCGTCACTGGCGGCATCCGCAAGTCACATGATTGCATGCACTTCTCGCTAATTCTTTTTTTTAGATTTTTACGCCCACTTTTTTTTCCGCTGCCCCGCCCGTTCTTTCACCTTTCCGCAGTGGTATGTCGTTACATCGGCTTTTGTATTTGCGGCCTCGGGGCGCTCAAAACGAGCCGAGCATGCTGCCTCCGGCACCGAGCAATTTGCGCACGGAGAAAGAAGCATGTGTGGACGAAACGCTTAAAGGCGCACACAAGAAAGCACACATATACACGCATGCATATGAGCGGATGAGTTTCTTTCTTGACCCGCATTCGACGCCCGAGCCTGCGTTGCGCGCAAGTAAAAACTCCTAGGCGAACGTTGTTCGTGGTGCAGTTATGAAGGAGGCGGTATAGGTCAGGAGCACTGCGTTCTTGGAAAGAGAGAAAGAAAAGCTGGGTACTTCCAGGTCACTTGCATACGCACGCACAGGCAGTCGCCTGCAGCTAAGCCAGAAACATAATTTTTTCTCTGTTAGTCGTTTAATATCTGGTATTTCTTTTTCTGTTCCTTTCAGTTATACCCGCCTGATCGCTCCGACTGGATTTAGCTCTGAGAACAGGCGGCGCATTCCCGCCGTCGGAAATTCCACGATCTTTTTCTTGTTTCATATTTTCACTCCACTTTACAGACAACTACTGGCAGCTCCCAAAGTCAGGAATATTTTTGGTTTGCATAGTATACATTGATCCGGCTTGCCGGTGATGGGTGCCCCCAGTGCTGGCGAACTCCGTGTTTAATGCGTAGCTCTGCATCACTCATTCTTGGCGCGGCAAAGTTCACCAGGCAGTAAATACTGATGAATCACGAGCACCGGGTCAAGGTCTCGTCCCCACCGTCTTTCTCTCCCCCTCTCAATCGCCAGCGGGCAAATAACGGTCTCCCGCGGATATCACAGCCACGTACCCCTAAATATGTAACGCCTCCCGGATCCGCCTTCTCACGAAATTGCCGTCCATTGCGTTCGTCACGGGGCTCGACTATATGTTTAAACGCTGGCTCGCAAGCGGTCGAGCTTGCCGGGCAGACGACTGCCTTCGGAGCTTCCAAAATAAGAAGTATTCCAGGCTTTGTGACTTCCTAGGTTGATCGGTGAAGCGGAATAAGATTTGCAGTGACGGTTTGGTCGCCGGTGCTAAAGCAATGTGGGATGATGTGTGGCATTTGATTGATGAGGGGCCATTTGATGGTCAAAAAGCGCCAGGTCATTGAGCAAGAGATGTGAACAATGACTGTGGTAGACAGCCGTATAATGGCCTTGAAATCCCTCGCGCTAACTCGGGTAAAAACAGAAGTACTAAAATATGACAGCGACGTGAAATGTATAAGGAGAATGAAGTGTAAAAGGTCGTCATAAAACCATGGCGGAGACGTAGCCACTGCACCAGCGACCTCTCTTCGGGGGTCATGCTACGGAAGACCACGGTATGTGACATGAAAAGTACCTATGTCAATGAAACATTCTAACGGTGATTAATGGGTAAAAAGTGGTTCCCTACCGGCAAACATTGCAGGGTGAAGTGGAAGCTGCTGTCGTTAGAGTAATGGAAAGTGTTATTTTCTTAGCGTGTCTAATTCTTTGCACTGGATAAAAATCTGAAGCACTGTTAGTGCTTTACCCCCAACTCTTACACAGGGTGGATCACCCCTAGACAACAGGTATGAATGTGTAGGGAATGTATGTCCTATTCTTAGTCTTGTCGGAGTTACTTCTGTGCGCCATCGTATTGATAATGGTGGTCAATGACCAAGTAACGGCTTGATAACATGCAGTGTGTGCCTATCCCACGTGCTCTGCCAATGGGCCCTGAGCTTTTGTTTAGGAAAAGGTTTCAAGTCACGCGCAGGGATCGTTATTGATGTAATTGCAGCGGTTTCATTGGCGGTTGCAGCTAGGTGGTCCGTCAAAATGTTTCTTTGTATCTCGCGGTGCGCTGGCAACCAGGAGGCTACGACATGTGTATTAAGTGTGTACACTAGGCGCAGGACTGTGTAAAGGAAATCAGATTTAGGTGCACGTTAAAAAACTCCAGGTGGTCGAAATTCCCGGAGCCCTCCACTACGCCGTCTCTCATAATCATATGGTGGTTTTGGGACGTTAAACCCCACATATCAATCAATCAATCAATGTGTAAAGGAGACAAGAATGTTTTTTTTTTGCTTTTTCATAATTTTGAGGGGCTATCGCCACACTAAGGGAATCTCTGTAAGTTACTGCACTTTGTAATTTTAGTTGTTTCATGTGTTTACCGGCCGTCATTATAGCGCTGTAATTTCTGCTGTGAAAATGCTGGTGTGTGGATTCAGAAGACCGGCATCTGAAAAAGATGGACCGGCTGCTGCACAGGAGAAAGAAGCGCAAATTTTGAGGCATCAGCAGAGAATTTTGGCCATAAGTATTTTTGCTGCAGTTCTATTAAGTTTCTATAAAAATGTGCAATCGGCAGCAGCTTGATAACTTATATATTCTACAAAATGTATATCGCTTTTGTGAGCTGCCACTGCCAAGGCGGGACAAATGTAGTGGGAACAGCCAAATGGTGTTCAAGAAGCGGCATGCCTGTCTGCTCGGCGAGGCCCCCAACACAATGTGCGTAGGGCTGTCTGATGGCAGGGCAGTTGTCAAACAGGACAGAACTGAAGAAATCATTGATAGCGGAGTGTACAGGGTGTTCTTTGTTCACATTCACCTTGTGGAAGTAGACAAAGAATTGGTAGGATCTTTGAAGATGAAGCAACCACTCGTACAGGCTTTCCACGGAGCTAGTGCGAAAAGAACCCGCGGAAAGAGGAATGTATCGGTGATTGACAGGGTCAAGCATCTTTAAGGCTGTTGGTGTCGCAGACTGACAGGTTATGACATCGTAATCTAGGCGTGTCCGTATGAGGTTTTTATAAAAATAGATCAAACATTTTTTGTCACTACCCTAGGTAGAGCGTCATAATACCTTTAGAATGGGTAACGGGTAACGGGGAATGGGAATGGGTAACAGGGTTCGCATCCTGAAGGCAGCATCGCTCGTTTTTAACTCTTTTTCGACATGGCAATAAATGTTACTAAATATGTGGGAACTTTTCCCTTGTGCAAGTCCTATAGTTGTTGGTCAAACGTACAATAACGTCGAAAGAAGGAAAATGAACGGCTCTCTATTGAAAGCATGAAACAACACTGCATGCTCATGCGACCACAGCGCGTGAAAACATCTTAAAGTAGGTCGGCAGCGTAGGCGCAATGAAGCGCTTCTGTATGTTCTGTCGGTTCGTGTTAAGAAGTTTTTGTACCCAGCAATCTTATAGGCATGCACAATCAGCTAGCCCACTACATCTTTCTAAACAATGAGAGCGATTTTTCAGGAAAACCTGGCGCGCCATCCTGTATCAACAAACACAAAGGAACAATTCAACTAAGCTGCTGATAATTTGTAGAGCTGGTTTCGCATAATGAAGAACCACTTGTTTATTTACTTGTATACCACATCACAAGGCGAAGCTGAGCGGCCACCCTTCTTACATCTGCCACCCCCCAGAATATTACAGAAGTCGTCATCCTATTACGTTGACTTTTTATTCTTTAGTTATTAAGAGTAAAAACATAAGAGAGCTCTTTTTGGGTGCCTGTGGTTCCTCAGCTGTTCGAGTGACTATTTATCCTGAGCATATATGAGCAATCTACGATATCATGACATAAAATCCCCCCCGTAACGTTTGAACGCCACTTCGCCGTTCCCTTGAACATAAACAGTATGAGACCGTGCTGTATAGTCTCGAGCTGACTATTCATCCTTCTATTTCTTACAACTCTTCTTATCTATCTCTTTCCTTTCTATTACTCTCCCTTCCCCCCTACCCAAGTGTAGGGTAGTCAACCAAGCCTCCCTGCCTTTCCTCTCTATTTCTCTCTCTCTCTTTAACGTGGCAACGCACACGAGCATTTAACAAAATAGACGTAAACTTCTGTTTGTGGAGGTTACTAACAAGTCAGTAATGGACTAACTACTCGAGTCAGCACTATTCACTTACTAATTGGTAGTAATTTTAACTAACCTGCATTTTACTACCTTCCATTACAAAGAGGCTAGTGCTTTATGTGACAAATGGATGGTTAGTATTGAGTAAGCGAATATACCGACCTTTATTTCTAAGAGTGAATAAGCAGTTTAACCTGAACACCTAGTCTGCTCCCTTGGTCCGCGTGACGACCCCGTGAGATCTGGTGGAGGTGCTTTCAGGCCTATGTACCGAACACTCCCTCCAGCCGTGAGCCAAGCCCACACCACGCAGAAGATGGTGACGGCACTCTCAATCATCGACGTAGCCGCAGACAGCAGGGGCGTAGCCAGGGAGTGGCCCACCGGGCACGTGCCTCCCTCCACAAAATTTTTTTCGCCATGACATAGAGAGCAATAAATGTTCATCTTAATGGGGTACCTCTCCCTAAATCAAGATGGTGCACCCCCCCCCCTCGAAAAAAATTTCTATCTACGCGCCTGGCAGGCAGTGAGGGCTACATCCAGAGTACGAGGCTCTACCAGATAACACTCGCAAGACCAAGGCCACTACCACTACTGCGGCAACCATTACAACTCTCCGCTGCTGTTGACAACGACACCGCAACAAAACCAAAAGCAACCATTGCAAGACGAAAGGGGCCTTGACTTCCAAACTCCACAGCCTGGAGAAGACCTCACGACGCAAAGAGGAAGCAGTGAAAGCATCATGACGTAGCCGTGATCCGACGCTCTGACGCAACCGCAACGCACGACGACGAATCAGCGACCTCGACGTAATAATCGCAAGCCACCACGTCTCTGCTCTTGTCGACACGGGATCCGACTATTCCGTCGTCAGTGGCTCTTTCGTGACGAAGTTGAAAAAGTGAAGGCTGCATGGCAAGGCCCCGAAATTCAGACCGCTAGAGGTCACTTAATAGCGCTGACTGGAGTCTGCCCAGCAAGACTCACCATCAATAACCACACTTATACTGCGAGCCTTCTAGTCTTACAACGCTCTAGGGATGCGATACTGTGCATGTACTTTCTAAGTCAACATGGCGCTATCATCGACCTGAGGTTGGAGTCAATAGCACTAACCTGAGAAAACACGCTGCCTACACCCACAACGCCAAGCAAGCACACAATGAATGTGCTGTAAGACGATGTCATTATTGCACCTTGCTCAAGCGCCATCGTTTCCTTTGGCACCGAAACACCCACAGACTTTGAAGGAGTCATTGAGGGTGACAAGCACTTGCTGCTTAGCCGCCAGATTGGTGTTGTAAGAGAGATCGTGGAGCTGATTATAGGAAAGCGAAGGTAATGGTTCAGTCATCAATACAGGCACCTCAACAATGGTGCGGTCACCTACATCGACGACATTATGGAAGCCACTAATGCTTTCACTCTCGCTTATTCTGCAGAACGTACTCCTAGAAACCAAGCTTCTCAGCCAGCTTTCGACATCAATCGAACCATTCCGAAGCATAAGCAAAAGCAACTCAATATCCCTGCTCCTGCAATACAAGAACTCCCTATTGCAAAAACCAGGGCCGCTGGGTACTAGCGGCCAGTGCCATGTCTGATTATAGGCCCAGTATGGCGCTGGTACCAGCGCTTCCCAGCGCAGGCACTGGGACGCTGGAGTGGCAGCGTCCCAGTACTCTGCGCAAAATGGCTTCCCAGGGATAAAACGGGGGCGCCAATTCGCCATAAATAAATAAACATATAAGTAGAATAACGCGGATTCATAATAAAAATGTTAGAAATATTGAAAATTAAAAAAAAATAAAACACCACTCGACGGGATTTACAGTCGCTACCTCATGAACTTTAACCGAGTACGCTAGCCACTGCGCCATGCCAGAACGTGCTTGCGTGTTTGTTAAACGACTATTTATTCGAAGAACGCGCCGTTCAACTTCAAGTTCACAAGTCGCACAGTCAGGACTGACACGATATTTCTTTCAACATAACAATTGCGTCTTGCTTCGACAGTGATGAACGGCTTTCGGGCACCGAATGTCGAGCAGATATTATTAGCAAGAGCGCAAAGTTTTTTGGAGCATCTACATCTTAACTCTGAACAATCTCAAATTGGCTGCTCTGAACAATCTCAAATTGACTGGAGGAGCAGCCACAGATTGTCAGCTGTTGCTGCCGATAGTTTTTTTTTCCTTTGATAGTCGTTTTTAGAACTTGCTACCGGTCAACATGTGCAGATGATTTACATGTCTTGTTGGGTTGACATCCACGCACACGAGTGAGTATTGAGTATTTTTCTTTCGCGCAAGCGACGATGTAGGAGTACACATCTGGCGTGCCAGAATATATATTTGCAGTTATATCGATACCTGCAACTAAGAAACCGCCAAAGAAATGACTGATGCGATTCGCTAAAAACGTATGCCAGTGTGTTAGTTCACTAACGCGTACCACATTGACAACTCAAAATTGCGTGTTCTTACGTACGAGTCAGAAAAGTACCGGCTCCTGCGCTCAGAAGGAAGGTTTTGGTTACAGCCTACGTTGCTGAAAGCACGACACATCGATTGTCGCCGCTCCTTGTGCGAGCACCACACACGCGGATAAATTGTCGATTTAGGCTCAGAGATGTCTAAACTGTATTTTAAAGTCATTCTTGCACTTTAGAACTGTGCCTACCTAAACCAAAAAGCGCCGGCAGCAGGTACACCGACGCGGGCGGCACGTTAGGCCTCACTAGGACGGGGCACTGGGTAAGGCTGCTTTCGAAGCAGCTCAGTTGCGATGCTTGAAGTTTCTGCATTTGAGCTTCTCAATATTTCTAACTGTTACCTAAACATTACCTGAAGTAAGTGCAGTAAGTGCAATCAATGCCAGATACGCATTTACGGAGTGGCGATGGTGAGCGACAGTCGTTTTTCTGGCCTTCGTTGGCAGTAAACAGCGGGCGTGCCAGTGTACAGATATATGCAGTTATATCAATACCGACAATTATAAAAAACACACATAGAAATACCAATGCAATGCGCTGAAAACGTATGCCAGGGAGTCAGTTCACGAAGACGTACTGAATTACCAACTGAAAATTGCGTGTTGCTACATATCAGTTGCAGAAGTACCGGCTAAGTGCGGCCAACAGCTTTCGGTGACAGCCTGCGTAGCTGAAAGCGCGACGTTCGGTCGTCAGCGCTCCTTGTGCGAACATCGACACAAGACAAAATAGTTGATTTAGGTTCATGGGTGTCTAAACTATATTTAAAGTCGTGTGTACACGCAGCAAGAAGCGCCGGTAACATATATACCAACGCGGCTGGCATGACAGAATTAATGCTCGCTGGGCCGGGCACTGGGTAAGACCGCTTACGTATGCTCGGTATCTGTTAAAAAATACGTATGCTCGGTATCTGTTAGGGTAGCATCTCTCCCTGCCGTCGAATCAAGCGTTTTATATTCCACGACACCGAAACAAACCACAGCACACGCTGCAATAACATGCATGCTGCAGCTGCGCTGGTAGAAACAGTGCGTGCTCCAGTATTCACCAGCGCTTGCCAGTGAAAATTACAGCGCTTCCAGCACTTCGCAGTGCGCCCCAGCATCACAGTGGTTGAGCCAGTGCCCCTACCTGTGCGACACAGCTTTTTCCTAGTGCGCCCAGCGAAGGGCCAGTGATTACAAGCGTGTACCAGCGTGTCCAGCATGTACCAGTGCCAAAACACGTACTGGCATCACGCTGTTTTTGGAATAGGGCTGTATTTGTCTTCGTCAAAAATTCGTCAGGCCCCAACCGCGAAACATCGCTTAATAACAAAGGATAGTGCCAGACCACTAGGACAGAGCACACACACAGTTTCGACGCGACAACGCGAGGCCATAAAAAGACAAGTCGACGAAATCCTACGTGACATCAACCAGCCGCGTAAAACTCCATGACCGTCACTCGTGGTCTTAGTAAAAAAAACAATAGAACCCCACGATTCTGTGTCAAATATTGCCACCTGAAGAAAATATAAAAAGAATGTTTATCCTCTCCCTCGAATAGATGACGTCCTAGATCGACTACACAGCACGAAGTACTTTCGTCGATGGACCAGAAGACTCACTAATTGAAAATGGAAGTCGACAAAAGAGACCGAGAGAAAACAGCATTTATAACACTAGATGACCTCTTCGAATATAAAGTCATACCCTCCAGCCTTTGCGCGGTACCTGCGACTTTTCAACGCATTATGAATACAGTGCTGGCAGGATTAAAGTGGCAGACTTGTGTGGTGTGCTTGGAGGAGGTCTTCGTGTTTTCCTGAAATTCAAACGCACACCTCCAGTGCCTCGGAGCTGCAATGCAAGCATTGAAGGCCTCCGGACTCACCCTGAAGTCAGAAAAGCGCCGCTTCACATTTCTAACCTCCCTGTCCTTCCTCTTTGAATCCTCCTCCTCTTTCGCATATGAGGAGCTGTTGTTCCTGAGCCACGTCATCAGCAGGTCCAGAGTTTTACCAGACTCGCGGAAAACAGCTTCTATCGCCGCCTTCTTGGCGCCCACCGACAAGAAGGCCGTTCATCGATTTCTTGGCCCGTGCACCTATTACAGGTGGTTCGTCAAAAACTTCGCCCGCATTTCTGAGCCACTTACTAGCCTTACCAGGACCAGCATCGAGTTCAAGAGGCAAACGCCAATGGAAAAAACATATCAAGAACTGAAACAATGCCTGCAGACGTCTGCAGACGCCACCAATTCTTGCACACTTCGACGAATACGCAGACACAAAAATTGACACCAACGGAAGCATCATGAGGCTCGAAGCCGTCCTAGTACCGAAGATTGGTTGACTCTAAAGGGCCATCAGTTATTCGAGCCAGTCGCTACCTAAGACAAAAGCCAACTACTCCACAACAGAAAAGGAGTGTCTTGCCATCATATGCGCTCAGTGAAAGTTTCGCCTCCACCTCTGCATTAGATCTTTCAAAGTTGCGAGTCACCATCACACATTTTGTTGGCTAGCTAACTTGAAAGACCCTTCGGGTTGCCCCGTACGGTTGAGCCTCATATTTCAAGGATTCAAAGTGACCATTGTTTACAAGTCTGGAAAAAAAACACATTGACGCCGACCACCTGTTCCGTGCCCCCATCAAATCACAACCACCCGATGATATGGATGACAATGGCTTGCCGGAAATGATAACTGTAGACGACTTCGCCCAGTGACAGCGAGCTGACCCGGAACTCAGGAGCCTTGTGGAATACCTCGAGAGCAACAGCACGACTGTTCCGAAGGTTTTCAAGTAAGGACTAAGGTCGAAGAAGAAATTCTTGCACCTTGGGCCCATACATCTTCTCGTGGTTCTTTCAGCACTAAGACCGGAGGTCCTTGAGGCTCTACTCGATGAACCAACAGCTAAACACCTCGGTGTTTCCGTTGCGCACGCAAGAATACAGAAAAATACTACTGACCACAACTTCTCGCTGACGTCACTCATTACGTCAGGGCCTGCCGAGAGGGTCAGCGACGAAAGACACCATCAACAAGGCCAGCCGGACGTCTCCAGCCCGTTGAGCCACCTCGCCGGCTGTTCCAGCCAATCGGCTTGAACTTACTGGGGCCGTTCTAGACGTCTGATTCTGGGAACTAATATATCGTCGTACCCCACGCGCTACGCCAAGACAAGGACCCTGCCCAAAGGCAGTGCCGCCGAGGTAGCAAAGTGCTTCATCCAGAAAATTGTCCTGCGTCACGGAGCTCGAGAGGGCTGATTCCAAACAGAAGTAGGCCTTTACGGCGGACTTAACCAAGGTGATTCTCAGGTACAACCAGACAAGTCACCGCTGGACCACCGCCTACAAGCCACAGACCAGTAGCCTCACCGAGCGTCCTAGTAAGACCATCTTCAATATGCTGGCGATGTACTAGGACGTCGAACACAAATGTAGGAGGCGATTATTCCATGCGGGACCTTCGCTTACAAAACTGCCATGCAAGAAGCGACGCAAATAACGTCGTACAGGTTGGTCTAAGGAAGGACCCCAGCAACGACTCTCGACTTCGTGTTATCCAAGGTCTCCGACGAAGAAATCCTCGCTGTGAGTGAATACTGTCAGCACGCCGAAGAAGCCCGATCTCGCCCGCCTTCGCATGAAGTACGAACAGACGATCGACAGCTGCCGTTACAATCTTCGATGACGCTTCGTGGAATACCAGCCCGGTATTCCACGAATACACAGACGTAGACCCAGTGAAGAACTTTTGCGACGGTACTTTGGACCATACAGTGTAGTTCGACGTCTAGGCCCACTCGACTACGAGGTTGTCCGCGACGGCATCACCAACTCTGAACACCACCGATTGCGACCAGAAGTCCATGTCGTGCGCCTCTAAATATTTCATGCATGTTAAAAGAGTGTATTTTGTTGTTGCTGCTGCTGGTGTATTGTAAATTATTGCTTGTACTTTCTTGCATTATTATTGTGTTTTTATTTTCTGGTAAAGTATCTGGACGAATCTTTATTTAGAAAGGAGCAACGCCTAGCTCCTTGTTCAAGCTTCCCTATCGCCGCATTACACATATATGCGCTGCCTTGTACAACCAGGCTCATTATGTAAAGAACCATTGAGAATCGCAGAACCTTCAGATTTCACCACACCCACAACAGGAACATTACAGATTCTTCTGGCACTTGCGTCACCGATAGTGATAACGCTGGAATATTCGACGGCACATGTATAAATGTAGACGAGCGTCATCGCTTGTCAGTTGATCAACGGACTACGCTCTGTTTATTGCTATCGTGGCCAGTGTGTTGCTGTAGTCTAACTATCCTTTTACGTGGCCACAAGTTCGGCTCAATAAACAGTTTAACCTGACCACCCAGTCTGTTCCCTTCGTCCGCGCCTCTACCCCGTGACAATATACAAGATCAGACTTGTGAAGTTTGTTTAAGATTGATTGATATGTGGGGTTTAACGTCCCAAAACCACTCTATGATTATGAGAGACGCCGTAATGGAGGGCTCCGGAAATTTAGACCACCTGGGGTTCTTTTACGTGCACCCAAATCTGAGCACACGGGCCTACAACATTTCCGCCTCCATCGGAGATGCAGCCGCCGCAGCCGGGATTCGAACCCGCGCCCTGCGGGTCAGCAGCCGAGTGCCTTAGCCACTAGACCACCGCGGCGGGGCTTGTTTAAGAGCCCTGTTGCCGTAAATTCTATCTCGTTATGCTGGGAATGTGCCGGTGGGTTTGTGCGTCGACGTGGTCACGGGCGCCACGACGTCACGACTCGCCCCCCTCCCCCTTTTTGTAACTGACCACTCTCCTGCAAACTTGACATGTCCACGACGTGCACACTAGAAGAATTGCATCCAGTATCATAGATTCCTACAGATTAGGTTTGTTCAAGCGCTGATAGAACCTCTGAATGTAAATATCAATCATATTGGCTCAACAAGTATACTAAATTCTGGACTTCACATAAAATTTGGCAATATTTTCCCTTCGAATGCAAAACAAATGTCTCTTTGATATTTGAATGTCCAGTTACAATATTACTTGGCTCACTAGTCAATAAACAACTTCGGCGGATGGATCACTAACGAATGAAAAGGCTGGAGTAAGCATCCTCTGTCTTTCGCTCTACCGATATTTCTGAGCATGACTACCAGATTATACACCTGCATTTATTGCTAAACTATTTGCTATATTTTTCGTACTTCGTAAACTTCTTTCAGTCCAATCAGAAGCAGTCATAATTACTGATTGTCTCTAAGTATGTGCTGCACCCTCTGCAGCAACAAATTTAACACTTATGAGTATGTTTAGTAGTTTAATACCCATATTCTTGATAGAAATTCAGGTGACAGGTACCTGGTGACTGTGAGCTTGAACTCAATGAGATAGTGGACTCATTAGCCACTCTATCTTTGAGCGGACCCCTCTTCACAATTTGACGCGATAAGGCTTACGGGACAGCACAAAGATCTACAATTGCTTTTTTGCACAAAGAAATAGCCAAAATAACATTGGATGAAGTCAGAAACTTCGTACATCTAAGGTTTCACTGTAATAAACAGCGGTGTGTATCTCGGAAGTTATATAAGATACATTCACCAAATTCTATAGTCGGCCGCTGTACAGTGCGACGTTAGATGGACATAGTTGTCCATTTTTAGAGCTGTTTGAAAGTTCCTGTGTGTTTTTAGCGGCGATGGCTGCACTATCCCGGACTTTTTCGACGTAGTTTGATGGCCTCCCAAATGCGCCTACAAATCGCCGAATGGGCTCGTTTTCTTCGTGACACCTGTCGAACAAAATGCGTTAAGGGGACTCCTTCCCCTACATGATATTTATGTAGTGTTTTTTCCCGAAGCAGCTGCAAATAACATCGTGGCTTTGTGGTAAGATACCTGCTAGCCACGTGAACGGCCCGGTTGCAATGCTCAGTGAGATCGAAAATTTTATTCTTTACTTTATTTGTTTCTTTCTCGATTATTCGCTCACGGACGATTTTTCGCTCACAACCAACAGTCCAACGGTGCTGACACCGACGGCGGAATTTATGCGACAGGAACTCTCTAATGTTATCGCGTTAATAAGGAAACAATAAAAAGAATAGTGGAGTTTTACGAGTCGCAACCGCGATACAATTACGAGGCGTGACGTAGTGAAAAACTGCGAATTAATTTGGACTAACTTACACTTCGCACACATTTTGCCCCCTAGTAATATGGCTGCCGTGGCAGGATGCGAAACGTGCAAGCATGATATTGCAGTAGGAATTGCTAAGCTACGATGGCTTGTAAGAGCCAACGACAAATGAGAATGGTTCATTCATTTTCAAAACGTAGAATGTGTGCTGCCTGCCGTTCCCAAACAGCACGTCCAATAGTCATTGTCAGGAAAACTGGCGTAGCCGGAAAGTCTTGTTTTTATTGGTGGGTGGTAGTGGGTTTCAACTAAACTTCAGGTACGTTCAGACGTGCGTTTGGAAAACATATCATACCTTTCCTTCCTCCGTGTATTATGCCTTTCCAGAGGCGTTGAACAAACACTAGATAATGTGGTGCCATCTGTGAGGCATTGTGAGACTCTTATTGTCCTGCTCACCGCCGCCTAAACCGGCACGCGTGGCGGTCGCGCGCGTCAATTCGGGCGGGCGTGTCCTTCTAGATGGCAAGCGCGTGGCGTGGATTTTGGAGGCTGTGCGACTCTTGCTTTAGATCAAAAACCTGTATATACCATTCGCCCGCGCGCGCTGGTACAAAATAGTGTGTGAACGTGTGTGTGCTTGTGTGTCTGTGTGTGTGTGTGTGTGTGTGTGTGTGCGTGTGTGTGTGTGTGCGTGTGTGTGCGTGCGCGCATGTGTGTGTGTGTGCGTGCGCGTGTGTGTGCGTGTGCGTGCGCGTGTGTGTGTGTGTTTGTGTGTGTGTGTTTGTGTGTGTGAAAACATAATATTAAGTATGCACTTAGCGGTTGAAGGGCGCGCGAGGGACCAAATTTCGCTGTCGCGTTCCACTCCTAAAAGCGAAGCTTAAGGGTCACTCAATTTTCTTATACTGAGTGCATGTAGTCTTGCAAATGCAGCCAGCGGAAATAATCCATGAAGGGAGGTATTCTCGTGTTGTCCACTTAGTAGACGGTTTCCACTTATGCTCGGCGAGGAGCACACCAACTGTTTCCGGTCTGTGTTGCGCAATATCATTTTGACGCCAGGAAGCTTGCACTACTCTCGACACAAATCTGCAAGACAAATGCTGCCCCCCCCCCCCCCAGAGGCCTGCTTCTGGATGCTGATCTCGGAAGCCGTGCGTGATCTCATATCCCGTTGGGCCTTAAATTGTGCTTAACGCGGCCCCTGACTCATTGACTGGGAAGAGTATCAGGTAGAGAGCAAGTGCATGCACGCACCACCGGAATTCATTGATTTGTTGTGCGATGGAGACTTCCACGAAGACACGTTTGAAAAAATTGAGACGCACCACACTCGACCAAGAGTTGGAGCAACTTCGAGTTGTTCACAGGCGTGCCGAAAGACGATACAAACACATAAAATCTATCTATGACCTCAGAGAATTCAGACGCATTCAGAAGAAAATCCAGCGTCGAATGCCCAAACTCCAAGAACAACGATGGAAGAGTTTTTGTGACTCACTCGACCCTTGAAATCCTTTGTCTCCCGTATGAAAGACTGTTCAAGGTATTCACTCGCATCCGCAACAGCGTCATCCCTTCGCTGCTCTGGCGCTACATCAACGTCGCTCACTGCTTCATGTTTCTGGTGAATTTTGTGCAAAGATCTTGGAGAATTCGGCGACATGTTATGGCGACATCTCTATACCAATTGAACTACAGGACGTTCCAGTCACACGAGATCAGCAAATGAAGGTTGCACCCACTATGGAAGAACTTCATGCAGCATTGAACACATGCAGGTGCTCATCGTCCCCTGGTCCGGATGGCGTGCCCTATGCTACCTTACGTCACCTATACCCGAAGGCAGAGCGCTGTCTCCTGGACAATTTCAATAAGTCTTGGCACGATGCTATGGGGCCTGATGAATGGAAGTGCAGTCGCCTGGTGACATTGTTTAAGCCCAGAGAGAGAGAGAGAGAGATCGATAGAGAGGAAAGGCAGGGAGGTTAACCAAGCTCGGCTCGGTTGGCTACCCTACACTTGGGGTGGGGAAAAGGGAGAATATTAGAACGGAAAGAGATAGAAAAGAAGAGGAGTAAGAAAGAGAAGCAAGAATAGTCAACTCGAGACTACACAGCACGGTCTCGCACAGTTCTTTAAAGCGGCCGTGAAGTCTGGTGGTCCTTATAAAGTACAAGAGGGCTTTCGTGGCTTTACGCGTATGGGAAGCCGTCAGCCGAGGTCCCAGGATCTTCTCGTCTGTAAGCGGCCGTGAATCCAGCTGACAGAGCTTGGCTTCCATAATACGTCGTTCGGTCTGGTATGCTGGGCAATGACATAAAATGTGCTCAAGCGTTTCCTCGCAGGCGAAGATGTTGCATGCCGAAGTGCTCGTCATTCCAAGGAGACGAGAGTAAGAATTCGTAAATGCCACGCCCAACCTCATGCGACACAGTAAAGTTTCAGCGCATCGTGGGAGCCCGGATGGCAAACGAAGTTGCACGTTTGGGTCGATCGAATACAGGTGCGTGTTTGAGAAACCTTGCGTAATCCATTGTAGGAGAGATATATGGTAGCAAGTGATTGTAGTAGCCTTGCAGCGTCCGTTCTCAGGAGTGGCATGGGCGTGCGCTGGTCTTGGTCATGAGCTGATCGAGCAGCTTCATTCGCGTGGTCATTGCCGACGATTCCGCCATGACTCGGCAACCACTGAAATACAATATTGTGACCTTCCGTGAACGCTTCGCGGTAGTCGTGCCTTATTATATATACTGATTGTTCATGTAACCCGCGCTGCATAACAAACCGCAGTTACTGTAAGGCTGACCTGGAGTCGCAAAAGATGGCCCATTGGTTAGGTTGCTTTCAAAGAATATACTTTACTGCACCTTGAAGTGCTGCGAGCTCTGCTGCTGTCGACGTCGTGGTGTGAAAAAACTTGTACTGAAGCAACACATTTTTAGATGGAACAACTACTGCTCCTGTAGAGCTGTTGGAATTAGTGGAGCCATCGGTGTAAGCATGTATGCGGTCGAAGTACCTTTCGTCCAACAGACGCAAGTCAATTGCTTCAGGGCTAGCGTTGACATGCGTGCCTTCTTAAAGATTCCAGGAACTGATAAGCGCACGTCAGGTTGACGAAGACTCCATGGCGCAGTTGCTGGATGCATCGCAAATTTGAAGCCAGGCGGTAGTATGTCCTGATGTTTTCTCACGATACCGCAGTACAAAGAATGGGGTCTCCGAGATGTCAAACACGCTAAATGATGTGACGGTAGCCGTGATAAATTCCGAATGGGCGCTCTCAGCGTCTCGACAATGATATGCGTTGTGACCGGCTGTTCTTGTGTAATAAGAGTAGTTGACACTGTCGATGAGCATCTTGGAAGGGCAAGGCATGTCCGAAGTGCTTGGGCTTGTACGCTTTGCAGTACACGGATGTTAGTCTTGCACGTGTTGGACAGGACAGGAAGGCTGTACCGGAGAGGTCCAAGAAAGAGGGCTGTGTAAAGCTGCAACATGAAGTTCACGGATGGGCCCCGTAATTTTCCGGCGACGACCGTGAATACATTCTCAATGCCAATGAGCTTTTTCTTCAGGTATGTGACATGCGGGCTCCAGGTTAGGTCACGATCTACGATGACACCTAAGAATCTATGAGTGCTCTTATATGGGATTGATCTGTCATCGATGCACAATGAGTAGAAAGACATCGGTTTGCGTGTGAACGCCACCGCTGCGCATTTTTCTGTAGCGATAGTCAAACCTTGCTGGCGAAGGTATGTCGATGTCATTGTTGCCGCTTTCTGTATTTTTGCGCGCACTTGAGGCTGTGTCACGCCGGACGCCCAAATGCAGATATCGTCAGCGTAGAGAGGTATATACGCTGTCTGTGGCAGCATTTCGGTGAGCCCCACGAGAACCAGGTTGAAAAGAGTTGGACTCAAAACACCGCCTTGTGGCATCCCACGACTTGTGAAATACTTATGCACAGACCCATTCTCAGTTAAAACGAACATGGATCTCTTTGTGAGGTAGCTTTTTACCCATCGAAAGACACGACCTCCAAGTTCAGCTGCTTCAAGAGCATTGAGAACTGCCTCGTGCGTCACGTTGTCATAGGCACCCTTCACGTCTAAGAATAGAGCTACCGACAGCCGCTTCTGAGCTTTCTGATGGTGAACAGAGGTCACTAAGTCAATAACGCTATCAACTAAGGACCGACCTTGTCGAAAACCAGCCATAGCGTCAGGATAGATGTTATAATGTTCCAGGTACCAATTCATGCGTGTAAGCAGCATGACCTTGCCAACGCATGACCTTACCTCCATGACCTTACCTCCAGCAGCATGACCTTATCTCCATGACCTTGCCAACGCAGCTTGCTAGTGCTATAGGCCGGTATGATGCCAAATGGAATGGAGATTTTCCGGGCTTCAGCAAAGGCACCAGGCGACTACACTTCCACTCATCAAGCACCATTTCATCATGCCAAGACTTATTGAAAATGTCCAGGAGACAGCGCTGTGCTATTGCGCCTAGGTGACGTAGGGCAGTATAGGTCACTCCATCCGGACCTGGGGACGATAAGCGTCTGCATGTGTTCAATGCCGCATGAAGTTCCATGGTGAATGCAACCTCTATTTGCTGATCTAGTGCGACTGGAACATCCAGTGGCAATAGATCGATTGGTATAGAGATGTCGCCGGCGATCTTTGCACAAAATTCCCCAGAAACATCAACCTGTGAGCGACGTTGATGTAGCGCTAGAGCAGCGAAGGGATGACGCTGTTGCGTATGTGAGTGAATACCTCGAAGAGTCCTCCATACGGGAGACAAGGGCTTTCGATGGTCAGCGAGTCACAAAAATTCTTCCACCGTTGTTCATGAAGTTTGTGCATTCGACGCGTAATTTTTTTCTGAATGCGTCTGGACTCTCTGAGGTCAGAGATAGATTTCGTGTGTCTATATCGTCTTTAGGCATGTTGGCGGACCACTCGAAGTTGTTCCAACTTTTGGTCGAGTGCCGTGCGTCTCGATTCTTTTGAACATATTTTCGTGGAAGTCTCCATTGCACAACTAATCACTTCTTCAATGGATTCCGGCGGTTCGTACATGCACTTGCTCTCCATTGATATCTGAAACTCTTCCCTGTCAATAAGTCTTGAATGTCCAGGAGAAGGAGAATCGTCCAGACCTCTGACTGTCACGTACGTGGGGTTATTGTCGCTGCCATGTGTTTCAATATCTGTGAACCATTGGACTTTCGTGACAATGCTATGCGACACTAATGTCAAGCCCAGGCAACTGCTGTAAGTTAATCCTCGGAGATAAGTAGGGCTGCCGTCGTTTAGCACCTGAAGCCCGTGCTCTGATGCGAGATCAACCAAGTTCGTGCCTTTTCGATTTGTCCTGATGCTTCCCCACAATGGATGATGGGCGTTGAAGTCACCCATCAATATCCAAGGTGCTGAAGTCGTTGCAAATATACCATTTAATATCTGTTGATGTAGTCGACGTGACGGCGCTATATATGCGCCTATCAGCGTAAACGACAACTTCTTCTTTTTAACATATAGACACACGTCGTGATTTCCATTGTGAGAGTCTACTTTTTGGAGAACGTAAGTGAGTTCTTTACGGATGTACACAGCAACTTGACTTTGCTCAATGCACGATGAAGAAACGAACGATTCATAGCCCGACAGTCGAGGTATTTTTAAAATATGCGGTTCGCAAATGATGATGATGGGAAACCTATTTTTGAAAATGAATTGTCTGAACTCAGGCATTCTTTACTGTAGACCTCTTGCGTTCCACTGAACTACGGAAGCACGCTTGACTTTTTCTCGGAAAAGCTGATGTGGTCTATGGTGCGCCATATTGTTACTGAGCTCCGGCAAGAACTGGTTCTAGTGGGTCCAAGATTCGCAGCGCGCGTTTAGCGGCAGGGATCTGTAGATTATTCAATAGTGTGCGAATAACACTCATGAACTACCTCAATACTGAAAAACTTGTACCTCTTGGGCGGACAGACTGCCTGCTGGGGGCATATTCGTTGTTGACTTGTGATATTGTGGTTCCGTAGACACGTGTACCCGCGGTAAAGCGGGCCAGTCAGAGCCGGATGATCTCTGTTGCGCCACAGTGTCTCCCGGCATCTCTGGACGTACCCCACCTGGTGGCGAGGGCGGGGATGGTCTCTGTGGTCGTGGCGGCGGTGGTGGTGGTGGTGGCGGCCTAAGTGAAGGCACCTTCGGCACAGGACTGCTTTTTCTTTTCTTCGAGCACCGCCGTCGAAGGGAACGCCGTCATTGAAAAACTGTTACCGCTTGCTTTCGTGAGGATCCGTCTTTAACCATTTGTCTCAGAATGCTCCTTTCTTTCTTCAGTACTGGGCAGTCTTTGGACGAGGTCTCATGGTTCCCGTTGCAGTTGCTGCATTTTAGGAGAGTTGCTTGGCAAGCCTCTGCTTTGTGGGCTCCGGCACAACGTGGGCATGCTAGCTTGTTGTTGCACACAGCACTCACATGACCCCGTTTTAGACAGTTGTGGCACTGTAGTGGTCTTGGAATGTATGGTCGGACAAAATGACGAAAATGACCAAACTTTACAGGTGATGGTATGCAATCACCTCTGAAGGTCACCTTGATGCAACGAGATTTGCCAAGCCGGCATACGGATTTGCCAAGCCCCGAAAGTCTCCATTGGATATGGCATCATACTGGCCTATAGCACTAGCAGCTGCGTCGGCAAGGTCATGGAGAGGATGCTGCTTACACGCATGGAATGGTACCTGGAGCATTATAACATCTGTCCTGATGCTATAGCTGGCTTTCGACGAGGTCGTTCTTCAATCAATAGCGTCATTGACTTAGTGCCCTCTGTTCAGCAACAAGAAGCTAAGAGGCAGTTGGTAGCTCTGTTCTCACACGTGAAGGTGCCTATGACAACGTGAACCATGAGACCGTTCTCAATGCTCTCGAAGCAGCTGAACTTGGAGGTAGTGTTTTTTGATGGGTAAGAAGCTACCTCACAAAAAAATTTATGTTCGTTCTAACTGAAGATGTGTCTTCGAATGAGCATTTCACAAGTCGGGATGTGCCACACAGCGGCATTTTGAGTCCGAATCTTCTCAACCTGGTTCTAGGGGAGCTCATCAAATTTCTGCCACAGACGGCTTATATATCTCTCTACGCTAAGGATATCTGCATTTGGGCGTCCGGCGTGACATGGCCTCAAGTTCGCGCAAGGATACAGAAGGCGGACAATGACATTGGCATACCTTCACTAGCAAGGTTTGACTTTCACCACAGAAATATGCGCAGCGGTGGCGTTTACAGGTAAATCGATGTCTTTCTATTCATTGTGCATCGATGGCAGATCAATCACATATAAGAGCAGTCATAGATTTCTAGGTGTCATAGTAGATCGTGAATTAACCTGGAGCGCATATGTCGCATACCTGAAGAAAAAGCTCATTGGCATTGGTAATGTATTGAACAATCATTGCCGGAAAATCATGGGCCCATCCGTGCACTCCATGCTGCAGCTTTATACAGTCCTTTTTCTCGGACTTCACAGGTACAGCTTTCCTGCCCGTTCCAAGACGTGCAAGACTAACATCCGTGCACTTAAGAGCGTACAAGCACAAACACTTCGGACATGTCTTGGCCTTCCAAGATGCTCATCGATGGTGGCAACCATCGTTATCATACAAGAGCAGCCACTCACAACGCATATCATTGTCGAGACGCTCAGAGCGCACATTGGGCATTTATCACGGCTTTCATTACATCATTTAGCGTGTTTGACAGCGTGGAGGCCACATTCTTCGTTCTGCTGTATTGTGACGCAACATCAGGACATATTACCGCCTGGCTTCAAACTTGCGATACGTCCAGCAGCTGCGTTATGGAGTCTCCGTCAACGTGACGTGCACTTATCAATTTCTGGAATCATTTAAAAAGCACGCATGTCACCGCTGGCCCTGAACCAATTTACTTTGCGTCTGCTGGACGAAAGGTACTTTACCGCATCACTGTTTAAACCGATGGCTCCACTAATTTCAACAGCTCTAGAGGAGCAGTGGTGGTTCCATCTGGTAATGTGTTGCTTCAATACAAGTTTTCTCACCCCACGACATCGAGAGCAGCATAGCTGGCAGCGCTTCAAAGTGCAGTCAGGTACATTATTTCTTCGGCAGCAACCTAATCAAGGGGCCATCTTTAGCGACTCGAGGTCAGCCTTACAGACACTATGGTTCGTTATGCAGCACGGGTTACACGAACAATCAGTATATCGGATAAGACAGGACTACCACGAAGCGCTCGAGGAAGGTAACGATATTGTATTTCAATGGTTGCCGAGTCATTGTGGAATTGTCAGCAATGACCGCGCGGATGAAGCTGCTCGATCGGCTCATGACCAAGACCTGTGTACGCCCATACCGCTCTTGAGAACGGACGCTGCAAGGCGACTACAATCACTTGCTCGCCGTATAACTCTCCTACAAAGAAATACGCCGGGTTTCTCCAACGCGCGCCTGTACTCGATTGACCCAAACTTGCAACATTCGTTTGCCATGTGGGCTACCACGTTGAGCTGAAACTTTACCGTGTCACATGAGGTTGTGTGGCATTTACGAACGCGTATTCCCATCTCGTCGTATTTGCTAACAGAGTTAAAAAACATTAGAATTCAATCAACGAAAGGAACAAGCAGGATTTCGAACAGGCTACTCAGCAATCGACCACTTTTATACTATCAATTAGATAATAAAGAAATGCTCAGAATATAGCCAACCACTATATAGCCTTCATAGATTAGGAGAAGGCATTTGATTAAATAGAAATATCAGCAGTCATGCAGACACTGCGGAATCAGGGCGTCGATGAAGTATATATGAAGATCCTGGAAAAAATCTACAGGGGATCAACTGCTACCATATCACTTCATAAAGAAACCAACAGAATACCAATCAAGAAGGGTGTAAGGCAGGGAGATACAATCTCCCCAATCCTATTTACCACGTGCTCACAGGAGGTTTTCAGAAGCCTAGAATGGGAACAGTTAGGGACAAGACTTACTGAATAGTACCTTAGTAACCTGCACTTCGCCGATGACATTCCATTGCTGAGTAACTCAGGAGACCAATTGCAACTCATGATTACGGAGTTAGACAAGAAGAGCAGAAAGGTGGGTCTTAAAATTATTCTGCAGAAAACAAAAGTAACGTACAACAACCTCGGTAGGGAGCAGCGCTTCAAGATAGGTAATAGTGCATTTCAAGTGTTAAAATACTATGTCTACTTAGGGCAGGTAATAACCGTGTAGCCAAACCACGAGATTGAAGTAACCAGAATAATAGGAATGGGGTGTAGCACATTTGGCAAACACTCTCAAATCATGACAGGTAGATTGTCACTATCCCTCAAGAGGAAGTTATATAAAAGCTGCATCTTGCCGGTACCTAGCTATGAAGCAGAAACCTGGAGACTTACAAAGATGGTTCAGCTTAAATGGAGGGCGATGCAGCGAGCAATGGAAAGAAAAATGGTAGGTGTAACCTTAAGAGACAAGAAGAGAGCAGAGTGGATTAGGGAATAAACGGGGGATAGTGATATCATAGTTGAAATCAACAAGAGGAAATGGGCATGAGCCACGCATTTAGCGCGTAGAAGTCAAGCGGGTTAGAGGGAGACAGAAGGTTAGGAGGACAGATGAGATTAAGAAGTTTGCGGGTATGAATTGGCAGCAGCAAGCACAGGACCGAGTTGACTGGCGGAACTTAGGAGGGGCTTTTGTCCTGCAGTGGACGTAGTCAGGCTGATGATGATGATGATGATGATGATAACAATAATAATAATGGTGATAATGATGATGATGATGATGATTCTCGTCTTCTTGGAATGGCGAGCAGTTCGTCGTGCAACATTTGCACCTGAGAGGAAATGCCTGAGCACATTCTATGCCAGTGCCGAGCATACCAGTCTGAACAACATATTATGGAAGCCAAGCTCTGTCAGCTGGATTCCAGGCCGCTTACAGAAAAGAAGATCCTGGGACCCTGGCCAACGGTTTCGCATACGCGCAATGCCACGAAAGCCCTCTTGTACTTCATAACGATCACCACACTTCACGAGCGCTTGTGAAAGAACAGTGCGAGACCGTGCTGTATAGTCTCGAGCTGACTATTCGTCCTTCTCTTTCTTACAACTCTTATCTATCTCTTTCCTTTCTATTACTCTCCCTTTCCTCCTACCCAAGTGTAGGGTAGCCAACCAAGCCTTCTTGCCTTTCTTCTCTATTTATCGCTCTCTCTCTCTCTCTTGACGTGGCAACGCACACGAACATTTAACAAAATAGGCGTAAACTTCTGTTTGTGGGGGTTACTAACAAGTATGTAATGAACTTACTACTCGAGTCAGCACTATTCACTTACTAACTAGGTAGTAATTTTCACTAACCTGCATTTTACTACCTTCCATTACATAGAGGCTAGTGGTTTATGTGACAAATGAATGGTTAGTATTGAGTTAGCGAATATTCCGACGTTTATTTCTAAGAGTGAATGACCATCATCAACATCATCATCATCATCATCAGCCTTTCCACGTCCCCTGCAGGACAAAGGCCTCTCCCTTGTTCCGCCAGTTAACCCGGTCCTGTGGTTGCTCCTGCCAATTTATCCCCGCAAACTTCTTAATCTCATCTGCCCACCTAACCTTCTGTCTCCCCCTAACCCGCTTTCCTTCTCTGGGAATCCAGTTAGTTACCCTTAACGACTAGCGGTTATTCTGTCTACGCGCTACATGCCCGGCCCATGTCCATTTCTTCTTCTTGATTTCAGCTATGATATCCTTAACCCCAGTTTGTTCCCTAATCCACTCTGCTATATTCTTGTCTCTTAAGGTTACATCTACCATTTTCCTTTCCATTCCTCGCTGCGTCGTCCTCAATTTAAGTTGAACCCTTTTGTAAGTCTCCATGTTTCTGATCCGCAGCTAAGTACCGGCAAGATACAGCTGTTATATACATTTCTCTTGAGGGATAGTGGCAATCTACCCGTCATAATTTGAGAGCGCTTGCCAAAAGTGCTCCACCCCACTCTTATTCTTTTAGTTACTTCGATCTCGTGGTTCGGCTTCACGGTTATTACCTGCCCCAAGTAGACCAAGTCTTTTACAATTTGAAGTGCACTATTACCTATCTCGAAGCGCTGCTCTTTTCCGAGGTTGTTGTACATTAGTTTCGTTTTTTGCAGATTCATTTTAAGACCTGCCTTTCTGCTCTCTTTGGCTAACTCCGTAATCATGAGTTGCAATTCGTCCCCTGAAATACTCAGCAATGGAATGTCATCGGCGAAGCGCAGGTTACTAAGGTGCTCTCCATTAACTCTTATTCCTAACTGTTCCCATTCTAGGCTTCTGAAAACCTCCTGTAAGCACGCGGTAAATAGCATTGGGGAGATTGTGTCCCCTTGCCTTACACCCTTCTTGATTGGTATTCTGTTGCTTTCTTTATGAAGCACTATGGTAGCAGTTGATCCCCTGTAGATTTCTTCCAGGATGTTTATATATACTTCATCGACGCCCTCCATCGACGCCCATTGACGCCCTGAGAAATATCAGCCGTCTGCATGACGGCTGATATTTCTACTGAATCAAACGCCTTATCGTAATCTATGAAGGCTATGTATAGTTGTTGGTTATATTCTGAGCATTTCTATATTACCTGATTGATAGTATGATAGTGCTCGATTGTTGAAAAGCCTGTTCGAAATCCTGCTTGTTCCTTTGGTTGATTGAATTCTGATGTTTTCTTTACTCTGTTAGCAATTACTTTTGTAAATAGCTTGTATAGTACAGAGAGCAAGCTAATTGGCCTGTAATTCTTCAATTCCTTGTCATCTCTTTTCTTATGTATTAAGACGATGTTAGCGTTCTTCCAAGACTCTGGTACTCTTCTCGTCAAGAGACACCTTGTAAACAGGGTGGCTAGTTTTTCTAACACAATCTGTCCTCCATCTTTCAGCAGATCTGATGTTACCTGATCCTCACTAGCAGCTTTGCCTCTTTGCATATGCTATCCAAAGCTTTTCTGACTTCTATCATTACTTGTGGGGTGTCATGTGGGTCACTGCTAGTTCTTATAGTATTAAAGTCGTGGTTGTCCTGGCTACTGCACAGATCTCTATAAAACTCTTCCGCTATTTTAACTATTCTATCCATATTGGTAGTTATTTTGCCTTCTTTGTCCCTTAGTGCATACGTCCGATTTTTGCCTATCCAAAGTTTCCTGTTCACTGCTTTGACGCTTCCTCCGTTTTTCAGAGCGTGTTCAATTCTCTCCATGTTATACCTTCTTACGTCGGATAACTTACGCCTATTATTCAACTTCGAAAGCTCTGCCAGTTCTATTTTGTCTGTTGTACTTGAGACTTTCATGATTTGACGGTTCCTAATGAGATTCTTCGTTTCCTGGGAAAGCTTGCCAGTGTCCTGTCTAACTATCCTGCCTCCAACTTCCACTGCACACTCTGTAATGATACTCGTCAGATTATCATTCATTGTATCTATGCTACGGTTGGTTTCCTCACTAAGAGCCGAGTACCTGTTCTGAAGCGAGACTCTCAATTTCTGTACTTTCCCTCTCAGTGCTAGCTCATTGATTGGCTTCTTGCGTATCAGTTTCTGTCGTTCCTTTATCAAGTCTAGGCGAATTCGAGACCGTACCATTCTATGGTCACTGCATCGTAGCTTGCCAACCACTTCCAGATCCTGCACGATGCCTGGGTGTGCTCGCATTGTAAAGTCTCTCTCGTTCTTATTTTCGCCATTAGGGCTCCTCCATGTCCCCTTGCGGTTTCCTCGTTTTCAGTAGAAGGTATTCAAAATCCGTAAGTATTTGTGTTCTGCGAATTCTACTAGTAGCTCTCCTCTGTTGTTTCTAGTACCGATGCCAGAATCTCCTACTGCCTGGTCTCCAGCCTGCTTCTTCCCTACCTTTGCATTAAAGTCTCCGATCAGTAGTGTATACTGTGTTTTTACTTTACTCATTGCTGATTCCACGTCTTCATAGAAGCTTTCAACTGAAGCGTCATCATGGCTGGATATAGGCACGTAAGCCTGTACTACCTTCATTTTGTATCTCTTATTCAGTTTAAGTACGATACCTACCACCCTTGCATTAATGCTATAGTATTCCTTTATGTTGCCAGCTATGTTTCGGTGAATTAGGAACCCCACTCCCAGTTCTCTTCTGTCAGCCAAGCCCCGATAGCAAAGGACATGCCCCATTCTGTAGCACACTATAGGCGTCATCTGTCCTCCTAACCTCACTGAGCCCTATTATATCCCATTTAACACCCTCTAGCTCCTCAAGTAGTACAGCTAGACTTCCCTCACTAGATAAGGTTCTAGCGTTAAACGTTGCCAAGTTCAGGTTCTAATGGCGGCCTGTCCGGGTCCAGAGATTCTTAGCACCCTCTAGTGCGTTGCAGATCTGACCACCGCCGTGGTCAGTTGCTTCGCAGCTGCTGGGGACTGAGGGCCGTGAGTTATTTGACGTATGCATGTGGGAGGTAGTGGCCAGATACTGCACCAGGGTGGCCAATCATTCTCAGGTGATGGAGTGCTTTCCCAGCGGTGGTTACTGGTGAGGTCGCACCCCAGGCCTCGTAATGCAGTTCTATCACCACGCGGATTTTTTTTATCCGGTTGGGAACTGCGCGGCACCGGGATTTGAACCACGGACCTTATGCATGCGAGGCGGATGCTCTAACCACTACGTCATCGCTGCTCTAAGAGTGAATAAGCAGTTTAGCCTGAACACCTAGTCTCCTCCCTTGGTCTGCGTGACGACCCCGTGAAATCTGGTGGGGGTGCTTTCAGGCCTATGTACCGAACACTCCCTCGAGTCGTGAGCCAAGCCCACACCATGGAGAAGATGGTGACGCCAATATTAATCACCGAGGAAGCCGCAGGCCGCAGGGACGTAGCCAGGGGGTGGCCCACCAGGCACGTGCACCCTCCTCCCGAAATTTTTTTCGCCATGGCATAGAGATCGATAAATGATCTTCTTAATGGCGTACCTCTCCATAAATCAAAATGGTGCCCCCCCTTCGAAAAAAATCTTTAGTTACGCGCCTGGCAGGTAGTGAGGGCTACATCCAGAGTACGGGGCTCTCTCAGATAACACTCGCAGGCACAGGGCCACTACCACTACTGCGGCAACCATTACAACTCTCCCTTGCTGATGACAACGACACCGCAACAAAATCTAAAGGAACCATTGCAAGACCAAAGGGGCCTTGACGTCCAAACTCCACAGCCAGGAGAAGACCTCACGACACAACGAGGAAGCAGTGAGAGCATCATGACGTAGCTGTGACCCGACGCTATGACGCAATCGCAACGCACGACGACGAATCAGCGACCTCGACGTAATATTCGCAAGCCACCACGTCTCTGCTCTTGTCGACACTGGATTCGACTATTCCGTCGTCAGTGGCCCTTCCGTGATGAAGTTGAAAAAGTGAAGGCTGCATGCAAGGCCCCGAAATTCAGACCGCTAGAGGTCACTTAATAACGCTGACTGGAACGATTGAGAGGAATGGGGGAAGAGCGTTGGGCTAGGAAGGTTTTCAGCTACTTGTACATGAAGAATGTCGATACAAAATGGAGGAAGCGAACCAGGAAGTTGACTGGTAAATACTTAGAAAACAGCAGGTGGCGAAACCAAAAAGACCTATCGGTTAAGAAGAAAGTGAAGGAAATGGAGACTGACATGTGGAGAATGGGCATGATTAAGAAGTCCGCACTCGAGATCTATCGAACGTTTAAGCAGGAAATTGCCAAGGAAAGGATCTATAATAATACTCGGGGTAGTTCTCTACTGTTTGAGGCCAGGACGGGAGTACTGCGAACCAAGACATATCGGGCCAAATACGAAGGGGTAGACACAGTATGCAGTGCGTGTGGAGAGGAAGAAGAAACTGCCAAACACTTGATAATGTTCTGTAAAGGGCTTCACCCTATAGTTCAGGATGATGGCGCCGAGTTTTTCAAAGCACTGGGGTTTAGGGACCGGGAGGGCAAATAAGTTTTAAGCGGGTAGACTTAACTAGAAGGAGGTTATCTGATTGGTGGCTAAAGTCAAGGCAGGAGTGAAAATTAAACTCTTCACTGCAAAGTACGAATCCTCAAACTCACTTTTTAAGGAAAAAATAAATAAATATAGTTTTTGGTTCTTCAGGTATTACGGCTTCGTGGCGCTAGCCACCGCCTGATCTAAAGGGTACAGCCATATCCACCCATCCATCCATGAAGTCTGCCCAGCAAGACTCACCATCAATAACCACACTTATACTGCGAGCCTTCTAGTCTTACAACGTTCTAGGGATGCGATACTGTGCATGTACTTTCTAAGTCCACATGGCGCTATCATCGACCTGAGGTTGGAGTCAAGAGCACTAGCCTAAGAAAACACGCTGCCTACTCCCACAACGCCAAGCAATCACACATTGCACGTGCTGTAAGACGATGTCACTATTGCGCCTTGCTCAAGCGCCATCGTTTCTTTCAGCACCGAAACACCCACAGACTTTGAAGGAGTCATTGAGAGTGACAAGCACTTGCTACTTAGCCGCCAGACTGGCGTTGCAAGAGAGATCGTGGAGCTGAATAATAGAAAAGCGAAGGTAATGGTTCAGCCATCACTACAGGCACCACAACAATGGTGCGGTCACCTACATCGACGACATTATGGAAGCCACTAATGCTTTCACTCTCGCTTATTCTGCAGAACGTACTCCTACAAACCAAGCTTCTCAGGCAGCTTTCGACATCAATCGAAGCCTTTCAAAGCATAAGCAAAAACAACTCAAGATCCCTGTTCCTGCAATACAAAGACTCCCTATTGTAAAAACAAGCGCCACTGGGTACCAGTGGTCAGTGCCATGCCTGATTATGGGCCCAGTATAGCGCTAGTACCAGCGCCTCCCAGCGCAGGCACAGGGACACTGGAGTGGCAGCGTCCCAGTAGTCTGCGCAAAATGGCGTCCGAGGGATAAAACGGGGGCGCCCATTCGCCATAAATACATAAACATATAAGTAAAATAACGCGCATTCATAATAAAAATTTGAAAGTTAATCAAAATTAAAAAAGTAGAACGCCACTTGACGGGATTTAAACTCGCTACCTCCTGATCTTTAACCGAGTACGCCACCCACTACGCCACCCCAGAACATGTTTGCGTGGTTGTTAAACGACTATTTATCTGAAGAATGCGCCGTTCAACTTCATGTTCACAAGTCGCACAGTCAAGACGGACACAATATTTCTTTCCAAATAACAATTGCGTTTTGATTCGACAGTGACGAAAGGCTTTCGGACACCGAATCACGAGCAGATATCAGCAAGAGTGCAAAGTTTTTTGAAGCATCTACATCTTAACTCTGAAAAAATTCAAATTGACTGGAGGAGCAGCCACAGATTGTCAGCTGCTACTGCCGATAGCCTTTTTTCCTTTAAGGTCAATTCTAGCACTTGCTACTGGTAAACAAGTGCAGATGATTTACATGTCTGGTTTGGTAGATATCCACGCACACGAGTGAATATTGAGTATTTTTATTTCGCACAAGCGACGATGTAGCAGTACACATCTGGCGTGCCAGATTATATATTTGCCGTTATATTGATACCTGCAACTAAGAAACCGCCGAAGAAATGACTCATTCAATCCGCTCAAAACGTATGGTAGTATGTTAGTTCACTAACGCGTACCACATTGCCAACTCCAAATTGCGTGTTCTTACGTACGAGTAAGAGAAGTACCGGCTCCTGCGCTCAGAAGGAAGCTTTTGGTGACAGCCTACGTTGCCGAAAGCACGACACATCGATCGTCGCCACTCCTTGTGCGGGCACCTCACACACAGAAAAATGGTCGATTTAGGCCCAGGGATGTCTAAACTGTAATTTACAGTCATTCTTACGCTTTAGAGTTGTGCCTACCTAAAGCAAAAAGCGCCGGCAGCAGGTACACTGACGTGGGCGGCCCGTTAGGCCTCATTGGGACGGGGAACTGGGTATAAGGCTGCTTTCGAAGCAGCTCAGTGGCGATGCTTGAACTTTCTTCATTTGAGCTTCTCAATATTTCTAAGTGTTACCTAAACTGTACCTGAAGTAAGTGGAAGGTCAATCAATGCCACATACGCATTTACGGAGTGGCGATGGTGAGCGACAGCCGTTTTTCTGGCCTTCGTTAGCAGTAAACAGCGGGCGTGCCAGTGTACAGATATATGCAGTTATATCCATACCGAAAATAAAAAAAACACCCATAGAAATACCAATGCAATCCACTGAAAACGTATGCCTGGGAGTCAGTTCACGAAGACGTACTAAATTACCAACTGAAAATTGCGTGTTGTTACATATCAGTTGGAGAAGTACCGGCTAAGTGCGGCCAACAGCTTTCGGTGACAGCCCGCGTAGCTGAATGCGCAACGTTCAATCATCAGCGCTCCTTGTGCGAACATCGACACAAGACAAAATAGTTCATTTAAGTTCATGGATGTCTAAACTATACTTTACAGTTATTCACACACTTTAAAGTTGTGTGTACACGCAGCAAGAAGCGCCGGTAACATATATACAAACATGGCTGGCATGACAGGTTTATTGCTCGCTGGGCCGGGCAATGGGTAAACCGCTTACGTATGCTCAGTATCTGTTAAACAAATACCTATGCTCGGTATCTGTTAGGGTAGCATCTCTCGCTGCGTCGAATCAAGCGTTTTATATTCCACGACACCCAAACAAACCCCACGGCTGCATTTCCGATGGAGGCGGAAATGTTGTAGGCCCATGTAATCAGATTTGGGTGCACGTTAAAGAACCCCAGGTGGTCAAAACTTCCGAAGCCCTCCACTACGGCGTCTCTCATAATCAAATGGTGGTTTTGGGACGTTAAACCCCACAAATCAATCAATCAACCCAAAAAAACCACGGCACACGCTACAATAACAAGCACGCTGCAGCTGCGCTGGTAGAAACAGTGCGTGCTCCAGTATTTACCAGCGCTTGCCAGTGAAAATTACAACGCTTCCAGCACTTCGCAGTGCGCCCCAGCATTACAGTGGTTGAGCCAGCGCCCCTAACTGTGCGACACAGCTTTTTCCTAGTGCGCCCAGCGAAGGGCCAGTGATTCCAAGCGTGTACCAGCGTGTCCAGCATGTACCAGTGCCAAAACACATACTGGCATCACGCTGTTTTTGCAAAATGGCTGTATTTGTCTTCATCAAAAACTCGGCAGACCCCAACCACGAGACATCACTTAATAACAAAGGATAGTGCCTGACCACTACGACAGAGCACACACACAGATTCGATGCGACAACGCGAGGCCATAAAAAGACAAGTCGACGAAATCCTACGTGACATCAACCAGTCGTGTAAGATTCCGTGACCGTCACCCATGGTCTTAGTAAAGAAAAACGACAGAACCCCACAATTCTGTGTCAGATATGGCCACCTGAACAAAATATAAAAAGAATGTTTATCCTCTCCCTCGAATAAATGACGTCCTAGATCGACTACACAGCACGAAGTATTTTTCGTCGATGGACCAGAAGACTCGCTAATGGAAAGTGGAAGTAGACGAAAGAGACCGAGAGAAATTAGCATTTATAACAGTAGATGATCTTATCGAATTTAATGTCATACCCTCCAGCCTTTGCGCGGTACCTGCGACTTTTCAACGCATTATGAATACAGTGCTGGCCGGATATAAGTGGCAGACTTGTCTGGTGTACTTGAAGGATGTCTTCGTGTTTTCCTGAAACTCTAACGCACACCACCGGTGCCTCGAAGCTGCAATGCACGCATTGAAGGCCTCTGTACTCACCCTGAGGTCTGAAAAGAGCCGCTTCGCATTTCTAACCTCCCTGTCCTTCCTTTTTGAATCCTCCTCCTCCTTCGCATATGAGGAGCTCTTGTTCCTGAGCCACGTCATCAGCAGGTCCAGAGCTCTACCAGACCCGCGGAAAACAGCTTCTATCGCCGCCTTCCTGTCGCCCACCGACAAGAAGGCCGTTCATAGATTTCTTGGCCTGTGCACCTATTACAGGTTGTTCGTCAAAACCTTCACCCGCATTTCTGAGCCACTTACTAGCCTTACAAGGACCAGCATCGAGTTCAAGTGGCAAACGCTGATGGAAAAAACATATCAAGAACTGAAACAATGCCTGCAGACGCCTGCAGACGCCCCCAATTCTTGCGCACTTCGACGAATACGCAGACACAAAAACTGTCACCAACGCAAGCAGCGTGAGGCTCGAAGCCGTCCTAGTACCGAAGATTGGTTAACTCTAAAGGGTCATCAGTTATTCGAGCCAGTCGCTATCTAAGACAAAAGCACTACTCCACAGCAGGAAATGAGTGTATTGCCATCATCTGCGCTCAATGAAAGTTTTGCCTCCACCTCTGCATTAGATTTTTCAAAGTTGCGAGTGACCACCACGCATTTTATTGGCTAGCTAACTTGAAAGACCCTTCGGGTTGCCCCGCACGGTTGAGCCTAAGAATTCAAGGATTTAAAGGGACCATTGTTTACAAGACTGAGAGAAAACACATTGACGCCGACCGCCTGTCCCGTGCCCCCGTCGAATCACCACCACCCGATGATATGAATGGCAATAGCTTCCCGGGAAAGATAACTGTAGACGACTTCGCCCAGTGACAGCGAGCTGACTCGGAACTCAGGAGTCTTGTGGAATACCTCGCGAGTAACAGCACAACTGTTCCGAAGATTTTCAAGGAAGGACTTAAGTCGAAGAAGAAATTCTCGCACCTTGGGGCCATACATCCTCTCGTGGTTCCTTCAGCACTAATACCAGAGGTCCTTGAGGCTCTACACGATGAACCGACAGCTGGACACCTTGGTGTTTCCCTTGCGCTCGCAAGAATACTGGAAAAGTGCTACTGTCCAGAACTTGTCGCTGACGTCACTCGTTACGTCAGGGCCTGCCGAGAATGTCAGCGACGAAAGACACCATTGACGAGGCCAGCCAGACGTCTCCAGCCCGTTGAGCCACCTCGCCGGCTGTGCCAGTAAATCGGCTTGAACTTACTGGCGCCGTTCTAGACGTCCGATTCCGGGAACTAATAAATCGTCGTACCTCACGCGCTATGCCGAGACAAGGACCCAGCCCAAAGGCAGTGCTGCCGAGGTAGCGAAGTGCTTCGTCGAGAAAATCGTCCTGCGTCACGGAGCTCCAGAGGGCTGATTCCAGACAGAGGTACGGAATTTATGGCGGAATAAACCAAGGTGATTCTCAGGTACAACCGGACAAGTCACCACTGGACCACCGCCTACAAGCCACAGACCAGTGGCCGCACCGAGCGTCTTTACAAGACCATCATCAATATGCTGGCGATGTACGAGGACGTCGAACACAAAATGTAGGATGCAATTATTCCATGCGGGACCTTCGCTTACAACCCCGCCATGCAAGAAACGACGCAAATAACGTCGTACAAGCTGGTCTAAAAAAGGACCCCGGAAACGGCTCTCGACTCCGTGTTATCCAAGGTCTCCGACAAAGAAATCTTCGCTGTAAGCGATTACTGTCAGCACGCCGAAGAAGCCCGATCTCGCCCGCTTTCGCATGAAGTACCAACAGACGATCGACAGCTGACGTTACAATCTTCGACGACGCTTCGTGAAATACCAGCCCGGTATTCCACGAATACACCGACGTAGACCCAGTGAAGAACTTTTGCGACGGTACTTTGAACCATACAGTGTACTTCGTCGTCAAGGCCCACTCGATTACGAGGTTGTCCACGACGGCATCACCAACTCTCAACGCCACCGATTGCGACCTGAAGTCCATGTCGCACGCCTCAAAACGTTTCATGCACGTTAAAAGACTATATTTTGTTGTTGCTGCTGCTGGTGTATTGTAAATAATTGCTCGTACTTTCTTGCATTACTATTGTATATTTATCTTCTGGTAAAGTATCGGGACGATGCTTAATTTAGAAAGGAGCAACGCCTCGCTCCTTGCTCACGTTTGCCTATAGCCGCATTACACATATATTCGCTGCCTTGTACAACCATACTCATTATGTAAACAACCATTGAGGTAATCGCAGAACCTTCAGATTTGACCACACCCACAACGGGAACATCACAGATTCTTCTGGCTCTTGCGTCCCGGATAACGATAACGCTGGAATATTCGATGGCACAAGTATAAATGCAAACGAGCGTCATCGCTTGTCAGTTGATCAACGGCCTACGCTCTGTTTATTGCTATCATAGCCAGTGTGTTGCTGTAGTGTGACTTTCATTTTACGTGGCCACAAGTTCGGCTCAATAAACAGTTTAACCTGACCACCTAATCTGTTCCCTTCGTCCGCGCCTCTACCCCGTGACAACATACAAGTTCAGACTTGTGAAGTTTGTTTAAGAGTCCTGTTGCTGTAAATTCTATCTCGTTATGCTGGGATTGTGCTGGTGGGTTTGTGGTCGACCTGGTCACGAGCGCCACGACGTCACGATTCGCCCCCCTCCCCCTTTTTGTAACTGACCACTCTCCGCCAAAGTGGACATGTCCACGACGTGCACACTAGGAGAATTGCATCCCGTATCATAGATTCCTACAGATTAGGTTTGTTCAAGCGCTAATAGAACCTCTGAAAGTAAATATCAATCATATTGGCTCAACAAGTATACTAAATTCTGGACTTCACATAAAATTTGGCAATATTTTACCTTCGAATACAAAACAAATGTATCTTTGATATTTGAATGTCCAGTTACAAGATTGCTTAGCTCACCTGTCCATAAACAACATCGGCGGATGCATCACTACCGAATGGAAAGGCTGGAGTAAGCATTCTCTGTCTTTCTCTCTACCGATATTTTTGAGCATGACTACAGACTAAACGCCTGCATTTATTGCTGAATTATTTGCTATATTTTTCGTACTTCGTGAACTTCTTTCAGTCCAATCAGTTGCAGTCATAATTACTGCTGTCTCTCAGTATGTGCTGCACTCTCTGCAGCAACAAATTTTACACTCATGAGTATGTTTAGTAATTTAATACCCATAATCTTGACAGAAATTCAGCTGCTACAGGTACCTGGTGACTGTGAGATTGAACTCAATGAGATAGTGGACTCATTAGCCACTATATCTTTGAGCGGACCCCTCTTCCCAATTTGACGCGATCGGGCTTACGGGACAGCACAAAGATTTACGATTGCTTGTTTGCACAAAGAAATAGGCAAAATAACAATAGATGAAGTCAGAAACGTCGCACAGCTAAGGTTTCACTGTAATAAACAGCGGTGTGTATCTCGGAAGTTAGAGAAGATACATTCACCAAATTACGGTGCGGAATTCCGCATCTTAATTATTATTTGCATAAAGCTGGGCTCACAGTGACTCCGTTAGGTCACTTTTGAAAGAAATACAAAAAATAAACACCTTCTTTTTATTGTGTTGCCGATATTCCTATAAATAGAAAAGATACCTTGCCGATCAACTAAAAACGCTAGAGTTAGATATAAATGTTGCAGTAATTTTAACCTTTCGAGAGATTGCCTTAGGTTATAGTCACAAGGATCTTTGTTTTGCTGTGTTTGCGTACTTCTTGTGAAGAAAACCATTACCTTGCTAATATATTCTTATTTATTCTTATTTTAAGAACTTAACCCATCTGATTTCTGACCATTTGAGCGTGCAGTATTTCTATACATTATTGATGATTTGGGTTTTTAAACTTAATTTCATTGGATGTTTTTAGATTCATAGCCCACTAAGTTGAAGAGTCTGCCACCCCTATCTCGGCCGATCACCCATTGTGGACGAGTGCCATAAGTGAGTGAGGATCATCATCATCATCATTGTCGTCGTCGTCATGATTACAAGGTGGGAGCTTAGCTGCGTTTCATAGACGAGGACAAAGAAGAAACAACGCAATGGAGGCTCACACTGTGCCAAATCGGAAAATCTCGACCTTGCCGGCTCCTGCAGGCGGGTATCCTCTCGCTATAAGAGGGCCACTTGTCAGCATACCACCGGCCACCACCGCGAAGTACCCACCACCGGGAATTCAGGTACGACGTGTCGTCCACGCGGGGACCAACGTCAAGCAGGCGGCCCAAGCGGTGGCCTCGAACACCGTTTCGAAGAGGGCGGCCATCGCAGTTCACGACAACACCACGACCACGGTCGCTACCGACGCCAAGCGTGCTGACAGAGGTGTTGGCCCAGCCGCAAACCGCGACAACCGGCTGAACCAGCCTCTGCGCGACAAGCATCGCGGCTGGGCCCCGTGCGTGCTCTTCCTGGCTGCCGCGTCGGTGTTGGTGCTTATCACGACAGCTTACTACCTGGCTCGCGGCCACTTACCCGGACACCAAAGGCAACCGGAGCTCCTCGAAATGTCCCAGTCAACGACACCGTGGACCTATGCGACTGGCATCTACGAGATCGCGAATCTCAATGACTCGGTGGTGGCTGCGAATGTGACGGAGCTGTTTGATGAGTCCGATGGTGTACCGCCTCCCGAGTCGTCGTCTGCCGCTCTGGAAAACGCGTCCGAGCTCCTGGAAGAGATCGACGATGTCCCTCGGGGAGTGTCGTCATCCGCCGCTACTGAGGAGGAGCTGAAGGAGCACTACAAGGTGTCGTCGATGCTGATCGTCAGAAACTCGTCGATAAAGCAGAGCGGAGACGAAGACGACGATGATGCGGAACAAGAGAGCGACCACTCTGGTGTTCTTGTTCAACGGAACTGTTCGCAGAAGACGCAGACTGACTGCTAGGTGGCTGCTACCGGCCATTGAATAAAATATAAAGTATAGATAGCAATTTTTGCAAGTACTTTTAACAGATTTTCTTATAACAATAACAAGATGCCTCTTTGGTAATATTGTCTCTTGTCGTAATTATTGCGTCTAATAAAGAAATACGAGCCCTTAAATGTATGCCTTCCTTCATTCATAGCATAGGCCTTGTTCTGGCAGACTCTGAGTCTCGAGGTGGTAAGCGAGTGATTATTGGTCAGGTGCCATCACGTAATAAGATCCCGTACTACGTGATGCCAAACAGGCAAAAGTGGGCCTATGGGCCTACACTCGCCGTAACGGCAATAGGTAACACCGGCTGGCGCTCTCACTTTAAAAACGCACGCACATACCTCGTAAAGTGAGCGGCTGGATGGCCGCCACCATTGCTCAGTAATAAATAATAACAAGCGTTGTTCTAATGTCACAGGTTCGGATCCTATATCTGGGGCAACTCGTCTTTTCGACCTCTTTTATTTATTCATAATTAGGTTGCAATTACTTCTATTGACATCCCGTACAATTTTCCTGGCATTATTGCCAGTTATTTTTTTAATAATATTGCGTCTAACAAAGAAAAATGAGCCCTTAAATTTACACTTGCTATCAAGCATGAAATAAGAGGTTTGCGTTTGCAGCCTGAGTAGCAGGTCAAATAGCCCCACTGTGCTGCCATCACAATTTGCGCCTCAGCACGTCCATTTCGCAGGTTTGTCTGAACTTGGTGCCACAATCGGAAATCTCCATTCAGCTCCACCATGGCGGGATGCCCAGCTTGTCATTTTCATAAGCAGACTGCCCAGATCTTAATAATTACAGATTGTAACCACCCCATTGAAAAGTTACGCACTAAGTTATCGCTGTGACTTTCTGATTTTACTCCATTAATTTGACGCGGCTCTCGTCATACACACGAGATCTTCGTTTCACCACCGTCGCTTCGCTGCTGTTTGTTGTCTGGATAATCTTCGCCTGCTTCATATTTAGTACCCCAGAGGTGAGTTGTGGAACTCACCCTATTTCTGTGACATATGCCTCTTTATGGGTATAGCTTTCTTATAGGTTGCACAGGCGCATGAAAGGATGAATAAACTTTATTTAGGTTCAGAAGTTTTTCTAAGCACAGCAGTTTCTTTCAGAAGTTTTTAAAGTGCGGCAGCTAATAACGCCTGTCCCGTCTCACCCTCTGTCGATGATGATGGCGGTGCCTCAGGTGACAGCTCGAAGTCCTTAGACCCCAGCGGCTTAATATTCTGCTAGCCGGATGGCCTGATTTTGGTTGACCAACTCTACGCTAGTCATTGTCACCCGTCAGCAGCAGTCAGGCCGATGGGGGCGATCCGCAGCAGTGACCACAGCTGTGGCGGCGGCCGACCAAAATGGTCACGCTATGATAAAAGAACCGATTGCATTTGAAGTGCGTTTTTGTCTAACGACAAAGTGAGTGGTGGCTGCGACATTAATGATCCCGGTACATTCCCAAACCAACTGCCACACCGTAGCTCTTTCGCAGCACTGTACGCATTACACTTGTCCGTCGGGTCGGGTAAGTTAGGGTAACACGGATCACCGGACAGGGGTATGTGTTTTGTAATAATCTATGGTCTGTCTCTTGTTTAATTAGTCGTGTAATGATGAACGTTCACATCCATTTAGTCTGTAACGTGGTTTGATGTCCCTTAATGTGGTCAGGTGATCGCCCCACGACCATTTCGGTTGCTGTTTCATTGTAGCCGATGTGGCTATCACCCCGCTCTCGGGCGTGATGGCGGTCACCGAAACAGCTTGGGTGCTGATTACAAGGTAAATGTTTTACTGTTGAATTGGATTGAATAAACTGTTATTGGGTCCTCTAAAACACAGATCACTGTGTTGCTGGCTGCTCCCACGTGGGGACTGAGATGCCGAGCTCATCAGCCGTCTCGCGGGCTTGGTGGACAGTCCAGAGCTGATCTGCCAAGGACGAGCTGCGGATCGCCGCCTCCCATCTGGCAGAGGTGATGTTCAATAAATGAGCGAATCGGGTACACTGCCAGACTATAGGCTCTAATTAAGCTATTTCCCCACAATGTGGACAAAGATTACTTGGGTATTGTTGAGGGTACATGGTGTGTAACATTTTCAAAGTAGGGTACATCCGCGTTTGCAAAAGCCTTAATGTAAGTGCTTGGGGCCAATTATAGTTTTGTGATGTGGAGGGGAAATCCTTATAGACAGTTAGAAATGTTTAGTGAGCTCGTTATATGCTGTAAGAATTTCCCGGTTATCCCCGTCACCTGTACAATACATGCCCGGGGGGCATGGTTAGAGAGGTCTCGCGCCGCATCGTGTGCTGCATCATTGAGATTGGGAGGGGAGTCATTGATTTGTCCAAGGGGAGCTGGGAACCAGCTCAGAAGATGATTCGTTATATCCTTTCCATGTAGTATTTTCAGCGTTTGTTCTGAGACCGTCCCCTTTGCGAAGGCCCGTAGTGCTGCCATGAAATCACTGTAGACGACTTCCATGTTATCCATGTTGAATGTAAAAGCAATGGCCACCTGTTCCGTAATAATTTGTCTTTTCGTCCTGACCATTGCTGAGTCGACAACACGGCCAGCCCCATCGACCACCACTACCACAAAAGTTTTCCCATTGGTGTAGGAAGCCGCGTCAAGAAATACGACCCCTTGTTCCTCGTTTGAGACTTGATGAAGTATAGTCCTGGCCCTCGCTACTCTTCTTTCGATGTTGTGTTCTGGGTGCATGCTTTGTGGTATAGGAGATACCGTGACATTCTCCCTGATGTTGTCGGGGACATCTTTGTACTTGCGTCTAATCGTCATTGGGTATTGGCCCAGCTCCTGCAGGATCATTCTCCCCGTCGTTGTGGTAGATAAACTTGCAAACTGTGCTCTCTCTTGGGCCTCTGCTATTTCTTCGAGTATGTTGTGAATGCCAAGCTCAAGTAGACGCTCTTTGCTGGTATGAATGGGTAGGTCCAGGACCTTCCTGATAACTTTCCTGAGGAGCACATTTATTTTCTTGGACTCTGCTCTAGACCAGTGGTGCATTGCTGCCTCGTACGTGAAGTGGCTTTGAACAAACGCATGGATCAACCGGATGAGGCTGCCTTCCTTTATCCCATTTCTTTTTTCGATGGCCACTCTGCGTATGAGGTGTGCCGCACTGTCTGTTTTTCAAGTTAACTTGGCGATAGATTTACTGTAAGCGTTGGTAGACTCTATCAACATAGATTCGATGTTAGCGCTAGTATACTCTATCAACATGCCCAGTACTTTTATGGAGTCGACTTTTTAGTTGGCATCCCTCTGAACGAAGTCATTGCCAGCTTTGACATTGCTTCGAGTATGAATGAGTAATAGATGCTTCGAGTATGAATGAGTAATAGATGTTGTCAAACGCTTTTTTTCTAGATCTAGGCACAGAATGACTCTGACGTCTCTGGTTTCGCTGTCGATGACCGGGTGTTTGATAAGCTTCATTGCGTCTTGTGTAGATAGCCCTGCCCTGAATCCAACCATATTGCTACGTGGTTTTGTCACTGTTATTTCCACGTAACCATATTGTGTGTATATATGTCGTTATCCTTCTAGTAATTGTTTATCTTGCGCAGTGCAACATTGCTGATACATGATGTCAAGGATATTGGGGGCTTCACTAGCTTAGGAATGAAGATCGTGTTTACCAGCTTCCACTGCTCTAGCTCTCTGTATTATCTCCATGCTGCATTGATCAAATTATTCAGGGTCTCAATTGAAGCGCCATCGATGTTGTGAAGGGCCTTGTTTGATATACTATCCGGGACAAGGGTCGACCTGCCGTTGAGATCATGCAAGTCTCTCATGATCTCCGCAATATTAAAATCGTCTTCAAGGCCAGGTACTGTCTACTTGGTGGTGCCAATCTTCTTTTAATTGGGATGCGCTTATGCACGAGCCGCTACACGACTTGCTTTTCTGTGGAGAGCCCTATCTCTTTATGCGAAATTCGAGCGACAACATGCCTTTGATTTCTTTTGGTGGTGTGTTAGTTGAAGAGATGTTTTAACGTATTGTGGAACCAGTATAACCAGTAAAACAGTTGAACTAGGCAAAGAGCAAGAGATTGTGGGATGCATTTTCTGTAGCCGGCTTCCTGTTCGAGAAGAGTAGACGACGGCGATCCGCTCCACCGCAAGCCTCAGATTATTCGGGATTCACGCGCGCAGTCACTTGTTTATCTTCTTCTTGATAGACCATGGTCGGTTGTTGAGCCGTTGGCTGCTCACTTTGGAGCGTGAAAGGTAAAGGCATGTTTTCATTCCCATGAAATAACCAAAGAAAAATGATGTGGGCTGTAGCTGTGAAGAGAACCACAGCGACAGGTAGCCTTTGGGTACCGAACGTTGGAGCCAGAGTGTGCGAATACTATTTTATCACAGGTGCGTGTATATTTTGCACTAATAAAAAGCTTACGCTTGAATTCGCTGCGAATATTACATCGAGAAATAAATTGTCGCACAGGTGCGCCTAGCGCAGATATTATGGGAATGCGCGGGCGAAATCTACCTACCATATGAGATGATCGCCAACCATTGCGCAGATAAGACAAAAAAACGCGAAAGCTACACTCAAAAGTCTGTTTACAAGAAGCGCTGGTCGAGTCCATTTGCGTTTATTTTGGTCAAACTGTGTAGAATGGCACACAAAGGAAGACGTGCGTTAATGAAGAAGCGCAGGGTTTCGACTATTCGGCGCCATCTATGTCTGCCTGTACTGCTTTTGCGCCGCAATAACGCACAGCTTGACAAAGATCAGCGTTCAAACCTGACTTTGACTGACAAACGCATCTTATAGTGCGCTTAAGGTTAGAAAAAAAAGATATCTCAACGTGCTCATTAGGTGCAGCGCTTCATGCCGATCGACCGACGAATCCGGCCAAAGCATAGATTCCGAAATGAACTCTTAGCACACTGCTACAGTTATCCTCATCCCCTGAGATCTTGAAAATGGTAATTTTTTATCTGCAGTAACGTACCATATATATACAATGAAAACTGTCTTCTGTATTGACGGATATGCCAGCCAAACTTACAGTATAGCCCCGAGCAATCAAAACCGGGTCAAAGCGTCAAGGTTTATTTCATCGAAGGTGGTGCTTGCAATTTCGTGCTACCATGGTTTTAACGCTGCACCCTGATTATTTATATTACTCCTCGCTTGCTCGTTTAAAAATGTGCGCTTGAGATCAATTGCTCACGGGAAGTTTGACGAATCCTTTTAACTGTTCCACTCTGCGGTTCACGATGTGTCTCACTAAGACGACTAGAGTGATGGCCGCACAAACAAGACACAGATACGATAGAGTGCAAACCAAAGCAGAACAGTACCGATCAGTACTTACCGCAAATTGGTCGTTTTGTCTTGCACGAAGTGGTCGAATTCCACTAATCGCGAAATCAATGAGACACCGGCTGGGATACCATATAATGAGGAAAGCCCGATGACAAGAATGTGGGAACTTGAACATTGCTATTTACTTGCAACTAGCACTGCAAGCGTTCTTTTCTCTTCAGGTGCTATGTTCGTGAAGTCTTTCTAACGGGACCAGTGTGTCCTGCTCGGGCAACGTCGTCTGCTGCCATCGACAGAATCACAGGTTGGATCCACCCGGATCAACGCTGCATCCAGCTTGCATCACACCTTGCCACTCACTATTTCGCCGAAATGTAAACATCGTGGGCTCCCCACATGAATCTGATAAACTACCGACTTCACTGCACCATACATAACGCTGTGCTAGCTGTGCACATACCACACGAACATGCCGCTTATAGCCATGTTACTTCTAGTGCAATGCGGAAAACATGAAAAAGGGTACAACATCAAGAGAACAAGCAGCTCCTCTGTCCATTATCACGTCTCCACCACTGTGACAAAGTAACATGTTCAGCACCCTTAGGCACCAACTCCCCTAAGAACGAATTCTGGGCACTGCCATGCTGTTTGGCAGAATGTGGCGGCACTCACAATCTTGTCAAACGCAAGAACACAAAATATTGCGTTTTCTAGTTAGTTCTGTTGTCAAGAGATGGCACTACAATCTACTAAATTCCCCCACTTCAGCCAATGTTGTGTTTGGATTTTGATACATAGAGTCTAGGGGGAGTTTCGCAACTCGTATGATTGCATAACTCTGGCACTTTTCCGGTGCACGCGCTGTTGAAGAGAGCGAACGAGCGGGCAGGCAGGTAAAAAAAAGGACACGTGTGCGCAGTGCGCGCTTTCGAGCTTTGCAGGCAGCCGTTAGAAGGCGCTTTGGTGCTGTTTGACACGTGTTCCCGTGGTCCGCACTATATTGACCACCACTGTACATTCGTCTGATAGAACTCTAGAGCACTCACTTCATTTTATTCGGCCTATTTATCATAAATAACGGGCCCGTTGCTGTACGCGGGTCAAAATAAGAGTTTACGGGTACGCTTAGAACATCTTAAAAAATTGGGCGACACTTTAGCTTCCCCTTTAAGAGTTGAACGCGATAGTGAAATTCAACCCCTAGTGCACCCTTCAACCGCTAAGTGCATACTTATTAATATGTTTTGTTACATACCCATGCACGCACACAAACGCACACAGTAGATTGGACCAGCGCCCGCTATTATCGCTGAATGGTCTTGTTTTCGTCTTGACATTTGTCGAACAAAGTGGGTTAAAGGGGCCCTGGAACACTTTTTTCAAGTAACCATTCACTGGAAAAACTTATTGCTTCAAGACTTCAACGCCGCAAAAATTTAAGAATCCGTCCAGTGCGAGTTGAGTTACAAAGATTTGTCGCATGCTTCAATTGCATTTACTCTTCTCTCGTCAAAACGAAAGCACTGGAACCTAAACAGGAAGGGGTGGCAAGGCGAAGGACTACCGCGCCTCGTGACCTTGAGCCCTTTTTTTTCTTCGAACGCGCGGCTTTTCTGTGTGATCACGCACGCACGCGTGGACAAGTAGCGGCCTCCCGCGACTATCTCGGTAACCTTATTTTTCTCTTACAGACTCACAGACAATTTCTCGCTCACAATCAACGGGGCCGACGCAGGCAGAAGGTTTTCTGCGACACGAGGTCTCTAACGCAATCGCGTTAAAATGTGAAGGCGAAAGCCTAGTCGGACCCACCGCGATAAGGAATGAATTTTTGCGTCCACGTGGTGATACATAAGCACCGGCTAACGAAGTTTTCATCATGGGACAGCCGCGCAAGAACCCATAGCCTATAGCGAGCTTACAACACCTCAATTTGGCCCAGGCCAGACTTGAAGCGAACGCGCCCAACGCACCTCCCTCCATCTAGACCATGGTGCTCGGAACAGTGCACGCTGGGCAGGGCCATCGCCACAGTACCGGCGTCAAACACGTGTATCAGCTTTTCGAATGCTGCTACGGCACAGCCACTCACACGAGCGGCGAAAAAAGAAAATGAAGCGCAAGAAAAGAAAATTTGTTGTGCTCACGTGTTTTTTTTTCCTCGCTCAAGTGAATGGTGTATATGAAGAAGTAGACGAGATAAACCTGACTTTTATTCCGATAGCTATTATAGTGGAACTCTCAGCTGTATTTTTCTTCCGGCGTCGCCATCGCGCACCACATATATATATATATATATATATATATATATATATATATATATATATATATATATAAATATATATATATATATATATATATATATATATATAAACGCAAGAAAAAGAAAATTATTTCAGAAAAAGGCTCCGGTGCGTGGAATCGAACGTAGTACACCTGAGTTGTAAGTACGTAGCTTCAGTCCCTAAGCCACGAATGAGCACCTCATTGAAGGTTTAAATGGCAAGCAATTTACATCTACTCCTTACCGGTAGTGACGGGCATCTCGGGGGGAACTGTCGTGTTTTCAGCATTACCAACAAGACGGCGCAATGACAAAGCGTCGCATCATCGTCTCGACGCGTCGGCACGTGCTCTCACCTTCTACGCGTACTTTGCCCCATGGAGAGTGGGCAGGGTGGACGCTCACGTGTGCACTTGCTTATGTCGTAGTGGGGGCATTCGTACGCCTTTGCTAGTCTTGGGATTTCACCGGAACAATTTAGTTGCAGTTACCGGGCTCACAAGGTTAACTGTAATCCTTTCACAGTCTGCGTTTGCGAAAAGGGCGTGCTGCTCAGACACAGTGAAGTAACAACTGTGACGCTTATTGGCGTTGATGTGTGCCTGTGAGCACGTTTCGTGGGTCATTTGTGTGTGAAAAACGCGAGGCACGTTTTGATCGGCTCGCCATTGTGCGTGTGGCTTTCCAATTTGTTAGTATCGCATTCATTGCTTCGCGTTTGCGGCAAAGCTGTGACAGTTTCTAGACCATACATTTGGACCTCACAAGACCATGAAACCGACATCTAAAGCTTTCACCTTTAAGAAACCTTCATGTATCAACAGATGTGCGTCTACTAATATCGGTCATCACAACTTCTTGCCTCTTCACGAGATGGCGTAAAGCAACACCTAAAGTCAGGCCTGTTGACGTTCAGGTGGAGTACCCGTTTCGGATGTTGCGCTTGGTAAATTAATGCTGTAGGACGCAGCCGCAAACGTATCGTACGCAGTGCGAAGCACGTTGCGAACGTACGGCCTTGCGTATGCTAAAGCTCTCTGATGACGAATTATTGGGAGGGGCACTGCTCAAAATAATAGCAGGAAAACCTTTTGTGACCTTTGCGCAGAATCGATTTTTACAACTATCGATATGCGTAGAAGAAGCGTTGCCAGAAATATTTGATTCGAATAGGCAGGGGGGATTCAATCACTGTATATGCATTGATGGCGATTTCTGTGGTATCATGACACAAAGTCACGAGTGAAGCTACAACTCAGACTTGTGTGAATGTTTGATTGATTGTTCTTGGGGCGACAAAGTGGGAGCAGGCGAAAACTTGAGGGGCGGGGGTATCTCCAGTCCTTTCTGTGTCTATAGCTGAAGACGTCCTTGCGAATTGGTGGGCGGCTTCGCTGAATGCGAACCACTACTGACATATAAGGCGCGAACAACGGGGGTGTATACAGCTACAACTAGCCTGAAGTTCCTGGTCTAAATAGTAATCACAACCACTAGAAGTTTCAAGGCGCCATAGACATGAACAGGACACGGACAACGTTTACGAATTGTATGCTCAATTGATGATTGACCGAGATTGGACCTTTACGCTGGTCGGTGACCTTCAAATGGCTCACTTACGCATCCCACTTTTAGCATTTGTGAATGGCATCTGTTACTATAGACGAGAAAAAATTATAGGATTCTTAAGCTTCGCCTCTAAAAGATAAATGCGATAGAAATACTCTGTTCCTTGTGCGTCTACTCCGAAGTCATGAAATCGTTTCAAACTTGCTCTGCACCGACTACGTGGCCTTAAGAGAATATGTGCGCCGTAACGTGTGTTCCTATGTTTCTTGTGCAGAGAGTGAGCGACTTTAAACCATGAAGTCGTCAGGATAGTCACATGTTCTGACGCCCGATGGCAATGTGTAGCTGCTTGGGCTAGTTGGTATGTCACGACGGTATGGTATGGCATGTCCTTCATGTCCTTCTTGTCTCTGTGTCGGCGTTTTGTTCTCCCGCTATAACTATCATTGTCCGATGGCAGTGTTCCCTTGCACCACACATTATTTCGGCAATATTGCATGTATTTTAAAACATGCATACAGGGCGCATATGCTTGTAAACCATGAAAGTTACTGGAGCTGCATTTCTCAGCAGAGAAGACTCTTTTCGCTGTATTCTCCAGCAGACGCGTGTCTGATAGAACAACCTCTTACTATGCAGAAGACCTCGGTTTGATCCCCACTGATTGATTGATTTGATTGATTTGTGGAGTTTAACGTCCCAAAACCACTATATGATTATGAGAGACGCCGTAGTGGAGGGCTCCGGAAATTTAGACCACCTGGGGTTCTTTAACGTGCACCCAAATCTGAGCACACGGGCCTACAACATTTCCGCCTCCATCGGAAATGCATCCGCCGCAGCCGGGATTCAAACCCGCGCCCTGCGGGTCAGCAGCCGAGTACCTTAGCCACTAGACCACCGCGGCGGGGCAGGTTTGATCCCAACTCAGATATTTGCATCGTTCTCGACTTTTCGGTCGTGCACAAGATGATTTTTTGCTCATAAACATTGACGCTGACAGCGTAATTTCTGGGAATTGAGCTTTTCAAAGCTATCGCATAATTATAAACAGTACCCACACAGAGACGATTTCGTCCGCATTTATTAGTACTTCGTGAAAGAGAAAAAGAGAGTGTGGGACGGAGAACCATTGTTGACCGCTGTTAGCGAGGACCGTCGTCGCCACGGCCAATGTTTACTAATTTTACCATGGCGTAGGTGGTGGTGCAAGCGGTGGTTCATCCGCATTCGTCCGCATCATCCTAGTACGTGTCGTTGCCGTGGTGAGGCATCCCTCCTCCACGGCGCAGGCGGGATCCCCGGATCCCGTAGGCGGCCAGCGCCAGCGTGGCCCCGATCACCAGGCTGAAGACGAAGACCATCAGTGGACGCCAGCAGCTTGGAGAACAGGCGAGCGCTATTATCTCCTGGCGCATTCGCTGTCTGTCGTTGTTGGTCCTGCCGTGGCCGGACGAAGCGGGCGCTCGGCCGGGCGTCGCGTACTCTACCGACGGGAGAAGAGGCCCCGGACCCTGCGAGAAACAGAACTCACTTGGAACGTATAACAACGACACGTTTCGTTTCACGTTATTATTACGTCACATTGGTTAGCCTTCTTGCACTGCGGAAGACCAAGGAGGGCACAATACTTCTTCGCCTATTCGCGCATAGGCGCATCACCTAATCTGGCTCAGTATGCATACCTTCAAGGTATGAAATTGATAGGTTTAGTTGCACTCATCAAATGCGAGAAGTGACTGTCGACTTCGGCGTTGACACCTATGACCTAAACAGTTTCATGATTGCAGGTGCCGTCAAGATGACGTCATCTCTGATGACACAGACCTCAAACTCTTTGACGTCACTTCGACCACAGAGCTTGCCAAAACTAAGCAGAGAGGGACTGTGGCGCTGCGATCATTCAGCCACCATGAGAAATTCGCCTAGTCTTTATAGTTGTGGGTTTCGAGTGCACTTGAGGCCTTGTTTATTGCAGTGTTTCAGTTTTGTTTCAACCTAAAGAATGAACCCGTGTAAACTTCGTCTCCCGATTTGAATGGGTGAGCCTGAAAGATTAAGTTGGTGAATCGCAAACGCTAAACATTTGCTGAACTTCGTATCGTGACAAAGTGGCTCAACCCACGCGAAGCCGAACGAAGTCGAAAGAGTGAAGGCTATAGGTACATATCTGCACTAGCCATCATTGTCATGCTGGCTAAACTGTCGCGTGTTATAGCCCAGACACTAGCTACTGAGTTCCCTCTAATGTAATACATTACATGTGTGGAAATTCTATTGCTATGGCGTCAGAAAAGCTAACTCCAGATCAGGCCTGTAGCCTGAAGGAGAACACTACACCCCCACACACACACCCTGTTTTCACCAACTTCTCTTGAAGTTTGGTTGGGAGGTGTTTTACTGAGAATAAATAATCAAAATATGTGTTTTTCGAATTTTTCAACGAGTGGACCTCCTCCTCCCCTTCAAAAAAATCCTTGCTAATGACCTGCTCTTGAGTATCATGTCTTTCGACTTCCATGACGTCACCGCTTGGCCAAAGATATGCCAATCACGAAGACAAAGCTGGACCACGTCACATGCAGAAAGCATTGAAAATCAGGAGGAGGAGGGGAAGGCGAGAGCCAATTGTATTCTCTGAAAAGAAACAAAAAGCAAAGTCTGAGTAGATTTTAATTTAATACGGCGGGCACACGAACACTAGAAGAAATACGCAAACAAAGCAGGTGCTGCCTTGCGAATAAAGGTGCTTCTTGCGTCGGTTTTCTAGTGTCAGTGTTTGTGTGCGTGCCATATCCTGTGAATATCAACAAATACCAACAAATGGTGTATCCAAGAGGGCGCGGAGATGTTGGGGGTGCAAACCCCAGGAATTTTTCGAGTTTTCTTACCTAATTAGAAGCACACATACACACGCACGCATGACCAAACATAAAATATGGTTAAACGTTCTCAAAAACAATTCTGGCTACGCCCCTGGTGCCAGCTGTAGCCCAATGAGCCGTGCTAATACAACATATTTCAATGTAGGGGAGCGATCGTATAGCAATAATATTGTATTAAACGATAGTTGCTATAAACTTCATGTAGGTATCTAATACGACACCGTAATATCCCTTAAAGCCTGGGTTGGTTTTTGAGGATTAATAACGCTGGGGAAACATTTCATGCCATCCAGTTTCTCTGCGACAATGCAATAAGCTTCAGCGCAGAGCAATACAAGAAGTGATGGTTCAGAAATGAGTTCAAATACGCAGATAGAGTGCAGTGAGATGAAACAGAATGACGAAAGACCAGATTATACACAATAGTGAAAAATTACACGTTCCTCAATCCGCTTCCTTTTAAAATGAAGATGTACCAACAAGCTTATATTCCTGCCCTTCGCATCGTTATGGTAAGGTCGACTGGTTTCTGCTACGCTTCCATTCGCTCTACGACAGAGCAAAAATCTGTCGGTAATGGAATGAGAGAATGCATGCATGATCCACGGATTCTCTATAGAAATAACTTTGCATCTCTATAAAATAACCGCCACTGAAGCTTTTACTCACTTCAGATGAACGTCATCACATAGGAATTAGACGTCATCTGTCCTGAATTGTCAGGGCTGAATACTAAATTGAATAAAAAGGGACTTGCGTCCCTCAACATTCTCTTGGTGGCTTTCATTTAAAACCAGGCTATCTGAATGCACTGTCTATTAGCACGGGTTTTGGGGCTAGTTGAAGCGTTTCAGAATGGGAGAATTGCGCAAAGAACAGAGTACACCGAGGACATAGACGACGACACCTGCACAGGTATCGTCGTCTTAGTCTTCAGTACATGTGATGTGTTTTTTTTCCTTGCGCCATCCTATTCCTTTCTGAATGAATGCATCGTCTTAACGTGCAGCTCAGCGAAAATAACCTGTCCTGCAAAGTTTATGTGGGTGAGAAGCGTCACAAAAAAAGGTCCCACACAGTCTTCGCCTTCCATGCTGCCTGCGTAAGTCTTTCTATTGCACCTATTTCTCCCGCCAAGATGGCTTTCGAGTGTTCGATTTGGACCAGTCCTACGAAAAACGCACTACCAGAGCACCTGAAGGTGACTGGTCAAACGCATATTTAGTTTCCGCCTTTACATCGGCGTGGCGATCTGGAACATTATCGGATATTTACGTTCAACGCACTGCTGTACAGCACTGGCTGCACAGTCATCGGATGCGCCCAGACTCCCTGGCGACGTCCTGTTGGAGCTGGAGCAGGTGGTGCACTGTCGCCGATGGAAGCCGGCACGTCGCCACCGGCTGCTCGTCGGGAGGACTCGGCATCAAAAGACATCGCGAAGGTTCCTGAAAACGCTTGCTTGCTAGCTTGATCCTTCACAACGCTCCGATGACCTCGAGGCGACAATGCTCTTCGTCTTCTTTTTCTTTTCAACTATATCTGTTTCCGGAAGGAGACAATCGAAGGGGTTTTAGCTAGCCTAAAATTCTATGTAACTAGCAGTAACTAACCAGAATCAAGGTGCCGAAGATACGGTGAAATATTACGATGCAATAACAGGGTTCTTTGTGCATCGGCTTAGGATCACTCGAACATGAACTCGTCTTCTTTTTCTTTACAGTCGACGCACTGTCTCGCACTCCTCAGGACCACAACTGCGTTTATATGGGCTCCATGATCAGCCTACTTTGAATAAGCAACGATATCATGGAATGACACTATCATATAAGGTTAAGATTACATCAAATAGTGATGTAATCACGTGAATATGATGATCATGATCTTTGGACTTCCTGGCGTTCAGACCTTCAACGCCGACGCTCAACTTCCCGTTTAATGAGGCATCTAAGAATCAGAGGTGCACTGTGATATTTGTATGAGGCTTTGGAGGTCCGAATCCACAACACGTTCACTCTCGACCGGCTTCCTCTTCGAGCATGTTCAGTACCAGGAAAAAGTGAAATTCACTCTTGCAAAATATTCCAGCGCGAGATTTACGACTTGACTTGATTTACTGAATTTCCCTTCATTCGTTTTATTAGGGTACAAGAGCTGAAGGCGCGCGGCACCTGACGAGGGCTTCTATACCTACCATGTATGTTAACGATTTAGGAATGCATGCCGGGTTCAAGCAATACCCTTTAAAACCCACAGAAAGTGGCTTTTAGAGGGCGCTCGTGGCCGGCGTTAGATGCAAACGCCTCTCCTGTACGTTTGAATTTAGTGGTCAGGCACGTATAAATAACTCAATCGCGTAAACTGAAGCAGTATTACGGGAAAGCTGGTATGTCCGAGGTCATACATGTGTCTTTGGTAGAAAATTATCATAATAACAAACCATATACTTGCTCCCTTCGTCTTCCTGTTCATCTTTTTCTTCCTTTTCTTCGTCGCTCTCCGAGCACGTGCACCAATTTGACTGGCATAAGATGCAATGACTCTGATAAATGAGAGAGAGATAGTAGAAATAAAAACAGAAAGAGATGGACTTTATTCAAAACGTCGTCTACGCCGGCACCAGATTTTCTGCAACATGAACTCGTTAAATAACAGTAAAGTTTGTATTCACTCTATCAGGGTACAAATAGACCACGAATTACCGGTGGCAACTGTCCGCGTACCACGGGTCGTATTATGAGAGTATGTGCTGCACGAGACTGGTGGAAAGTTTCGTATGACATACGCAACAGGCAAGCCACGTTGCTCGTTTCATAACATGTGTATGGGGTTCGTTGTGCACTCACTCTCTCCTCTGCCAATATTGCAAACACAAAGCTGAGCAGGCGACCGCGATGGCGTCAAGCTGTAGGGGGCTAGATAGATAAGCAGGCAGGTAGAAACAGTCGAAGTGTTTTTGGATCGCTGAGACGTAAAGTATTTCTGACAACGATAATGATGACCATGATCGTAATAACAACTTTATTTTTTGCTAGATAACTAGGCCCTGTACTTCCGTCCGTGACACATATGCCTAAGTAACGGGGGGGGGGGGGGGGCAAGCACTTGATTAAAAGCAAGCAAAGAAGTAATAACTCTTCGTAGATTTTTGCGCCAGCTGGATGGCTTCCTGCTGTGAAGTAAGGTGCTCGCCCCGAAACACAGCACCCCAGGCAGCTTTACTATTTATACTTGATTTAGCTCCTGGGGAGCTATTGCATTCCAGGTTATGCGACTGAGGCTGCTTGTCACCCAACCAAGTATCGTCTTTCTTATCGTCGGTGTGAGCATTATATTTCCAAACCAAGTTTACAACATTGGCCGCTTGCAGGCGCCATAATGCGACTGCATCTTTATCGGTTAGGCTTTTATACGAAAGCGGCACCTCAATCCTGCGTAACCAGTAATCTTCGACGTTCTCCATGTAATTCTGCAGACGCTCGTTAATGTTCCGGCAGTAGACTGGCTCCACAATCAGGCGAAAGTAGAATTCTCGGGCTAGCTTGTGGGGCATCTCATTACCAGAAACAAACTTGTGTGCTCGACTTCAACAAAGGTTTAATGCGAAGCATTTCTTAGCGAACTTCGGCGACTTTCAGCGTGTCTGTCTGTCTATCCAGACGCTTACGTATGGGTGCTCTTGTGGCCACCCTCTTCATTTGGCGCGAACCAAAATAACAATGGGACGGTAAGATAGTTTGACAAATATGACGCGTTGGTCAAGACAAGAATAATGTCACAATCCTGTCGTGTACGTTGTCAAACACTTCCCGCCAGACGGTGGCACATACCCAAGGCGGGTATGTGCCGTTGGTATGCGGGTGTGTGCCACAAGTGATTGACACTTAGTATCTACACAGGAACGACGAGAACACACATGGGCAAATATAACGCGCGAGCGTTGAGAAATACCCGACATAAGTAGCTTCGACCCAACGAATGCAAAGAATAAATGTCAGGGTCCCAGCTGGAATCGAACCCAGGCAGTCTGCGTGGCACTGAAGCACTTCACCACAGGGCTACGCCATTCTCGAAACAGCTTTTCAAAAAGACGCTAATATTCTTGAAACGTCAATAGTAGTTGCAGTGCTGCCTAACCATTTTATAAACATTACATACGTACTCTTTTGATACAGCCGCCACGTCGGGTTAACGTCAATTGTGGTTAGTTGTCAAGCACTGATGTTGATTTATGTATCAATGTCCAGGGCCAGCATCCTCGCGAGCACCAGCGTTCATACCATCTTCTGGGGTTGCATTTACGCATGTTCTAGTTGGCATCATTGCGCAAGTGCAAACGATTGGTTATATAAACATCTGCAACTCTTCAACATTTGTACATTAACTTAGCCGCCCCGCCGCGGTGGTCTAGTGGCCAAGGCACTCGGCTGCTGACCCGCTGGTCACGGGATCAAATCCCGGCTGCGGCGGCTGCATTTCTGATGCAGGCGGAAATGTTTTATAGGCCCGTGTGCTCAGATTTGGGTGCACGGTAAAGAACCCAGGTGGTCGGAATTTCCGGAGCCCTCCACTACGTCGTCTTTCAGATTCATATGGTGGTTTTGGGGCGTTAAACCGCTCATATCAACCAACATTATATTGCCGCATTTTATGACGTGTCACTGAATTCCAAAAATGCAACACACTCACCTTCCTTCTGCATGCTTCGCATAACGTCAATTTCCAGGTACGTGGGATGTGCCTTATTTTTTTTCCGCTTAGACTTGTACCGGCTGGAACCCTTGCAACTTCCCGCAAGATCCCGCGCTTCCCGACATTTAGGCCAACGCAGAGACGAGAAAAAGAGAGCACCAGGCTCCAGCACCGATCAAACGCTTTGATTCAATGGACAGCAAGTCGGTTGTGAACGTGTATGCGGCAAGTGGAAAGTCGGCCGCGGTAGTCACCTCGATCGCCGACGGCTGAGGTGCCCTCGTATCAGCCGCCGCCATTAAAAGCCGCAACACGCAAACGGCTGAAGAACTTGCGGTATCACTCGCTTGCGTTGGAACGCTTGCCAGTTTCATCATTGGCAATAGACTTTCTTTTTACATTTGTTTGTATGGCCAGTGTATTGCATTTATATGGTTGAGACATATTCGTACACAGCAGCCGTTTGCGTGCAGTCCAGTGCGTGCCATACTTGGCGTCCGAATGTCAGACCCAAGGTCCGGAAGCAACAGCCCAAAAAAATTGTTTTCGGGGCGAAGCACCGTAAAGGGTCTCCACTTGTCGTCTCGTAGTAAACGTCCACCATAACCGGGTATGCCTGACAAGAAGTGGGTAAGTCCCACAATTTAGCACCCATCCATACTACGCCTATCATGAGTTAAACATTCCTACTTACTACCTTAAAAAATATGATAGGCTTAACAGAAGTTTAAGAATTCCCGACGAAATGTACCAAGGCGCTCAATTCCCTTGTTTCTTATCGAAAATCAGAGACACAGGCGCGCGTCTGCACGATAAAGTGACGTAATTAAAACGCCACTTATTAAAAGATATCTCCAAAGCGATGGTGCGTTAGTGACGTGTCAAGCAGCAAATAGGAGAGACTTTCCTGTAGTAAACACCGGCGCATACAGCATGCTTCGCCCCTCTCAGGTTTGGCGTTAGTGGAGCTAAAACATCCTCTCTTTCTAATTGCGCAGTGACTCCTCCTCTCCCTTTTTTGTAATGCTTGTTGGTAGAAACGTTTCTGCCAATGTTAGAAGTTTATACTCCGATGTTTCCAGTCGTTCCCACGATAACGCCAGACTCCAAACACGGACTAAAGCGCGAGACAGACGTGCGATTTTCCGTGCGATACGGCTTCGCATGGTGCGACGTGCCGCATGCAACGTTTCTGGACACAAGATGGCAAAGGAGCACGGCAGGCTCCGCCCCTATGCGGCGCCTCGGCATGCAGGGTCGAACGACTTGGTATCCTCGTAATGAGGCTCAAAACAAACAACCTTGCACAGCCACGCTTCGTTCTATAAAAATAATTAATAAATCGCATTCGTGGACGACAAGCTCGTCGTAACCACGGCAACAGCTGATTATTCACGACTCCGACAAATAGACCTAGCACCGTGGCCGCCGGTGGTCGCCTACGCCGTTCACACGCGAGCTCGCTATCGAGCGCTTGTTTTTGACAACACTAACAAGCATGCGCTCGCATGTATTGCATTAACATACATTATTACTTTATCGATGCCATCGATGTGAAGAGCAAAGGTGGAAGCGAAGCGAGCCAGCGCAGAGACACCGGTAGCTCTGTTTACCTGCGAAAAGACATTGCATCGCTGCTCACTATCTTCGATCTCTCTAGCGGTTTCAATACGGGCAATGTCGTGCAGAAAAGGCACACTTCAAGCATCACTTTATTCAATCCGGAGTAATATCACGTCACCAGGGAAATGTACTCGTTGTTTGTCACGCCGCCACAGTCGGCGATGTCAGCAAATCCACGTTCGCACCACTCCAACGACTCGCCTTGAGCCTTGGACCACGGGTGATGGGAGCGGCGACAGGGAGATGGCGCCACTAGCATCGTGACGCCACTCGTATGCTCGCGCTGTGATTGACTGCTGCCATGCGGCGGTGCGATGCTGCGACGAAAATATCTGACCGGTTTGATGCTCGCCGCACCGGCTATGCGGTGGTGCGACGCGATGATACGTCACGAAACGTCACCACTCCGGCAGTCGCATCGTCGCACCGCACGCCAAATCTCAGAAAAAATCGCACGTCTGTCTCGCGCTTTATACGTGTAACTTAAAGCAAACAAGCGTGGACCGCGAGAATCTTGCGGCAACCTGCCGCTGTGTGGATTGCGAGATTGGTAATAAATTTAACTCGGTAAATATAATCGGCAGAAAGTCACATACATGTTTTTTTCTAAATGCGAAGCATTTCTTAGCTAACTTCGGTGACAATGAGTGTATCTATCTATTATCTAGCGCCTACGACATTTAGCTCTCCTGACATGTTGCAAAACTGGTATGGTATGACATGATTGCATGGTAAACACAAGCGACAGACCCTTTCATGAAAATTATGACATGCGTGTCATGTAACAACATGACTATATGCCACTTCCATATTGCGCTCGTGGCCATTACGCTACCTTCACATATACCAAATTCGGTATTTCGTGACGCCAACGGACGACGAAGGTAAATGACACGTCCAAATATGACGATCATGGCATGCGTGTCATATTGTCACGGGGTCGTGACGTGGCCGAAGACAGGAGACTTCGTGTTGGGATTTAATTGTTTATTTGGGCGAAGCTGTGCCCGGTAAACGGAAAGTTCAATTACAGCAGCAGTCTCGCACAGATAGCAGTCTCGGACTGATAGCGGCGAACGGAGCGTCGGCCTTCGATCTACAACTGACAAGCGGCGAAGCGCGTCAGCATTTATACTCTTGCCGTCGAATGTTCTAGCGTTATCGCTGGCGGTGGCGTAGGTTCCAGAACAATCTGTACCGTTTGCGCAGTGGGCGTGATCTTATCGAAATGGTCTACTACAGTCCGGATCCTTCTCGAAAACTGCAGGCGCGGTTTGCGCTGATCGTGTGGTGTTTTGGGACGATAACAAAAACTTGGGAAATGGAACGTGGCATTGCCCCCCTCTGAAAAAAAGGCATCGTCCCGATGCTTAAACTAAAGATGAAAGTACAATAATAATGCAAGAAAGTACAATGAATAAATTACGATACAACAATAATACAAAAAAACACTGGTTCAGTTTGTTAACGCGTATGAAACGGCTTGAGGCGCGCGACATGGACGACTTCAGGTCGCGATCGGCGTCGTTGAGAGTTCGTGATGCCGTCGGGGACAACCTCGTAATCAAGTGGACCGAGACGTCGAACCACCCTGTACGGTCCGAAGTACCGTCGCAGAAGCTTTTCACTTAGTCTACGTCGGCGTATCGGCGTCCACACCCAAACACGTTCACCGGGCTGGTATTCCACGAAGCGTCGTCGAAGGTTGTAACGGTGGCTGTCGGTCGTCTGTTGATTCTTGATACGGAGACGCGCAAGTTGTCGGGCTTCTTCGGCGCGTTGAAGGTACTCGCTCACATCGAGGTTTTCTTCGTCGGTGACGTTGGGTAACATGGCATTGAGCGTTGTTGCCAGACTCCTTCCGTAGACCAATTTGTATGGAGATATCTGCGTCGTCTCCTGCACCACCGTGTTGTATGCGAAGGTCACATACGGAAGAATGGCGTCCCACGTCTTGTGTTCGACATCGACGTACATTGACAGCATGTCGGCGATCGTCTTGTTAAGCCGCTCGGTGAGGCCTTTGGTCTGTGGGTGGTATGCTGTCATCCGGCGGTGGTTTGTCTGGCTGTATGCCAAGATCGCTTGAGTTAAGTCGGCAGTGAATGCCGTTCCTCTGTCGGTGATAAGGACCTCCGGGGCGCCGTGACGTAGGACGATATTTTCGACGAAGAACTTAGCTACCTCGGATGCACTGCCTTTTGGCAGGCCTTTTGTCTCGGTGTAGCGGGTGAGGTAGTCGGTAGCTACCACGATCCACTTGTTTCCGAAAGCCGACGTCGGGAACGGCCCCAGTAGGTCCATACCAATCTGCTGGAAAGGTCGGCAAGGTGAATCAATTGGCTGAAGAAGTCCCGCTGGCCTTGTCGGCGGTGTCTTGCGTCGCTGACAGTCCCGGCATGTTCTCACATAACGAGTGGCGTCGGTGGTAAGACGTGGCCAGTATTACCTTTCTTGTATGCTCGCGAGCGTGCGAGAAACACCGAGGTGCCCTGCCGTCGGATCGTCGTGCAGGGCCTGCAGGAGTTCTGGTCGCAGAGCTGAAGGCACCCCAAGGAGGTACTTAGCTCGAAGCGGTGAAAAGTTTTTCTTTTGTAGAAGACCGTTTCGTAGAAAGAACGACGCAAGTGCGCGCTTGAATACCTTCGGGACTTCGGCGGTCCGGCCTTCGAGGTATTCTATTAGGGCTTTAAGTTCCGGGTCGGCCCTCTGTCGTTCAGCGAAGTCTTCGGTAGTTATCGTTCCTAAGAAGTAGTCGTCATCCGGGTCGTCGGGTAGCGGTTGGTCGACAGGCGCACGAGAGAGACAGTCGGCGTCGGAGTGTTTTTTGCCGGACTTGTAAATGACGGGAATGTCATATTCTTGAAGTCTCAGGCTCCATCGTGCGAGGCGACCTGAAGGGTCCTTCAAGGTGGCTAGCCAACACAATGCGTGGTGGTCGCTCACAACTTTGAAGGGCCTGCCGTAGAGGTAGGGGCGAAATTTCGACGTAGCCCAGATGATGGCGAGGCACTCCTTTTCTGTTGTGGAATAATTTGCTTCTGCTTTGGATAGCGATCGGCTGGCGTAACTAATAACCCCTTCAAGTCCGCCAGCCCTCTGCACAAGAACGGCGCCAAGACCTACGCTGCTTGCGTCAGTATGTATTTCTGTCTCAGCGAATTCGTCGAAATGGGCAAGTAACGAAGGCGTCTGGAGGTGATGTTTAAGCTCCTGGAAAGCGCGTTCCTGCGGCGTTTCCCACTTAAACTCCACGTCGGCCTTGGTAAGGTTACTGAGAGGATCGGCAATGCGGGCGAAGTTTTTCACGAACCACCTATAATAGGCACACAGGCCCAGAAATCGGCGCACGGCTTTCTTGTCAGTGGGTGGCGGGAAGTCGGCGATGGCGGCTGTTTTCCGTGGATCGGGACGAACTCCAGACTTGCTGATAACGTGCCCCAGAAACAAGAGCTCCTCATACGCGAATCTGCACTTTTCTGGCTACAGTGTGAGTCCGGAAGTCTTGATGGCTTGAAGTACAGCTTCAAGGCGCCGAAGATGCTCGTCGAAACTCGAGGAAAACACGACGACGTCGTCCAAGTACACAAGGCAAGTCTGCCACTTCAATCCTGCCAGTACTGTATCCATAACGCCTTGAAAAGTTGCAGGCGCTGTGCAAAGGCTGAAGGGCATCACCTTAAACTCGAAGAGGCCGTCCTGTGTTATAAACGCCGTCTTCTCTCGGTCTCTTTCGTCGACTTCGATTTGCCAATTACCAGTTTTGAGGTCCATTGACGAAAAGTACTTGGCGTTATGGAGCCGATCAAGTGCGTCGTCTATTCGTGGGAGAGGATACACGTCCTTTCTTGTGATTTTGTTCAGGCGGCAGTAATCGACGCATAAACGTAGGGTCCCATCCTTTTTCTTCACTAACACCACGGGGGATGCCCATGGACTCTTGGACGGCTGGATAATGTCATCCCGCAGCATTTCATCAACTTGTCTCTTCATGGCTTCACGTTCTCGCGTCGAAACCCTGTACGGACTCTGACGGAGTGGTCTGGCATTTTCTTCGGTTATGATGCGATGTTTCGTGATTGGGGTCTGCCTAATTTTCGATGACAACGAAAAGCAATCTTCGTATTGCAGGAGCAGGGCCTTGAGCTGTTTTTGCTTATCGTTCGGAAGTCTGGGATTGACGTCGAAAGCTATGGGAGGGGCTTGGTTCCTCTGAGCAGTTTCCGCAGAATCGGCGAGGGCGAAAGCACTGCTGGCTTCGACAGTTTCTTCGATGTATGCCACCGTTGTTCCTTTGTTCACATTTTTGTACTCATTGCTGAAATTCGTGAGCATAACCGTTGCTTTGCCTCCTCGCAGCTCTGCAATTCCTCTTGCGACGCAAATATTTCTGGTGACCAACAGATGCTGACTGCCTTCAATGACGCCTTCCAAGTCAGGTGATTTAGGAGCGCCGACTGAAAAAAATTGCCCGCAGCTTCCCTCGGGGGAACACTGAGGAGGATGCGGAGCATATAATTGGTTAACGGGGTGTTAAAGTGCGACTTACTTGGGTCGATGGCTAAATTGGGTAACGTGTTTGTGAAATGGGTTGTTAAATTGCGACTTACTTGGGTCAATGGCTAAATTGGTTAACGTGGTTGTAGGAGGGGGTGTTAAATGAGTGAACACGTACACACGTATGCGAAAGGACGACGCTGGTCGAAGGGACGTCGATCATTGTGTTTGTGGATTCGTTGGAATTCATTTCACCGCGACCTTGGACGTCGACGCGCCGTACAAACCAACCGACGAGCGGCAACTGAGCGAGCGAGCGCCGACCTTAAGTATATATACAGCGCGACGGCGCATGCACTGTCAGCTGTTGAATGTTCTCGAAGGAGAAGCGCGCGCGCGGCACAGATGGCGACGGCGCGACGGCGCATGCGCTGTCAGCTGTCGAATGTTCTCGAAGGAGAAGCGCGCGCGGCACAGATGGTGGGCGACGGCGCGACGGCGCATGCGCGCGCGTCAGCTGTCGAATGTTCGAGAAGCGGTGCGGACGGCGCGGACGGCGCACTACAAGGCGCGAGTATAAGATGCTTCCGCATCTAATAATGACGCTTGAGCGAGGCGGAATGGTGCCTTGTTCTTCCAGCACATTTAAGGCATGGTGTCCTGAAGGCGTGCGCTGCGGTAGTGCTTCTTCTGTGGATAACGTTATCGACTTTGTTTTTAGGTTGATGACAGCACCATGGAGGCATAAGAAGTCCATGCCAAGGATGACATCTCTCGAGCAACGCTGAAAGACTACGAAGTCTGTAGGATAAATATGGCCGTTAATGGTGACTCTCACTGTGCAGATTCCTGCAGGCGTTACGAGATGACCTCCGGCTGTGCGGATTTCAGGGCCTTTCCAAGCTGTCCTAACTTTCTTTAACTTCGCGGCGAACGACCCACTGATGACAGAATAGTCGGCTCCGGTATCGACGAGAGCGGTCACACTGTGGCCGTCGATAAGAACGTCGAGGTCGCTAGTTCGCGGTCTCGCATTACAGTTAGGGCGTGGCGTTGGGTCACGGCTGCGTCGGCTTGATCCGCTGCTTTCATGTTGCGTCGTCAGGCCACCTCCGGTAAGTGAGCTTTCGCCTTCAGGGCTTTGCCTGGTTGGCATTGTGTTCGGAAAGCTCCGTCGCGGCGTCGTCGTCGTCGGAGGATCTTTGGTAGTTCGTCGCACAGCAACCGCACCTCCACCGGTTGCTGCCCTTAGTTTCCCGGATACGGGCTAGGAGACCGGCCCCGCGTTGGGCTGGAGTACTGCCGGGGGTGCGGTGACATGCGGCGGCTGGGCGACGGTGAACGGGAAGGACTTCGGGGTGTCCATTGAGTTCCTGTCAGGTAGTCGGCGATGTCACGTGGCCGTTCCCCTGGCTGCGGACCTGGTGCATCGACTGCGAAGCCACGCAGTCCCATCCGTCGGAACTGGCAACGGCGGTACGTGTGCCCGGCCTCGCCGCAGTGGTAGCACAGTGGGCGGTGGTCAGGGGTGCGCCAAACGTCGGTTTTCCTCGGCGCACTGCACTGGCCCGCTGGTGAACGGTAGGTCGTCGGTGGGGGTGGTGGAGGCGGTGGTGTCTGGCGACGGAAGTGCGACGGGGCGGCGTTTTGGCGTGGGGGAGGAGCGTTGTGGCGCACTGCAGCGGCGTAGCTGATAGTTTCTGGCTCAGGCAGTGGTGTTTGGCGAATTCGAAGAGATTGCCGAACTTCTCGCACAATGTCGGCGATCGAATCCACTTTAGGGTGCGCCGAAGGCACTAGTTTGCGCAGCTCTTCCCGCACGATCGCTTGGATCGTTTCACGCAGGTTTTCGGAGTCACTGGTTTGAGCAGCAGCGCATTCTGGAGTCAGGCGACGATTATACTGTCTGGTGCGCATGTCCAGGGTCTTTTCGATAGTGGTCGCTTCGGCTACAAATTCTTGGACGGTTTTCGGTGGGTTTCACATCAGTCCCGCGAAGAGCTCCTGTTTGACACCTCGCATGAGGAAACGAACTTTCTTCTCCTCAGGCATGTCTGGGTCAGCGTGACGAAATAGGCGGGTCATCTCCTCTGTGAAAATTCCAACGTTCTCATTTGGTAGCTGAACCCGGGTCTTGAGTAGAGCAGCGGCCCTTTCTTTGCGAGCGACGCTCGCGAACGTTTGCAGAAATGCGCCGCAAAAGACATCCCACGTTCGGAGCGTGGATTCACGATTTTCTAGCCAGGTCCTTGCTGTGTCTTCCAGGTAGAAGTACACATGACGGAGCTTTTCTTCGTTGTCCCAGTGGTTGAGGGCGGCCACACGGTCGTATGTTTCTAGCCAGGACACCGGGTCTTCGAACGATGACCCATAGAAAATTGGTGGTTCGCTGGGTTGATGTATACCCATCGTGGGCTGGGATGCGGCGGTTGTCATTGTCGCTGCAGTCGCGGTCATGGCCTTGGTCTTCCGCGCCTTGTCTTCTAGAAGCCCGTACTCCGGTGGTAGCCCTTGCTGTCGGCGGCTTGTTCGCTGCTCCTGGTTGGTGTCGGTGTCTTCTCCGCGACTTGGGCTGGGTTCACGGCTTGACGGGGGCGTCCGGTACATGAACGAAGCAGCACCTCCACCAGATGTCACGGGGTCGTGACGTGGCCGAAGACAGGAGACTTCGTGTTGGGATTTAATTGTTTATTTGGGCGAACCTGTGCCCGGTAAACGAAAAGTCCAATTACAGCAGCAGTTTCGCACAGATAGCAGTCTCGGACTGATAGCGGCGAACGGAGCGTCGGCCTTCGATCAACAACTGACAAGCAGCGAAGCGCGTCGGCATTTATACTCTTGCCGTCGAATGTTCTAGCGTTATCGCTGGCGGTGGCGTAGGTTCCAAAACAATCTGTACCGTTCGCACAGTGAGTGTGATCTTATCGAAATGATCTACTACAGTCCGGATTCATCTCGAAAAATGCAGGCGCGGTTTGCGCTGAGAATCGTGTGGTGTTTTGGGACGATAACAAAAACTTGGGAAATGGAACGTGGCAATATGTAACAATATGACTTCATGCCTCACTCATCATACACTAACGGCCGTTTCGCTAACTTCACATATACAAAATGTGATATTACGGAATGTGAACGAACGACGAAAGGAATGTGACTGGTGCGAACATGAAAATCATAAGATGCGTGTCGTGTAACCACATGACTACATGCCACACTGATGATGCGCTCTCCGCCGTTTCGCTAGCGTCCCATATATAAAAAATGGTTTTACGGGACGTGAATGGATGAAGAAGGTATGTGACTGGTGCAAACTTGATAATCACGAGATGCGAGTCATGTGACAAGATGACTACATGCCAACGCCAAGGCGCGAATACACTTCGACGTGACACGGCGCGCGTGCGCGCCGACGTTCGTTTCGTCACGTCAGGCCGGCGTATACCCACGCCAGGCACCGGTCCTGCCATGTACTCGCAGGCGCGCGCCGCGCTGCGTTGCTTTTACGCGTGCGTGTGTCAGCGCGTCCAGCGTCCCTCCGCCACGAAAAGAGGCAGACGCAGTGATGTCAGAGTAACGCATCAGCACAAAATGCAGCAAGTCGCATTTCACACCGGTTGCCATCGGGCCGCTGGTCCTGCCGGTCGCGCCTGGCGTGAGACTATAGAGTTCTCGCGTTTTGCTAACGTATAGCGGCGCTGTGCCCAGCGTGCGCGTGCGTCAACATCACGTTGGAGTATGTTGGGCTCTTCATAATGCACTCGTGGCCGTTTCGCTAGCTCCACATGTACTTAATTTGGTGTTACGTGACGTCAATGGTTTACGAAGGTATATGACTGGTGCAAACATGATAATCATGACACGCATGTCATGCGAGAACATGAACACATACCACGTTCATAGCGTGCTCGCGGCACTTTCGTTAGCTCCACATACACTAAATTTGGCATCACGAATACATGACGAAGGTAAACGACACATTCAAACATGATAATAATGACGAGGAAGTCGCGTACGGCATAATTTACCTCTACTTCGTAACGTGGTGGTGATGTTAAAGTGACATATTAACCTTCCTCATTCGTGCTTCGCATATCATCGATTCACTCTGTACGTGGGATCTCCCATTTTTTTCTCCCTCTTATTTTCTATAAAAAGGTTTGGCAGATTTTAAAAACACAAGCATAATTTGAGCATCTGCGCCGAGTCCACCAAGGACTAGCCACAGCGGAGCCAGTGGGCACCTAGCTAGGCCTGATTGGCCATAAGCTTTCGCCCTCCCATATGTATTTCCTCCCTTGCTATACTATGCATGGTTGTGCCTATACCTTACTGCATCAATTTTTTTCTCTTCCTCTGTGAGGTCGTTCTCTGACCTTTTATGTTGCTCCTCCTTGAACCATAACAGTGCTGATGTTAGCTCCTACACCGTTTATGAAGGAATGTGTAAATTTAAGGGCTCGTTTTTTTTGCTAGACACAATTTCTTTGTTATAGACACAGGCAAAGAGTACATATGTAACAGAAATTTGGTCGATCCCACAACCGCAGTGATCCACTAAAAGTTACGTGGAAACACACAGGTGGTGAACACTTATTAGGGGTCGCACGTTCCAGCTTCTCTTGTTATCTGTACAGAATGTTTGGGTGGTGATAAAACCACGACCATGACCACTCTGCTGTGAAAGGTAACTATTTAATGGATCTTAAGCTATTTAACATAAAAATGCGGAAATACAATGTAGCAAACAATTTGCGTCAGCAGTTAGGAAACCTAAGCCTGTCCACCCCACCTAATTGTTATCAAAATTGGAAGAAAATATTTTCGCTAAAGAGTGTAGGCTTGTGCTAGACGTATGATACATACTATTATGGAGAAACGCAAAAACATATAGGACGAAGCAGAACAACAGAACTATTGGCCCTCTCAATTCAGTCACTGAAACATATAATGTACAAAAAGAGAAGTTAATTTTAATCGTTAAATAACGCATAACCAGTATTGAGACCAGCACTAACTGCGGATACGTAAATTTTACTTTCGCCACCATAGAGAGAAAAGAGAAAAATGTTAACTTTCAGATGTAACGCTACTTGATATAGAATAGGTAACGTGCCACAACAGTATAACTTGTTTCTATCAAGGAGACTTGAATACTGCCCGCTTATATTCGCTGACAGCGAACTGTTGATGGGCACCATCGTATTGACGATTTTGCCGATCCTAATTGGTGTGGCCGTTGAGTTTAGTCCAGAACCTCCGACCAACCAGCTTTGCTTGTTTCTTGTTGATTGACCGGGTTTTTCGCGTGCCTCTGAAACCGTGCCTCGAAGCGCGACTCCCGTTTCAAAGGTGCTGTAGTTTCCTCTGGCATCCGACGTCAGCTCCCCAAGACTGCTTCTGTCTGCACGCTCGTCCTTGGCAGACGTGGCTGGTGAAGCATGTGAGGATGCTATCCCGGATAAGGCTGCGCTCGAGGGAGCTGCTACTCTTGCTGTACTGCTCCGGTTCATAGATCTAGAGTCGGGCGCTGTGCTTATCATGCCCGCCAACTCACTTACGGTAGCCGTGTTTCCTGCAGAATAATATGCCACCGTAGTCGTTCTTGTCGATTGTATACTCTGCACCGTCTCTATCTCGAAACTCTTCGAGCCTGAAGTAATAGTGCTGGTGCTTGGAGAAAAACTGTTGACAAAGCTCCTGGCTTTTGACCATGGGGATGCGCTGCTGCTTGTTGAGTCTGAGCCAACAGCAACCCTACCCCGGTAAGGGTTGGTACTCGATGTGAAGTTCGTACCTTTCAGCCAAGTCGTTGTCTCGTTAGCTGCTGACCCTGAATAGGAGGCATTATTAGCTTGATAGGAGGTATTTATAGCTTCATAGGAACTACTACCCGAGGTCGTATCAGTAGATCCATTCACTATCACATTCCCCGTTAATTCTGAAGAGACTGAAGTGAGGTTGGTGATACCAGGATGCGAAGCGTGGCTGAAGGTGAAGGTTCTGCCCGATAACAGGGTCGCTATGGCACCTCTGGATGACTCCGAAGTGGTGGCGGTACTGCTCAGCTGAGAAACAGTGCTGGTGATGGATGTACTGACCGACAATTCAAACTGTGTAGCAATTGAGGTCACGCTGTCATTTTCTCTGAATTCGCTGCTTATCTTTCGCGTTTACGGTATCCTGCTGCTGGGCTCGGCTGAAGAAATGATGTCAAGCAGCAGTGATTTCGTACCCGACGTCTCGTCAGGCCCTTCCGTACTAAACACAGTCGTAGCCACGGAACTCTCTTTTCTGGGCCCAAATCGTCCACGCTTGACAGTGCCGTTGTAACAGTGGTGAGAAAATTTCACGCTGGGGCCGGAGTCGTCCGGCTGAAGCCGTCTAAAAGGCAGCTGCAGGTGCACTGGCAAGTCGGAGGCGAATTCGTCAGTTTCTTCTCCCGAAAGAACTCCGAATGAGCTTTTGACCACCATGGCTGTGGCAAAAGCACTGACGAATACGATGCAGGCGATGGCTGGTGCTCTTATGTTCTGAGAGACTTTCTGAAGACCTTGCCACGGCGTTCCGCCATGTACCAAGGACTCCTTGGAATCTCTGTCCGTGAGCTTGATGCTGCGGTCGGTATCGCGCTCCTCACAGTTGCTTTGCGGCAGCCCGCACAGTTACGAGCGACTGTTTTGTTAATAAGGATCATTGCACATTAGTGTGATTAGGCGCGTTGCCAGATATTGCTTTATTTTATTTTTGGAGGGGCAGGAAGTTGAGCCACAAATTTTGTATGCTTATGTGTGTGTTCGCCTGGGCGCGTGGTTATAAAATCCACATGCATAATATAAATATTTTGAGAGGAGGTTGAGCACCCACTAGGTTTCTCCAATTTAGCGCCTGAATAGATTACTTTGCGGAGTGAATTTCCTTAGGATGTAAGAAGTTTCCCCGCTGTGGTAATCTAGTTGCTAAGGCAGTCGGCTGCTGACCCGCAGGTCACGAGATGAAATCCCGGCTGCGGCGGCTGCATTTCCGATGGAGGCGGAAATGTTGTAGGCCCGTGTGCTCTGTTTGAGTGCATGTTAAAGAACCCCAGGTGGTCGAAATTTCCGAAGCCCTCCACTACGGCTTCTTTCATAATCATATGGTGGTTTTGGAACGTTAAACCCCACATATCAATCAATCAATCAATCAATGTAATAAGTTGCGCCTTAGTTGTCACGTTTCCTAATTTGTCATACTTCTATGGTGAAAGCAAAAAGTATAGGAAGCCCAAATACTAAACGGCGGTATGGTATACTTGCTACTAGCCTTCTGTATTAAAGGAGCTGAAAAAAAGCTTGTTAGGCTAGAAACGAACAGCGGGTGTTTGTTATTTAGGCAAGCAACGTAATACTTCAATCTCGTTTTCAGCGTTAAAACTTCTGAGTAATATATCGACAGTATATTCATTGTTAGGTTAGCGAAACGTAAATAATCAATACCTCAGCTACAAAAAGTGACGCAATGGTTGACGTATTCTGAAAGCCTTCGGGATATAGAGTGTAACAATTAGCAGTGTGCATTGTTTTCGCTTGCGGATTCTTTCATGAAAGATTCCACTGACACCAAACTTCAAGAGGAGAACTGCAACACAAAGTGCTCTTGCAGAGCGCTGTGAGAAGCGTTAACATAAAAAGAATTTCGACGCAGCTTCTGTGCTCGACACTGAAACGCCTTGACTCATTAAGAACACACCTGGGAATACCAGCCGATCACATGGGATTCTGAACGATTCCCTGTGTGTATGTGCACGGTCTGATACACGCGATGGAATGGCGAAGCCGAGGTGATAGGATAAGACGCGGCTCCACTTCCACGATACTGTCACCCCTGTGGTAAAAAGCAAGTACGTACGTAACCTTTGGGTTCACTTAAAAAGCTGTGGCAGGAGCCATTTTCCATTGTAGCCTTGTCACAGTGGCAAAGTGTTTGATCTTGATATCGCCAACGTAATATTTTTTTTAATGTTAAGAGTTTCACGACATTTTGTCTGGTCACGTTTCATGACGAGGATGAAGATGCTTTGTCCAAATATTTATTTGCACACCTGTATAACTACAGGGCCACATAAAAATAACGTCTGTTTAGCATTCCCTCATTTTTCTACCATGGCACTGGTAGTGCTGTAATAAGGCTTTATACGTGTAGCGGCAGAAATCTGTATGCATCGCTCTGTCCAGCGGCCGACTATAGTGACTAGGTGTCGTCCAACAATATTCTCCGTTTGACAACTCTTCATCAGTGCCCTGCGCTGTATTTTGCACGTATCTCCTGAGGGATGCCGGAAGCTTTTTTCTAGTAACTCATTGCACACTGTGTTACGACATATTAATATGATAACTGAGGAGCGGTGTGAACACGTTCAGAGCCGTCATTGGTTACCCCAAACGTAAATGAATAACACTTCTATAATTGTGCTCGCTTCAACAGTATTTATTTATTTATTTATTTATTTATTCAATTATTTTTTCATTCATTTACAGGATACCTGCATTGCCTCGAAAGCACCATCGCAAAAGAGACACGCTTAGTATCACATTCTATATATTTTGCAGTGGCAAACAACAAACATAAGTGAAACAAGCTTAATATCAAGGTAAACAATTGGTTAGCGTGCTCAAAACTAACAGAGAACTAAAAAAACTAGCACAATCATACATTATTGTAAACACAATCGGTAATAAAAATTATGACTATATATACAGAAACATAGTTTTCCGTCAACACGTTCCAATCTCGCATGGTTTATGGGAAGAAAGACCTGGAAAATTATTTGAGTTGCAAATATACCCATGTGCTTTATTGAAGTGGTCGTACCCAGCAGAAACCAGATGGTTCTGACAAACAGATGAGACTGTCAATGCCTGTTTGATTATGAAAAATATGGTGACAAAATTTGAGCCTCCAGTTGTTTCTTTCTTCCTGCTAAAGTTTTCCAGACCGGTAACGTTTTTAATTAGGTGGCACTTTAAAAAGTATCGTAGCTACTAAAGACGAACCATGCATGCAGCCTGATTTTGAAATTTGTCTATTGCTTGTATAAAATGGTATGCAATTTATCAAGCATACAATGCACCTTGGTGACGTATATGACTCTGTAATGTAAGACTACAAAAAAACAGTAATCTCACAGCTTCTCTTATTTTCCCCCCATTTGGCTTAGTCATCCTGCCCTGTGCTCCACCGAAAGCTTTGTGCGCCTAACGTGGTTTTGAAGTGCTTCCAGGATGGAGAGCCATGCAAGGTGCCACCCCTCACGTGCTTTTGCGCAGACTTCGTGAATGGCCCACCTTTGACCATGTCACAGTGAGACGCGATGACGCCATCAAGGGACGTCGCAGTGAAGTCTTGATAACGTCATATGGGGAGGTCCTAAGGTGATGACGCTTTTTGTGTAACACGCGTAGACGCCGACGGTGAGGTTGCGTGCTTGATGAAGATCATAAGGCTATCCTCTTAAAAGCAACGCAGTGTCTATCCTTCCGGCAACCGGGATAATTGTTCAAAAAATTTCTCTCGGCGGTCGCCTCCCATTGCTTCTCATATGTCACGTGACTAACTGTCGTGAGAAGAGGAAAAACTGGCTGCTGTGGGACAGACTGGGCATAGGTAGCCTACCATGCGTTTTATTAGGTTTGGATAGACTGCGGAACAGACTGAACAGACGTGGCCCAGCGTGCGTTGGGTTAGGTTAGGTAACGTTAGGTTATTTTGAATCGGTTAGTTTAAGTTCTACCGGCTGCCGGGAGAATCATACAAAAAATATTCCCGGCAGTTTGTAACGTGACTTATGACAGCCAATGGGAGGCGACTACCGGGAGAAATTCTTTGGATCAATTATCCCGGTTGCGGAGAGAATAGACACACCCTAGAAGCAATAGAAGCGGAACCTACGAGCCATGTGACGATGAGCCGCGGCTGGAAGTCGCAGCCCCTGACAACGCCTCTTCGGTCGCTACCACCGACGACCACTGGCCGCTCGAGCGGGAAGAAGATAGCGGCGTCCGGCGGCGAAATTTTGCGTTGGAACTAAGAGGCCACCAGTCCTGCTTCGAGTACGACGAGCTCTCGTCATTTCGACGGCGTCCTCTCATCCAGAAATGCAAGGCGCTTCGGATGGACTGGAAAGGAGGTGCCATGGTGTACCATTCAAACAACGAGAAGAAAAAGGTGGGACGCTGCGGATTTGGTAGGAGCCTAACGCTGGGCTCAGCAGAAAGTGGTGTCAGGATGATTACGATGATGATACTAGTTCTCAATGACATGCACTCACGATGCAAAATAGTCCATGAGCCGGGTGACATTAGCCCAAATAATCATGACGATAATCAGCAGTACAAAACTTTAATATAGGAACTAGGAGTTCTGGGCAATGCATCCCCACCCGATATTCCTCAGTTGCTGCCAAAGGCAACCTCTTGGGCTCTCCCAGTGATCTATGGTATTACCTTGGAGCATGACTTGCCAGCAGGGTGGTGGTGGTGGCAGTGGTTTGAAGAGGAAGAAGGCACCTAATTTCTGCAGCCCGGTAGGCAGCACGGCGCATGATCATCATCAGCACGGAGCAGCACCTGTCAGCAGGGTCTCCCAGCAATGCCTGTGAACTTATGGAGTCAATATACTCCTTCCCGTACTCCCGTGTAGGACAGCTAACCAGCTTTCCTAAACTGGTTAACTTCCCTGCCTTTCTTTCCATACTATTTATTCTGCTGGGCGGACAATACACTGGGCAGTCCCAAAAGATGTGCTCCATTTTAATTCTCTGTCCACATTTTTAGCAAATGGGTTTAAACTCATTTGCGTGAATAAAAAATAGAGAAAAATTGCAATGGATCTTAGTTTTTCTTCTGGACATTTTACACACACAAAAAAACTTAGACCTCGCATTCAATCCTCAACGACAAAATTGGAAAGGTGCGGCACACGTCACTTCTGTATGTACACCAGGATCTTCCCTCGCGATATGCGCTGCCTCTATCATGCTGATGGAAAGGGCTCTTTTACAAACACACGTAGTTAGGCACTTTCTTAGTTGATTGATGTGCTTATTCCGCTTTATAAATGGCTCACACCGGATATAAGAGAATGATCTAATACAGCATGTTATCGAGATGAACGAGCCATTCACGAGAAATTCTAGTTTGAACAAAAAAGTAAAATGTAAGTAAAGAGATATTCACCGAGCAATTCTTCTTTTTTAATCGGAAACGTTGAAACAGTTGCGTAGAGTATATTTCTTACAGGTAAACAGAGATAAAACTGGCTACAGAAAGGCAGGTGGATACTTCATAGACGTAGCTGCTTTTGTCAAAGCTGGACTCGTCATCACTGGCTTGCTAGAGAATTTCGAGCAGTGTTTATATCCTCTACTGCAAATGACTGACATGCTTTGAAGGCAAATGTAGCACATTTTCCCAACCGGTATGTGATTCTGAGATTTTGTGTTCTCTGTTTTAGCAGTGACCTGTGATAGTTCGCAGTGCCATACATCGTACCGGTTCTTTCATGTCTGTATGTGGCCTTAAAGTCAGTTTTTTTATCCGGTGCAGTTGTACTCACCTGAACTGATTTGATTGATATGTGGGGTTTAACATCCCAAAACCACTGTACAAATTGTAAAGACGCCATAGTGGAGGGCTCCAGAAATTTCGATCACCTGGGGTTCTTGATCATCATCATCATCATCATCATCAGCCTTACTACATCCACTGCAGGACAAAGGCCTCTCCCATGTTACGCCAGTTAACCCGGTCCTGTGATTGCTGCTGCCACTTTACACCCGCTAACTTCTTAATCTCATCTGCCCACCTACCCTTCTGTCTCCCCCTAACCCGCTTGCCTTCTCTGGGAATCCAGTTAGTTACCCTTAACGACCAGCGGTTATCTCGTCTACGCGCTACATGCCCGGCCCTTGTCCATTTCTTCTTCTTAATTTCAGCTATGATATCCTTAACCACCGTTTGTTCCCTAATCCACTTTGCTCTCTTCTTGTCTCTTAAGGTTACACCTACCATTTTTCTTTCCATTGCTCGCTGCGTCGTCCTCAATTTAAGCTTAACCCTCTTTGTAAGTCTCCAGGTTTCTGCTCCGTAGCTAAGTACCGGCAAGATACAGCTGTTATATACCTTCCTCTCGAGGGATAGTGGCAATCTACCTGTCATAGTTTGAGAGTGCTTGCCAAATGTTCTTCACGCCATTCTTATTCTTCTAGTTACTTCAATCTCGTGGTTCGGCTCCGCGGTTATTACATGCCCTAAGTAGACATAGTCTTTTACAACTTGAAGTGCACTATTACCTATCTCAAAGCACTGCTCTTTTCCGAGGTTGTTGTACATCACTTTCGTTTTCTACAGATTCAATTTAAGACCCACCTTTCTGCTCTCCTTGTCCAACTCCGTAATCATGAGTTGCAATTCGTCCCCTGAGTTACTCAGCAATACAATGTCATAGGCGAAGTGCAGGTTACTAAGGTACTCTCCATTAACTTTTATCCCTAACTGTTCCCATTCTAGGCTGCTGAAAACCTCCTGTAAGTATGCGGTAAATAGCATTGGGGGATTGTGTCTCCCTGCCTTACACCCTTCTTGATTGGTATTCTGTTGCTTTATTTATGAAGCACTATGGTAGCAGTTCACTATGATACTATGGTAGAGTGGTACTATAGTGCACTATGGTAGCAGGGGTTCTTGAACGTGTGCCCAAATCTGAGCCCACGGGCCTACAATATTTCCGCCTCCATCGAAAATTCAGCCGCTGCCGCCGGGATTGGATCATGCCAGCTGCGGTTCAGCAGCCAAGTACCTCAGCCCCTAGACCACCGTGGCGGGCGCTCACCTTAACTACTGGTACTTTACTGTGCAGTGAGCTTCCCCGTGTGTTTGCGTGCTGTATGCGTGCGTGTGTGGGTGCGTGCGTGTGAGTTCATTATAATATTTGTTATGGACATTCTGTGGATTTTGACAATTTTGTAATTTACCATTTCTTGTATATTGTGCTTAGTCGTTTGTGTGCGTTCACTACTGTCCTTGTTGTATAGACACTTGCTCCAATTGCTTGGTATTTACTACGACGGAATAAACTCATTGTCAGCACGCATACCAGTAAGGAGGCTCCCATAGACAGAGTATCCCGGCATGCTTGGCATCATTCAGTGCCAACAATATAAAATACCTGATTATCGTGATAGCTTACCTTGTTGATGGTAAATGTAATAGAGACTGCATACACTTATAATGTCTCGTGCAAGGACGATAATTAATTTTTGAGGGAATGCTTACATGTTCTTTCGATACTGAGCTTCGCCATTTAGTAAAGGTCCATAAAATGAACCATTATGAAAGAACAACTTTGCACTGACCTTGCAAAGCATCAGAAACAGTGAAGCTGATCGACCTTAAGTGCTTAACGGGGTCTTCTTGGCTAATGCTAGGGCGTCCCTTGGTGCAGACAGAGTAGAGTCAAATTACAGCCTGTTACGTATCATGCTAGAATGTCCAAACGCCAGCGCGAAAAATTAACGTACAAACCTGGCTGTGGCCTCCGAGATGGAAGCGCGGGCTTTTCATCGCTTGTACTGGTTCGCGCCACGCCGGGCAAACTCGGCACCGCAGCAGACAGCCTCCGTCTGTGGGAGTGTCTTGGAGAGGATAGTCTTGGGCGCTAAAAGGTGTGCTGTCGATCCTTGAATGGGAGCACCATACCACGGCGTTTTGAAACTCGCTCCGGATCCTTCGGTCTTTACATCAGTTTTGAGGACGTGTACGTAGCTGCGTGAAAGTAATAATCTCACTCATCACAGGAGTGCTGGTGACTGCGGACGCTATAGAAGCTGAACAATCAAGGAAATATGGCCGCTTGAAGTGATGAAAGATTGTTGAACATGAAATATCGCTGGTTCATATTTAAGCTAAAAGACTTCTCTTCTCTGCTCCCCTCTTGGTGAAACGTTGGCTACAACAAGGCGTTTGCTCAGTGATTTCCCTGTAATATACATAATTATGTGTAGACATGTAGGGCATTGAATGAGGTTTTTCGAATTTGCTTCCTGAAACGTTATATGATATGATTATGAGGCCCACCATCCTTCGAAACACCTTATTATATTTAAAAACCTGTGTTCTTTAACGCGAAATTGAATGTCTGTACATGGCTGCCATCAAATTTGTACTATTCAAAATGTGCTCCCCGTATAGTTGGCGACATGATCCGCTTCTCTAACTAAGAGCACAACACTTTGCCAGCTAAACCGATACACGAGAAGATATATATAGAGGATCACTCATGCAGAGCTGAGCGCATGTTCACGTTCTCGCCACTACTGGCAACAGCTTGTACTACGTTCAGCCCGTAGTTATTTATTACTTCTTCATCCACAAAAGAAAAAGACTCGCAGAATATATATATATATATATATATATATATATATATATATATATATATATATATATATATATATATATATATATATATATATAGTGGATTGCTCATACAGAACTGAGCACATGTTCACGTTCTCGCCACTTCTGGCAACAGCTTGTAGTACGTTTAGCCCGTAGTTAATTATTACTCCTTCACAAGAGAAGTAGTAAAGAGTCCTGACGAAAGCGTATTTGCCGATGTGCGTGTTGCCACCTCACAACCACGTATACACCACCGCATCACCCGCGTGCTGATAAATCTGCTTCGAACGGGATCTCCGGGATGTAAAATTTACACGTGTTATTGCTCAATTTTCTGTTTACATAGTTTCCGCACAGCTGTGACTCTGGTAGTTACATCCTGCTCGGAAGCTGCACTCCAGAAATGCAGAGTTTGTTGGGAATTGGAGACTGCGTATATTTTCGTGAAAGCTCACGTGTCTCTGTTCTCAGCGGAACGGGCTTACAACTTTCGTTCCCTACAATTTTTATTTTCATCGAGCACCCCAATATTTCAACTGGTGCATTTTGGTGCCCGAAAACAAAAAAAAGATGCTTATCAGTGTTGAGTATCCATTTTTATCTTAATGGCAGAAAAAACCCAGAAAACAGCTGCTTTTCAAATACCATTCCGCACTTGGCATCAACGAGGTGCGCATTTTTCAATGAAACGTGTACACTCATCACGTCACCGTATCTGCACATGGCCAACGATGAGAACTGAAGGTGAGCATAGCCTGATCAACGCCATCCACCACGCGCAGCACTCCGCAACGATTGTCCTTTACGCACAGTCACACTCTTCAGCAGCGGTAAAGTAACTTCGAATTCAGCCCCCCTTTGCCACACTCTTACGCAATCGAATACATCGCATTGCTATATACCTAAAGCCTTCATTGGGTGTGGAACTGCGTATAACGAGTATACTCCGGAAAAAAATCTTGGCTGCATTTGTGAAGCGATAACAGCGCCAATAGATTCCAGGCATGAGTAACTTAACCTCAGGTATCTTTATTTACCGGGTAGCCAGCTGGTAACAACTGGCTAACCGCCTTGTCGGGTATTCCATCAGGAATTTTCCTCATCGGGTGTTTTCGGCGCCTTTAACCACAAACTGTTGATTTGGAGCTATACTGCTAGTTTTTTTTTTAATTTTAGGAATTCACTGATACCTCGCAACGATTTCGCCATCGATATCTTGCGCAGCTAAATGACCTCCACCTCTGCTGTGCATATAAGATCTTGAACAAGTTACCCCAAAAGAACCCCGATTTGCAATAACTTCACAATCTTCGAGAGACCGACATTGCACTACGCACTGTGCAAAGTATTCTGAACAGTAGCGCGTCGCAAGGTCGGAGACCTTGAAAGCCATGGTTTCAGTTTTTTCAAAGCTAGTATACACAATGTGGTGGAGCATTTTATGTAGTGTAACATTCCCCAGATCATCGGTAAACATGTTGTAGGTTTTCTTAACGTTGAGCAATAAATACGCAATTATCCCACTTGTCAGGGGGTTTATGCCACTTATTTCGTATGATCAGCACATGACAAAGCTGTAAATCATCTAGATAGATAGATAGATAGATAGATAGATAGATAGATAGATAGATAGATAGATATATAGATAGATAGACAGACAGATAGATAGATAGATAGATAGATAGATAGATAGATAGATAGATAGATACGCTCAAAGTGTCTCCATTTCACTAACAAATGCTTCGCATTCAAAAGTTAGCCTGTTACATGGCCGCAACAACACCGTATTTCCTTAGTCTGTCTTGTCTTTCTTTCATTATGGTAGTGAGCATCACACCAAGCCATCGCTTCGATCAAGCCACAAGGAGTACCAGACACATCCACGTTTCATAACCATTGTGCCAGAGCATTTGTATTAGCTCTTTCTTTTGCCGATGATGGGGAATAAACTTTATTAATAATTGTCTCGTTGTGAAACGAGAGGCTGCGCCTCCCCGGTGACATCACTCAACCGGTTTACCGGAACAGCTTCCGTCTTTAGGACGAATAGTCGAGCAGACAGACAGAAAATACGGTTAGATAACGACAGTTGTGGGCACTTCCTGACAACCGACGCAGTCCTCTAGGGGTGGTTGGTGAGCTCAAACCTCCCCCGCCAGACGAACTCTATCAGTTTCGCATGTGTACATATACAGGCACACACATGCAAACGCACGCCTGAACGTACCTAAAGTGTAGTTGAAACCCACTACCACCCACCAATAAAAACAAGATTTTCCGGCTACGCCAGTCTTCCTGACAATGACTATTGGACGTGCTGTTTGGGAACGGCAGGCAGCACAAATTCTACGTTTTGGAAATGAATGAACCATTCTCATTTGTCGTTGGCTGTTACTAGCCATCGTAGCTTAGCAATTCCGACGGCAATATCATGCTTGCACGTTTCGCATCCTGCCACGGCAGCCATATTACTAGGGGGCAAAATGTGTGCGAAGTTTAAGTTAGTCTAAATTAATTCGCAGTTTTTCACTACGTCGCGCCTCGTAATTGTATCGCGGTTGCGACTCGTAAAACTCCACAATTCTTTTTATTGTATCTTTATTACAGCGATAGCATTAGAGAGCTCCTGTCGCATGAATTCCGCCGTCGGTGTCAGCACCGTTGGACTGTTGGTTGTGAGCGAAAAATCGTCCGTGAGCGAATAATCGAGAAAGCAACAAATAAAACAAAGAATAAAATTTTCGATCTCACTGAGCATTGCAACCGGGCCGTTCGCGTGGCTAGCAGGTATCTTACCACAAAGCCACGATGTTATTTCCAGCTGCTTCGGGAAAAAAACACTACATAAATATCATGTAGGGGAAGGAGTCCCCTAACGCATTTTGTTCGACAGGTGTCACGACGAAAACGAGCCCATTCGGCGATTTGTAGGCGCATTTGGGAGGCCATCAAACTACGTCGAAAAAG
>WOVY01016067.1:772500-850000 GCA_013436015.1 Rhipicephalus annulatus
CGGTAGTCGTGCCTTATCTGATATACTGATTGTTCATGTAACCCGCGCTGCATAACAAACCGTTGTGACTGTAAGGCTGACCTGGAGTCGCAAAAGATGGCCCATTGGTTAGCTTGCTGGAAAAGAATATACTTTACTGCACCTTGAAGTGCTGCGAGCTCTGCTGCTGTCGACGTCGTGGTGTGAGAAAACTTGTACTGAAGCAACACATTCTCAGATGGAACAACTACTGCTCCTGTAGAGCTGTTGGAATTAGTGGAGCCATCGGTGTAAACATGTATGTGGTCGAAGTACCTTTCGTCCAACAGACGCAAGTCAATTGCTTCAGGGCTAGCGTTGACATGCGTGCCTTCTTAAAGATTCCAGGAACTGATAAGCGCACGTCAGGTTGACGAAGACTCCTTGGCGCAGTTGCTTGATGCATCGCAAGTTTGAAGCCAGGCGGTAGTTTGTCCTGATGTTTTGTCACGATACCGCAGTACGAAGAATGGGGCCTCCGAGATGTCAAACACGCTAAATGATGTGACGGTAGCCGTGATAAATGCCGAATGTGCGCTCTCAGCGTCTCGACAATGATATGCGTTGTGACCGGCTGTTCTTGTGTAATAACAATAGTTGACACTGTCGATGAGCATCTTGGAACGCCAAGGCATGTCCGAAGTGCTTGGGCTTGTACGCTTTGCAGTACACGGATGTTAGTCTTGCACGTGTTGGACAGGACAGGAAGGCTGTACCGGAGAGTTCCGAGAAAGAGGGCTGTGTAAAGCTGCAACATGAAGTTCACGGATGGGCCCCGTAATTTTCCGGCGACGAACTTGAATACATCCTCAATGCCAATGAGCTTTTTCTTCAGCTATGTGACATGCGGGCTCCAGGTTAGGTAACGATCTACGATGACACCTAAGAATCTATGAGTGCTCTTATATGGGATTGATCTGTCATCGATGCACAATGAGTAGAAAGACATCGGTTTGCGTGTGAACGCCACCGCTGCGCATTTTTCTGTGGCGACAGTCAAACCTTGCTGGCGAAGGTATGTCGATGTCATTGTTGCCGCTTTCTGTATTTTTGCGCGCACTTGAGGCCGTGTTACGCCGGACGCCCAAATGCAGATATCGTCAGCGTAGAGAGGTATATAAGCCGTCTGTGGCAGCATTTCGGTGAGCCCCACGAGAACCAGGTTGAAAAGAGTTGGGCACAAAACAACCCCTTGTGGCACCCCACGACTTGTGAAATACTTATGCGTAGACCCATTCTGAGTTAAAACGAACATGGATCTCTTTGTGAGGTAGCTTTTTACCCATCGAAAGACACGACCTCTAAGTTCAGCTGCTTCAAGAGCATTGAGAACAGCCTCGTGGGTCACGTTGTCATAGGCACCCTTCACTTCTAAGAACAGAGCCACCGACAGCTGCTTCTGAGCTTTCTGATGCTGAACAGAGGTCACTAAGTCAATAACGCTATCAACTGAGGACCGACCTGGTCGAAAACCAGCCATAGCATTAGGATAGATGTTATAATGTTCCAGGTACTATTTCATGCGTGTAAGCAGCATGACCTTGCCAATGCATGACCCTACCTCCATGACCTTACCTCCAGCAGCATGACCTTACCTCCATGACCTTGCCAACGCAGCTTGCTAGTGCTATAGGCCAGTATGATGCCAAATCGAATGGAGACTTTCCGGGCTTCAGCAAAGGCACCAGGCGACAACACTTCCACTCATCACGCACCATTCCATCATGCCAAGACTTATTGAAAATGTGCAGGAGACAGCACTGTGCTATCGTGCCTAGGTAACGTAGGGCAGTATAGGTCACTCCATCCGGACCTGGGGACGATGACCGTCTGCATGTGTTCAATGCCGCATGAAGTTCCATGGTGAATGCAACCTTTTTTTGCTGATCTAGTGCGACTGGAACATCCAGTGGCAATAGATCGATCGGTATAGAGTTGTCGCCGGCGATCTTTGCACAAAATTCCCCAGAAACATCAACCTGTGAGCGACGTTGATGTAGCGCTAGAGCGGCGAAGGGATGACGCTGTTGCGTATGTGAGTGAATACCTCGAAGAGTCCTCCATACGGGAGACAAGAGCTTTCGAGGGTCTAGCGAGTCACAAAAATTCTTCCACCGTTGTTCATGAAGTTTGTGCATTCGACGCGTAATTTTTTCTGAATGCGTCTGAATTATCTGAGGTCAGAGATAGATTTCGTGCGTCCATATCGTCTTTAGGCATGTTGGCAGACCGCTCGAAGTTGTTCCAACTCTTGGTCGAGTGCCGTGCGTCTCGATTCTTTCGAAAATATCTTCGTGGAAGTCTTCATTGCACAACTAATCACTTCTTCAATGGATTCCGGCGGTTCGTACATGCACTTGCTCTCCACTGATATCTGAAACTCTTCCCGGTCAATAAGTCCAGGGGAAGGAGAATCGTCCAGACCTCTGACTGTCACTTACGTGGGGATATGGTCGCTGCCATGTGTTTCAATATCTGTGAACCATTGAACTTTCGTGACAATGCTATGCGACACTAATGTCAAGCTCAGGCAACTGGTGTAAGTTACTCCTCGGAGATAAGTAGGGCTGCCGTCGTTCAGCACCTGAAGCCCGTGCTCTGATGCGAGATCAACCAGGTTCGTGCCTTTTCGATTTGTCCTGCTGCTTCCCCACAATGGATGATGGGCGTTGAAGTCACCCATCAATATCCAAGGTGCTGAAGTCGTTGCAAAAATACCATTTAATATCTGTTGATCTAGTCGATGTGACGGCGCTATATATGCGCCTTTCAGCGTAAACGACAACTTCTTTTTAACATATAGACACGCGTAGTGATTTCCATTGTGAGACTCTAGCATTAGGATAGATGTTATAATGTTCCAGGTACTATTTCATGCGTGTAAGCAGCATGACCTTGCCAATGCATGACCCTACCTCCATGACCTTACCTCCAGCAGCATGACCTTACCTCCATGACCTTGCCAACGCAGCTTGCTAGTGCTATAGGCCAGTATGATGCCAAATCGAATGGAGACTTTCCGGGCTTCAGCAAAGGCACCAGGCGACTACACTTCCACTCATCACGCACCATTCCGTCATGCCAAGACTTATTGAAAATGTGCAGGAGACAGCGCTGTGCTATCGTGCCTAGGTAACGTAGGGCAGTATAGGTCACTCCATCCGGACCTGGGGACGATGACCGTCTGCATGTGTTCAATGCCGCATGAAGTTCCATGGTGAATGCAACCTTTTTTTGCTGATCTAGTGCGACTGGAACATCCAGTGGCAATAGATCGATCGGTATAGAGTTGTCGCCGGCGATATTTGCACAAAATTCCCCAGAAACATCAACCTGTGAGCGACGTTGATGTAGCGCTAGAGCGGCGAAGGGATGACGCTGTTGCGTATGTGAGTGAATACCTCGAAGAGTCCTCCATACGGGAGACAAGAGCTTTCGAGGGTCTAGCGAGTCACAAAAATTCTTCCACCGTTGTTCATGAAGTTTGTGCATTCGACGCGTAATTTTTTACGTTCTCTTTGGAGAACGTAAATGAGTTTTTTACGGATGTACACAGCAACTTGACTTTGCTCAATGCACGATGAAGAAACGAACGATTCATAGCGCGACAGTCGAGGTATTTTTAAAATATGCGGTTCGCAAATGATGACGATGGGAAACTTATTTTCGAAAATGAATTGTCTGAACTCAGGCATTCTTGACTGTAGACCTCTTGCGTTCCACTGAACTATGGAAGCACGCTTGACTTTTTCTCGGAAAGGCTGATGTGGTCTATGGTGCGCCATATTGTTACTGAAGTCCGGCAAGAACTGGTTCTAGTGGGTCCAAGATTCGCAGTACGCGTTTAGCGGCAGGGATCTGTAGACTATTCAATAGAGTGCAAATAACACTCATGAACTACCTCAATACAAAAAAACTGGTACCTCTTGGGCGGGCAGACTGCCTGCTGGGGGCATATTCGTTGTTGACTGTCGATATTGTGGTTCCGTAGACACGTGTACCCGCGGTAAAGCGGGCCAGTCAGAGCCGGATGTTCTCTGTTGCGCCACAGTGTCTTCCGGCATCTCTGTACGTACCCCACCTGGTGGCGAGGGCGGAGAAGGTCTCTGTGGTCGTGGTGGCGGTGGCGGCCTAAGTGAAGGCACCTTCAGCACAGGACTGCTTTTTCTTTTCTTCGAGCACCACCGTCGAAGGGAACGCCGTCGTTGAACAACTGTTACCGCTTCCTTTTGTAAGGATCCGTCTTTAACCATTTGTCTCAGTGCTCCTTTCTTTCTTCAGTACTGGGCAGTCTTTGGACGAGGTCTCATGGTTCCCGTTGCAGATGCTGCATTTTAGGAGAGTTGCTTGGCAAGCCTCTGCTTTGTGGGGTCCAGCACAACGTGGGCATGCTTGCTTGTTGTTGCACACAGCACTAACATGACCCCGTTTTAGACAGTTGTGGCACTGTAGTGGTCTTGGGATGTATGGTCGGACAACGTGACGAAAATGACCAACCTTTACAGGTGATGGTATGCAATCACCTCTGAAGGTCACCTTGATGCAACGAGAACTGCCAAGCCGGCATACGGATTTGCAAAGCCCCGAAAGTCTCCATTGGATATGGCATCATACCGGCCTATAGCACTAGCAAGCTGCGTCGGCAAGGTCATGGAGAGGATGCTGCTTACACGTTTGGAATGGTACCTGGAACATTATAACATCTGTCCTGATGCTATGGCTGACTTTCGACGAGGTCGTTCTTCAATCGATAGCGTCATTGACTTAGTGCTCTCTGTTCAGCAACAAAAAGCTAAGAAGAGGCAGTTGGTAGCTGTGTTCTCACACGTGAAAGGTGCCTATGACAACGTGAACCATGAGGCCGTTCTCAATGCTCTCGAAGCAGCTGAACTTGGAGGTAGTGTTTTTGATGGGTACGAAGCTACCTCACAAAAAAATCTATGTTCGTTCTAACTGAAGATGGGTCTACGAATGGGCATTTCACAAGTTGGGGGGTGCCACATGGCGGCGTTTTGAGTCCGAATCTTCTCAACCTGGTTCTAGGGGAGCTCATCAAATTTCTGCCACAGACGGCTTATATATCTCTCTACGCTGAAGATATCTGCATTTGGGCATCCGGCGTGACATGGCCTCAAGTTCGCGCAAGGATACAGAAGGCGGACAATGACATTGGCATACCTTCACTAGCAAGGTTTGACTTTCGCCACAGAAATATGCGAAGCGGTGGCGTTAACAGGTAAATCGATGGTTTTCTATCCATTGTGCATCGATGGCGGATCAATCGCATATAAGAGCAGTCATAGATTTCTAAATGTCATAGTAGATCGTGAATTAACCTGGAGCGCATATGTCGCATACCTGAAGAAAAATCTTATTGGCATTGATAATGTATTGAATTTCATTGCCGGAAAATCATGAGCCTATCCGTGCACTCCATGCTGCAGCTTTATACAGTCTTTTTTCTCGGACTTCACCTGTACAGCTTTCCTGCCCTGTCCAAGACATGCAAGACTAACATCCGTGCACTTCAGAGCGTACAAGCCCAAGCAATTCGGACATATCTTGGCCTTCCAAGATGCTCATCGATGGTGGCAACCATCGTTATCATACAAGAGCAGCCACTCACAACGCATAATATTGTCGAGACGCTGAGAGCGCACATTCGGCATTTATCACGGCTTTCATTACATCATTTAGCGTGTTTGACAGCGTGGAGGCCACATTCTTTGTTCTGCTGTATTGTGACGCAACATTAGGACATATTACCGCCTGGCTTCAAATGAAACTTGCTAAGGTTAAAGCTTGGGCGAGTTGGTTCAAATACATGATTAAAAACACAGCGCAAACAACGGCAGGAATCAAACGCCTTCTCGTAATCTATGAAGGCTATGTATAGTGGTTGGCTATATTCTGAGCATTTCTCTGTCCTGTCTCTTCCTTTCTTCCTGTCCTGTCTCTTCCTTTCTTCCTGCCGTTGTTTGCGCTGTGTTTTTAATCCTGGCTTCAAACTTGCGATACGTCCAGCAGCTGCGTTATGGAGTCTCCGTCAACGTGACGTGCGCTTATCGGTTTCTGGAATCATTTAAAAAGCACGCATGTCACCGCTAGCCCTGAAGCAATTTACTTTGCGTCTGTTGGACGAAAGGTACTTTACCGCATAACTGTTAAAACCGATGGCTCCACTAATTTCAACAGCTCTAGAGGCGCAGTGGTTGTTCCATCTCGCAATGTATTGCTTCAATACAAGTTTTTTCACCCCACGACATCGAGAGCAGCATAGCTGGCAGCGCTTCAAAGTGCAGTCAGGTACAGTAATTCTTCGGCAGCAACCTAATCAAGGGGCCATCTTTTGCGACGGGAGGTCAGCCTTACAGACACTATGGTTCGTTATGCAGCACGGGTTAGACGAACAATCAGTATATCAGATAAGACAGGACTACCACGAAGCGCTCGAGGAAGGTCACGATATTGTATTTCAATGGTTGCCGAGTCATTGTGGAATTGTCAGCAATGACCGCGCGAATGAAGCTGCTCGATCGGCTCATGACCAAGACCTGTGTACGCCCATACCACTCTTGAGAACGGACGCTGCAATGCGACTACAATCACTGCTCGCCGTATAACTCTCCTACAATGGAATACGCCGGGTTTCTCCAACGCGCGCCTGTATTCGATCGACCCAAACTTGCAACATTCGTTTGCCATGTGGGCTACCACGTTGAGCTGAAACTTTACCGTGTCACATGAGGTTGTGTGGCATTTACGAACGCGCATTCCCATCTCGCCGTAATTGCTAACAGAGTTAAAAAACATTCGAATTCAATCAACCAAAGGAACAAGCAAGATTTCGAACAGGCTACTCAACAATCGACCACATTCATACTATCAATCAGATAATAGAGAAATGCTCAGAATATAGCCAACCACTATACATAGCCTTCATAGATTACGAGAAGGCGTTTGATTCAGTAGAAATATCAGCAGTCATGCAGACATTGCGGAATCAGGGCGTCGATGAAGTATATATAAAGATCCTGGAAAAATTCTACAGGGGATCAACTGCTACCATATCGCTTCATAAAGAAACCAACAGAATACCAATCAAGAAGGGTGTAAGGCATGGAGATACAATCTCCCCAATTCTATTTACCACGTGCTCACAGGAGGTTTTCAGAGGCCTAGAATGGGAACAGTTAGGGACAAGACTTAATGAATAGTACCTTAGTAACCTGCGCTTCGCCGATGACATTTCATTGCTGAGTAACTCAGGAGACGAATCGCAACTCATGATTACGGAGTTAGACAAGGAGAGCAGAAAGGTGGGTCTTAAAATTATTCTGCAGAAAACAAAAGTAACGTACAACAACCTTGTTAGAGAGCAGCGCTTCAAGATAGGTAATAGTGCACTTCAAGTTGTAAAATACTATGTCTACTTAGGGCAGGTAATAACCGCGTAGCCGAACCACGAGATTGAAGTAACCAGAATAATAAGAATGGCGTGGAGCACATTTGGCAAACACTCTCAAATTATGACAGGTAGATTGCCACTATCCCTCAAGAGGAAGTTATATAACAGCTGCATCTTGCCGGTAGTTAGCTATGGAGCAGAAACCTGGAGACTTACAAAGATGGTTCAGCTTAAATTGAGGGCGATGCAGCGAGCAATGGAAAGAAAAATTGTAGGTGTAACCTTAAGAGACAAGAAGAGAGCAGAGTGGATTAGGGAACAAACGGGGGATAAGGACATCATAGTTGAAATCAACAAGAGGAAATGGGCATGAGCCGCGCATTTAGCGCGTAGAAGTCAAGCGGGTTCGGGGGAGACAGAAGGTGAGGTGGGCAGATGAGATTAAGAAGTTGGTGGGTATAAATTGGCAGCAGCAAGCACAGGACCGAGTTGACTGGCGGAACTTGGGAGAGGCTTTTGTCCTGCAGTGGACGTAGTCAGGCTGATGATGATGATGATGATGATAACAATAATAATAATGATGATGACGATGATGATGATGAGGATGATTCTCGTCTCTTTGAAATGGCGAGCAGTTCGGCGTGCAACATTTGCACCTGAGAGGATATGCCTGAGCCCATTCTATGCCACTGCCGAGCATACCTGTCTGAACAACATATTATGGAAGCCAAGCTCTGTCAGCTTGATTCACGGCCGCTTACAGAAAAGAAGATCCTGGGACCCTGGCCAACGGTTTCGCATACGCGCAATGCCACGAAAGCTTTCTTGTACTTCATAACGATCACCAGACTTCACGAGCGCTTGTGAAAGAACAGTGCGAGGCCGTGCTGTATAGTCTCGAGCTGACTGTTCGTCCTTCTCTTTCTTACAACTCTTATCTATCTCTTTCCTTTCTATTACTCTCCCTTTCCCTCTACCCAAGTGTAGGGTAGCCAACCAAGCCTCCTTGCCTTTCATCTCTATTTATCTCTCTCTCTCTCTCTCTTGACGTGGCAACGCACACGAACATTTAACAAAATAGGCGTAAACTTCTGTTTGTGGGGTTTACTAACAAGTTTGTAATGAACTGACTACTCGAGTCAGCACTATTCACCTACTAACTAGGTAGTAATTTTCCCTAACCTGCATTTTACTACCTTCCATTACAAAGAGGCTAGTGGTTTATGTGACAAATGAATGGTTAGTATTGAGTCAGCGAATATTCCGACGTTTATTTCTAAGAGTGAATGACCCTCATCATCATCATCATCATCATCATCATCATCATCATCATCATCATCATCAGCCTGACTACGTCCCCTGCAGGACAAAAGCCTCTCCAATGTTCCGCCAGTTAACCCGGTCCTGTGCTTGCTGCTGCCAATTTATCCCCGCAAACTTCTTAATCTCCTCTGCCCACCTAACCTTCTGTCTCCCCCTAACCCGCTTTCCTTCTCTGGGAATCCAGTTAGTTACCCTTAACGACCAGCGGTTATTCTGTCTACGCGCTACATGCCCGGCCCATGTCCATTTCTTCTTCTTGATTTCAGCTATGACATCCTTAATCCCAGTTTGTTCCCTAATCCACTCTGCTCTCTTCTTGTCTCTTAAGGTTACACCTACCATTTTAATTTCCATTGCTCGCTGCGTCGTCCTCAATTTAAGCTGAACCCTCTTTGAAAGTCTCCAGGTTTCTGCTCCGTAGCTAAGTACCGGCAAGATACAGATGTTATATACATTTCTTTTGAGGGATAGTGGCAATCTACCCGTCATAATTTGAGAGCGCTTGCCAAATGTGCTCCACCCCATTCTTATTCTTTTAGTTACTTTGATCTCGTGGTTCGGCTTCACGGTTATTACTTGCCCCAAGTAGATATAGTCTCTTACAATTTGAAGTGCACTATTACCTATCTCGAACCGCTGCTCTTTTCCGAGGTTGTTGTACATTACTTTCGTTTTCTGCAGATTCATTTTAAGACCTGCCTTTCTGCTCTCCTTGGCTAACTCCGTAATCATGAGTTGCAATTCGTCCCCTGAGTTACTCAGCAATAGAATGTCATCGGCGAAGCGCAGGGTACTAAGGTACTCTCCATTAACTCTTATTCCTAACTGTTCCAATTCTAGGCTTCTGAAAACCTCCTGTAAGCACGCGGTAAATAGCATTGGGGAGATTGTGTCCCCTTGCTTTACACCCTTCTTGATTGGTATTCTGTTGCTTTCTTTATGAAGCACTATGGTAGCAGTTGATCCCTGTAGATTTCTTCCAGGATGTTTATATATACTTCATCGCCGCCCTTCATCGACGCCTATCGACGTCCTGAGAAATATCAGCCGTCTGCATGACGGCTGATATTTCTACTGAATCAAACGCCTTATCGTAATCTATGAAGGCTATGTATAGTGGTTGGTTATATTCTGAGCATTTCTCAATTACCTGATTGATAGTATGAATGTGGTCGATTGTTGAGTAGCCTGTTCGAAATCCTGCTTGTTCCTTTGGTTGATTAATTTCTAATGTTTTCTTTACTCCGTTAGCAATTACTTTTGTAAACAGCTTGTATACTACAGAGAGCAAGCTAATCGGCCTGTAATTCTTCAAGTCCTTGTCATCTCTTTTCTTATGTATTAAGATGATGTTAGCGTTCTTCCATGACTCTGGTACTCTTCTCGTCAGGAGACACCTTGTAAACAGGGTGGCTAGTTTTCTAACACAATCTGTCCTCCATCTTTCAGCAGATCTGACGTTACCTGATCCTCACCAGCAGCTTTGCCTCTTTGCATGCTCTCCAAAGCTTTTCTGACTTCTTCTATCATTACTTGTGGGGTGTCATTTGGGTTACTGCTAGTTCTTATAGTATTAAAGTCGTGGTTGTCCCGGCTATTGCACAGATCTCTGTAAAACTTCTCCGCTATTTTAACTATTCTATCCAAGTGGTAGTTATTTTGCCTTCTTTGTCCCTTAGTGCATACGTCCGATTTTTGCCTATCCCAAGTTTCCTCTTCACTGCTTTGACGCTTTCTTCGTTTTTCAGAGCGTGTTCAATTCTCTCCATGTTATACATTCTTACGTCGGATACCTTATGCATATTAATCAACTTCGAAAGCTCTGCCAGTTCAATTTTGTCTGTTGTACTTGAGACTTTCATGATTTGACGCTTCTAATTGAGATTCTTCGTTTCCCGGGAAAGCTTGCCAGTGTCCTCTCTAACTACCCTGCCTCCAACTTCCGCTGCACACTCTGTAACGATACTCGTCAGATTATCATTCATAGTATCTATGCTACGGTTGGTTTCCTCACTAAGAGCCGAGTACCTGTTCTGAAGCGGGACTCTGAATTCCTGTTCTTTCCCTCTCAGTGCTAGCTCATTGATTGGCTTCTTGCGTATCAGTTTCTGTCGTTCCTTTCTCAAGTATAGGTGAATTCAAAACCGTACGATTCTATGGTCACTGCATCGTACCTTGCCAACCACTTCCACATCCTGCACGATGCCTGGGTGTGCACAAATTATAATGTCTCTTTCGTTCTTGTTTTCGCCATTAGGGCTCCTCCATGTCCACTTGCGGTTTCCTCGTTTTCAGTAGAAGGTATTCAAATCCGTAAATTATTGTGTTCTGCGAATTCTACTAGTAGCTCTCCTCTGGCGTTTCCAGTACCGTTGCCATAATCTCCTACTGCCTGGTCTCCAGCCTGCTTCTTCCCTACATTTGCATTAAAGTCTCCCATCAGTATTGTACACTGTGTTTTTTCTTTACTCATTGCTGATTCCACGTCTTCATAGAAGCTTTCAACCGAAGCGTCATCATGGCTGGATGTAGGCACGTAAGCCTGTACCACCTTCATCTTGTATCTCTTATTCAGTTTAAATACGATACCTACCACCCTTTCATTAATGCTATAGTATTCCTCTATGTTGCCAGCTATGTTTCTGTGAATTAGGAATCCCACTCCCAGTTCTCTTCTGTCAGCCAAGCCCCGATAGCAAAGGACGTGCCCACTCTGTAGCACAGTATCGGCCTCATCTGTCCTCCTAACCTCACTGAGCCCTATTATACCCCATTTAACACCCTCTAGCTCCCCAAATAGTACAGCTAGACTTCCCTCACTAGATAAGGTTCTAGCGTTAAACGTTGCCAAGTTTAGGTTTCATTGGCGGCCAGTCCAAATCCAGAGATTCTTGGCACCCTCTAGTGCGTTGCAGATCTGACCGCCGCCGTGGTCAGTTCCTTCGCAGCTGCTGGGGACTGAGGGCCGTGAGTTAGTGGAAGTATGCATGTGGGAGGTAGTGGCCAGATACTGCACCAGGGTGGCCAATCCTTCTCAGGTGAGGGAGTGCTTTCCCGGCGGTGGTTACCGGTGAGGCCGCACCCCAGGCCTCGTAATGCAGTTCCATCTCCATGCGGATTTTCTTTATCCGGTTGGGAACTGCGCGGCACCGGGATTTGAACCACAGACCTTATGCATGCGAGGCGGATGCTCTAACCACTACGTCATTGCTGCTCTAAGAGTGAATAAGCAGTTTAACCTGAACACCTAGTCTCCTCCCTTGGTCTGCGTGACGACCCCATGAAATCTGGTGGAGGTGCTTTCAGGCCTATGTACCGAACACTCCCTCCAGCCGTGAGCCAAGCCCACACCATGGAGAAGATGGTGACGCCAATCTTAATCAGCGAGGAAGCCGCAGGCCGCAGGGGCATAGCCACGGGGTGGCCCACCAGGCACGTGCCCCCCCCCCCCCGAATTTTTTTTCGCCATGGCATAGAGATCGATAAAAGGTCTTCTTAATGGGGTACCTCTCCCTATATCAAGATGGTGCCCCCCCCCCTTCGAAAAAAGTTTTTAGTTACGCGCCTGGCAGGTAGTGAGGGCTACATCCAGAATACGGGGCTCTACCAGATAACACTCGTAAGCCCAGGGCCACTACCACTACTGCGGCAGCCATTACAACTCTCCGTTGCTGATGACAACGGCACCACAACAAAATCGAAAGGAACCATTGCAAGACCGAAGGGGCCTTGACGTCCAAACTCCACAGCCAGGAGAAGACCTCACGACGCAACGAGGAAGCAGTGAGAGCATCATGACGTAGCTGTGACCCGACGCTATGACGCAACCGCAACGCACGACGACGAATCAGCGACCTCAACGTAATATTCGCAAGGCACCACGTCTCTGCTCTTGTCGACACTGGATTCGACAATTCCGTCGTCAGTGGCCATTCCGTGATGAAGTTGAAAAAGTGAAGGCTGCGTGGCAAGGCCCCGGAATTTAGACCGCTAGAGGTCACTTAATGACGCTGACTGGAGTCTGCCCAGCAAGACTCCCCATCAATAACCACACTTATACTGCGAGCCTTCTTGTCTTACAACAACGCTCAAGGGATGCGATACTGTGCATGTACTTTCTAAGTCAACATGGCGCTATCATCGACCTGAGGTTGGAGTCAAGAGCACTAACCTAAAAAAACACGCTGCCTACTCCCACAACGCCAAGCAATCACATATTCAATGTGCTGTAAGACGATGTCACTATTGCGCCTTGCTCAAGCGCCATCGTTTCTTTCAGCACAGAAACACCCACAGACTTTGAAGGAGTCATTGAGAGTGACAATCACTTGCTACCTAGCCGCCAGATTGGCGTTGCAAGAGAGATCGTGGAGCTGAATAATAGGAAAGCGAAGGTATTGGTTCAGCCATCAATACGGGCACATCAACAATGGTGCGGTCACCTACATCGACGACAATATGGAAGCCACTAATGCTTTCACTCTCGCTTATTCTGCAGAACGTACTCCTAAAAACCAAGCTTCTCAGCCAGCTTTTGACATCAATCGAGCCCTTCGAAGCATAAGGAAAAACAACTCAAGATCCCTGCTCCTGCAATACAAAGACTCCCTATTGCAAAAACCAGCGCCACTGGGTACCAGTGGTCAGTGCCATGCCTGATTATGGGCCCAGTATAGCGCTGGTACCAGCGCCTCCCAGCACAGGCACTGGGACACTGGAGTGGCAGCGTCCCAGTAGTCTGCGCAAAATGGCGTCCGAGGGATAAAACGGGGGCGCCCATTCGCCATAAATACATAAACATATAAGTAAAATAACGCGCAATCATAATAAAAATTTAAAAGCTAATCAAAATTTAAAAATTAGAACGCCACTTGACGGGATTTAAACTCGCTACCTCCTGATCTTTAACCGAGTACGCCACCCACTACGCCACGCCAGAACATGTTTCCGTGCTTGTTAAACGACTATTTATCTGAAGAATGCGCCGTTCAACTTCATATTCACAAGTCGCACAGTCAAGACTGACACGATATTTCTTTGCAAATAACAATAGCGTTTTGATTCGACAGTGACGAAAGGCTTTCGGGCACCGAATGACGAGCAGATATCAGCAAGAGTGCAAAGTTTTTTGAAGCATCTACATCTTAACTCTGAAAAATCTCAAATTGACTGGAGGAGCAGCCACAGATTGTCAGCTGTTGCTGCCGCTAGTCTTTTTTTTTTTGAAGGTCATTTCTAGCACGTGCTACTGGTCAACAAGTGCCGATGATTTACATGTCTTGTTTGGTAGATATCCACGCACACGAGTGAATATTGAGTATTTTTATTTCGCGCAAGCGACGATGTAGCAGTACACATCTGGCGTGCCAGATTATATATTTGCAGTTATATTGATACCTGCAACTAAGAAACCGCCGAAGAAATGGCTCATTCAATCCGCTAAAAAAGTATGCCAGTATGTTAGTTCACTAACACGTACCACATTGACAACTCAAAATTGCGTGTTCTTACGTACGAGTCAGAGAAGTACCGGCTCCTGCGCACAAAAGGAAGCTTTTGGTGACAGCCTACGTTGCTGAAAGGACGACACATCGATCGTCACCACTCCTTGTGCGGGCACCACGCACACAGATAAATGGTCGATTTAGGCTCAGGGATGTCTAAACTCTACTTTACAGTCATTCTTAAGCTTTAGAACTGTGCCTACCTAAAGCAAAAAGCGCCGGCAGCAGGTACACTGACGCGGCGGCACGTTAGGCCTCATTGGGACGGGGAACTGCAGGTATAAGGCTGCTTTCGAAGCAGCTCAGTTGCAATGCTTGAACTTTCTTCATTTGAGCTTCTCAAAATTTCTAACTGTTACCTAAACTGTACCTGAAGTAAGTGTAAGGTCAATCAATGCCAGATACGCATTTACGGAACGGCGATGGTGAGCGACGGCCGTTTTTCTGGCTTTCACTGGCAGTAAACAGCGGGCGTGCCAGTGTACAGATATATGCAGTTATATTCATACCGACAATTAAAAAAAACACCCATAGAAATACCAATGCAATCCCCTGAAAACGTATGCCAGGGAGTCCGTTCACGAAGACGTACTAAATTACCAACTGAAAATTGCGTGTTGTTACATATCAGTTGTAGAAGTACCGGCTAAGTGCGGCCAACAGCTTTCGGTGACAGCCCGCGTAGCTGAAAGCGCGACGTTCAATCATCAGCGCTCCTTGTGCGAACATCGACACAAGACAAAATAGTTCATTTAAGTTCATGGATGTCTAAACTATACTTTACAGTTATTCACACACTTTAAAGTTGTGTGTACACGCAGCAAGAAGCGCCGGTAACATATATACCAACGTGGCTGGCATGACAGGTTTAATGCTTGCTGGGCCGGGCAATGTGTAAACCGCTTTCGTATGCTCGGTATCTGTTAAAAAAATACCTATGCTCGGTATCTGTTAGGGTAGCATCTCTCGCTGCGTCGAATCAAGCGTTTTATATTCCACGACACCCAAACAAACCCCACGGCTGCATTTCCGATGGAGGCGGAAGTGTTGTAGGCCCGTGTACTCAGATTTGGGTGCACGTTAAAGAACCCCAGGTGGTCAAAATATCCGAAGCCCTCCACTACGGCGTCTCTCGTAATCAAATGGTGGTTTTGGGACGTTAAACCCCACAAATCAATCAATCAACCCAAAAAAACCACGGCACACGCTACAATAGCATGCACGCTGCCACTGCGCTGGTAAAAACAGTGCGTGCTCCAGTATTCACCAGCGCTTGCCAGTGAAAATTCCAGCGCTTCCAGCACTTAGTAGTGCGCACCAGCATCACAGCAATTGAGCCAGTGCCCCTACCAGTGCGACACAGCCTTTTTCCAGTGCGCCAAGTGAAGGGACAGTAACCACAAGCGTGTACCAGGGTGTCCAGCATGTACCAGTGCCAAAACACAAACTGGCATCACGCTATTTTTGCAAAAAAGCTGTATTTGTCTTCATCAAAAACTCGGCAGACCCCAACCACGAAACATCGCTTAATAACAAAGGATAGTGCCAGACCACTACGACAGAGCACACACACAGTTTCGACGTGACAACGCGAGGCCATAAAAAGACAAGTCGACGTAATCCTACGTGACATCAACCAGCTGCGTAAGATTTCGTGACCGTCACCCATGGTCTTAGTAAAGAAAAACGACAGAACCCCACGATTCTGTGTCAAATATGGCCACCTGAACAAAATATAAAAAGAATGTTTATCCTCTCCCTCGAATAGATGACGTCCTACATCGACTACACAGCACGAAGTATTTTTCGTCAATGGACCAGAAGACTCGCTAATGGAAAGAGGAAGTTGACGAAAGAGACCGAGAGAAAACAGCATTTATAACAGTAGATGTCCTCTTCAAATTTAAAGTCATACCCTCCGGCCTTTGCGCGGTACCTGCGACTTTTCAACGCATTATGAATACAGTGCTGGCCGGATTGAAGTGGCAGACTTGTCTGGTGTACTTGAAGGAGGTCTCCGTGTTTTCCTGAAACTCTAACGCACAACACCGGTACCTCAAAGCAGCAATGCACGCATTGAATGCCTCTGGACTCACCCTGAAGTCTGAAAAGCGCCGCTTCGCATTTTTAACCTCCCTGTCCTTCCTTTTTGAATCCTCCTCCTCCTTCGCATATGAGGAGCTCTTGTTCCTGAGCCACGTCATCAGCAGGTCCAGAGCTCTACCAGACCCGCGGAAAACAGCTTCTATCGCCGCCTTCCTGTCGCCCACCGACAAGAAGGCCGTTCGTAGATTTCTTAGCCTGTGCACATATTACAGGTTGTTCGTCAAAAACTTCACCCGCATTTCTTAGCCACTTACTAGCCTTACAAGGACCGGCATCGAGTTCAAGTGGCAAACGCTGATGGAAAAAAACATATCAAGAACTGAAACAATGCCTGCAGACGCCTGCAGACGCCACCAATTCTTGCGCACTTCGACGAATACGCAGACACAAAAACTGACACCAACGCAAGCAGCGTGAGGCTCGAAGCCGTCCTAGTACCGAAGATTGGTTGACTCTAAAGGGTCATCAGTTATTCGAGCCAGTCGCTATCTAAGACAAAAGCACTACTCCACAAAAGAAAATGAGTGTATTGCCATCATCTGCGCTCAATGAAAGTTTTGCCTCCACCTCTGCATTAGATTTTTCAAAGTTGCGAGTGACCACCGCACATTTTATTGGCTAGCTAACTTAAAAGACCCTTCGGGTTGCTCCGCACGGTTGAGCCTCAGATTTCAAGGATTCAAAGGACCATTGTTTGCAAGTCTGGAAGAAAACACATTGACGCCGACCGCCTGTCCCGTGCCCCCGTCGAATCACCACCACCCGATGATCTGGATGGCAATAGCTTCCCGGGAAAGATAACTGTAGACGACTTCGCCCAGTGACAGCGAGCTGACCCGGAACTCAGGAGTCTTGTGGAATACCTCGAGAGTAACAGCACGACTGTTCCGAAGATTTTCAAGGAAGGACTTAAGTCGAAGAAGAAATTCTCGCACCTTGGGGCCATACATCCTCTCGTGGTTCCATCAGCACTGAGAACAGAGTTTCTTGAGGCTCTACTCAATGAACCGACAGCTGGACACCTCGGTGTTTCCCTTGCGCTCGCAAGAATACTGAAAAAGTACTACTGACCCCAACTTGTCGCTGACGTCACTCGTTAAGTCAGGGCCTGCCGAGATTTTCAGCGACGAAAGACACCATCGACAAGGCCTGCCGGACGTCTCCAGCCCATTGAGCCACCTCGCCGGCCGTTCCAGCAAATCGGCATGAATTTACTCTGGCCGCTCTAGACGTCCAATTTTGGGAACAAAAGGATCGTCGTACCTCACGCGCTATGCCGAGACAAGGATCCAGCCCAAAGGCAGTGCTGCCGAGGTAGCAAAGCGCTTCGTCGAGAAAATCGTCCTGCGTCACGGAGCTCCAGAGGGCTGATTCCAGACAGAGGTACGGCCTTTACGGCGAAATAAACCAAGGTGATTCTCAGGTACAACCAGACAAGTCACCACTGGACCACCGCCTACAAGCCACAGACCAGTGGCCTCACCGAGCGTCTTTATAAGGCCATCATCAATATGCTGGCGATGTACGAGGACATCGAACACAAAATGTAGGATGCAATTATTTCACGCGGGACCTTTGCTTACAACACCGCCATGCAAGAAGCGACGCAAATAACGTCGTACAAGTTGGTCTAAAAAAGGACCCCGGAAACGACTCTCGACTCCGTGTTATCCAAGGTCTCCGACAAAGAAATCTTCGCTGTAAGCGATTACTGTCAGCACGCCGAAGAAGCCCGATCTCGCCCGCCTTCGCATGAAGTACCAACAGACGATCGACAGCTGCCGTTACAATCTTCGATGACGCTTCGTGAAATACCAGCCCGGTATTTCACGAATACACCGACGTAGACCCAGTGAAGAACTTTTGCGACGGTACTTTGGAACATACAGTGTAGTTCGACGTCAAGGCCCACTCGATTACGAGGTTGTCTACGACGGCATCACCAACTCTCAACGTCACCGATTGCGACCTGAAGTCCATGTCGCTCGCCTCAAAACATTTCATGCACGTTAAAAGACTATATTTTGTTGTTGCTTCTGCTGGTGTATTGCAAATATTTCTCGTACTTTCTTGCATTACTATTGTATATTTATCTTCTGGTAAAGTATCGGGACGATGCTTAATTTAGAAGGGAGCAACGCCTCGCTCCTTTGCTCACGTTTGCCTATAGCCGCATTACACATATATGCGCTGCCTTGTACAACCATACTCATTATGTAAAGAACCATTGAGGTAAACGCAGAACCTTCAGATTTGACCACACCCACAACGGGAACATAACAGATTCTTCTGGCACTTGCGTCTCCGATAACGATAACGCTGGAATATTCGATGGCACATGTATAAATGCAGACGAACGTCATTGCTTGTCGGTTTGTCAACGGCCTACTCTCTGTTTATTGCTATCATAGCCAGTGTGTTGCTGTAGTCTGACTTTCCTTTTACGTGGCCACAAGTTCGGCTCAATAAACAGTTTAACCTGACCACCTAATCTGTTCCCTTGGTTCGCGCCTCTACCCCGTGACAATATACAAGTTCAGACTTGTGAAGTTTGTTTAAGAGTCCTGTTGCTCTAAATTCTATCTCGTTATGCTGGGAATGTGCTGGTGGGTTTTTGCGTCGACCTGGTCACGGGCGCCACGACGTCGCGATTCGCCCCTCTCCCCCTTTTTGTAACTGACCACTCTCCGCCAAAGTGGACATGTCCACGACGTGCACACTAGGAAAATTGCTTCCCGTATCACAGATTTCTACAGATTGGGTTTGTTCAAGCACTAATAGAGCCTCTGAATGTAAATATCAATCATATTGCCACCCACACATAGTGGGTCGACTGCAAGAGCGGCTCTACCATCTGGAGGAAAGAAAGAAGATTCGCGTGCCTCTTCTCAGCTCGAGAGTCAGCCACGACTGACGCATCGTCCTAGAGCTAGCTACCCGGTCGTTCAATAAATCCCCCAGTACTTGTGACTCATCGTGACAAACTGGTGGAAGGTGCTGGGTAGTCCCACGGATGCTGCAGACCCCCCCCCCAGGAAGCCGTAATACGAGTCCAGTGCCAGTCAACACTCCTGTTCATCGGACCAGCCGCCGAATCAGAGGATTGCCTCCGGAAGTCAACGATACGGCTCCCACCCCGTCAACAAACATGACCAGCACTTCGGTACAAACCTTGCCAACCGGCACGGGAGGCACGTCGTCGAACCACTATACGTTGGAAAGCCCACGGACACCGACGACGTTCCATGGTACGGAGCGCGAAGACGTTGAGGACTGGTTGGCGGACTTCGTGCGCGTAGCCAACTTGAATCAGTGGGACGACGCAGCGAAACTGGGTCGTGTCTACTTCTATTTCGAAGACGGGGCTCGCACATGGTATCAAAATCGAGAGGAGCAGCTGACGACGTGGCCCGAATTCTCTCGTAGACTCCTGCAGACATATGCCAGCGCTGACCACCAAGAAAGAGCTGAACGAGATATTCTTGCCCGCGTCCAGTCGCCAAACGAAACTGTGACCGCGTACGTCGAAGACATGACGCGTCTCTTCCGACGGGCAGATTCAAAAATGACGGAGAACAAGAAGTTGCGTCACTTGATGCGCGGTGTCAAGGACCAGCTTTTCGCCGGCCTCGTGCGAAGGCCTCCGAAGACGGTCGCGGAGTTCTTGTCTGAAGCCGTGACAATGGAAAAAATGCTGCAGCAGCGATCAAACCAATACGACAGGCAAGTCATTGGCATGTCCACTGCTGACATTTTTACCGCCGCTGGGACCAGCAATGACTCCTTACGTGAACTCATCCGTAATATCGTACGTGAAGAGTTGCAAAAGGCTGGTGTAACACCTCATCCGACGGTTAGCTCTATTGCAACAGTGATAAAGGATGAGCTGCACCAGGCCCTCCGGGACACCTTGCCTCCTGATACAGCTGCGTCCGCTCCTGCCGAATACCACCGTGGGACAACCTACGCGGAAGCCTTGAAACGCCCTGCTGCATCGCCGCCATTGTTCGTTCATCCGGTCCCTGCAGTTTCACTCGAGTCAGCCAAGCACGTACCATACTACGAAGGCATGTACACGCCACCACCCCTGCCCTTTGTCCATGGTGCTTCTGTCGCCCATCGTTCGGTGCAACCGGTCCAGTACATCGACGATCGGCACTCGTCTCCTCGGAAGTCTGATAATTGGCGCACACCCGATCACCGGCCTCTATGCTTTCACTGCGGAGAAGCTGATCACTTGTACCGCCAGTGCCCTTATCGCCGTCTTGGGCTTCGCGGCTTCTCTGCGTACTCGCCGCCACCCCGTTACGGTCAGAGACCATGCGACATCCGAAACTACCTCTCCCAGCAGCATACACCACCGTCTGCTGGGCGCCAGTCGCGCTCGCCATCACCGAGGCGATTTTCATCAACGCCCCAGCGGTATTCTACCGCACGATCTCCCAGCCCCCGCCGGGAAAACTAGCCGAAGCGACCTCTGGGGGCGGGGTCGCTGAGCGTCGAAGCGCTGAAGACCTCCTATTGACGCAAAACCGTACAGAAACTGGTCCGACATCACCTGATGCTGCAAAGGATAGCCGGCTTTCACTCGACATAGCAGTAACAATTGATGGTTGTGTAGTTAATGCGTTAGTGGACACCAGCGCAGACTATTCTATACTGAGCGGGAAACTGACAACGCAGCTGAAGAAAGTAATCACGCCTTGGCATAACTCGCAGATTCGGACAGCTGGTGGCCATGTTGTTACTCCACTGGGCGCCTGCACAACTAGAGTACAGATTCAAGGGTACACATTCGTAGCAAGCTGCCTTGTTCTACGTGAATGCTCCCGTGACGTCATTCTGGGAGTTGATTTTCTACAGGAAAATGGAGCTATCATTGATCTGCAAGAGCGCCGCGTCACGTTCTCAGCCCAGCGAGCAATCAATGTGCAGGATGACGGAATGCATGTCGACGTACTCCGTATTTCTGAACAGAGCGTGACGCTTCCTCCCCGAGCCAGTGTTCTAGTCGACGTAACGTGCTGTGGTTTGAGCGATGCTGATGTGGTGGCCGAGACAAAATTAGAACACCTCCGGCAGCAAGGCATATGTGTAGCGAGAAGTATAATACACGTTCGTGACGGGCGATCTGAATTACTCGTTACCAACTTTAGCAACGAGCATCGACACCTTTTCCATGGCACTTCGATAGCGTTTGCCCACGAAGTAGCAAACGTAACCAACTGTCTCACGTCAGAGATAGTGGATAACGCAGACATATCAGTGAGCAACATTGACATCAATCCTGATCTGTCTACCGATAACCAGACTGCGCTGCGGGCGCTCTTGTTCGAGTACAGGTCTTGCTTCGCAAGTTACTCAAAGATCCGCCAGACGTCCATCACTCAACACAGGATCATCACGTACGAGGACGCACGCCCAATACATCAGCAGCCCTACCGCGTGTCGGCTAAAGAACGTGAAGCGATACGTACGCAAGTTCGCGAGATGCTTGACGATGGTGTTATCGAACCATCCAACAGCCCGTGGTCATCTCCAGTCGTGCTTGTCAAAAAGAAGGATGGGTCGCTACGCTTCTGCGCCGATTACCGAAAGCTTAACAACGTGACCAAAAAGGATGTGTACCCGCTACCGCGTATCGACGACTCACTGGATAGACTTCGTCGTGCCTATTATTTCACTTCTCTCGATCTCAAAAGCGGGTACTGGCAAATCGAGGTAGATCAGCGAGACCGCGAAATGACAGCCTTCGCGACTCCAGACGGCCTATACCAATTTCGAGTACTCCCTTTCAGTTTGTGTTCAGCGCCGGCAACTTTCAAGCGAATGATGGACACTGTCCTCACAGGGCTCAAGTGGCAGACTTGTCTTGTCTACCTTGATAATGTGCTGGTCTTCTCTGCCACGTTCGAGCAGCACCTTCAGCACCTGCGCAGCGTTCTGGAGGCTATCCAATCGGCAGACCTCACTCTAAAGCCACAGAAGTGCCACTTCGGCTATGAAGACCTAAAAGTTCTTGGACATGTAGTTAGCGCCGAAGGAGTCCGGCCCGATCCAGACAAGCTTGCCGCTGTTGCCGAATTACCAGCTCCTGTCGATAAGAAAGCCGTCCGGCACTTCCTTGGTTTGTGCGCCTACTATCGCCGGTTCATTCATGGCTTTTCACAGATATCAGAACCTCTGACTCGTCTCACAACGGACGACACGCCGTTTGTCTGGGAAAACGAGCAACAAGCAGATTTTGATGAACTGCGACAGCGCATGCAATCAGCACCCGTTCTCGCTCATTTCGACGATGATGCTGACACGGATGTCCATACTGACGCTAGTAACGTTGGGCTTGGTGCAGTGCTCGTTCAGCGTCAAGAGGACATCGAAAGGGTGATAGCCTACGCCAGCCGCTCTCTATCCCGTGCCGAGGCGAATTATTCCACTACGGAGAAAGAGTGCCTCGCAGTCGTGTGGGCAATCACCAAGTTTCGCCCGTACCTTTATGGTCGTCCCTTCAAGGTAGTGACGGACCACCACGCCCTCTGCTGGTTGGCAAGCCTGCGCGACCCTTCAGGATGGCTAGCACGGTGGAGCTTGCGGCTGCAGGAATTTGACGTCACCATCGTCCATAAGTCCGGCCGTAAGCATGAAGACGCTGACACACTGACACGCGCACCCCTTCATGTCGTCAGTCAGGAAGCAGAGGAAGACGAAGGCTTCCTGGGCGCCATTAGCTCATCAGACTTGAATAAACGACAGCGGGATGACGCAGAGATTCGTCCGATCATCGATCATTTAGAGGGCCAGAGCACAATCATACCACGTCATTTATTCCGCTCGTTGCCGTCGTTCTGCTTTCGAGATGGTGTGCTGTACAAGAAGAACGCTCGTTCGAACAACCGTGCCTACCTCCTGGTGGTTCCTCGAGACATGCGAGACGACGTCCTCTTCGCTTGCCATGACGAACCCACATCCGGTCATCTGTGCTACTCACGGACACTTGCCAGAGTGAGCGAGAGGTACTATTGGCCAGGACTTTCGGCAAGTGTCAAGAAGTACGTCAAGAGCTGTCGGGAATGTCAGCGCCGAAAGCAACCATCTGTTAAGCCAGCTGGTTTGCTTCAGCCCATTAAAGCACCTTGCACGCCATTCGACCAAGTCGGCATGGACATCCTCGGGCCATTTCCCCTGTCTGCGGACAGCAACAAATGGGTGATCGTCGCGACCGACTATTTGACACGCTACGCTGAAACCCAGGTGATCCCACGAGCCACGGCTTCTGAGGTAGCACAATTTTTCATGCGCCACATCGTGTTACGACACGGTGCTCCTTCCAGTATAATAATGGACAGAGGGACGGCATTCACGGCGCAGCTAATGAACGAGGTTTTGAAACTGAGCAACACCAGACACCGAAAGAGAACTGCGTACCACCCGCAAACCAACGGACTTACCGAGCGACTGAATAAGACCATCGCAGACATGATCTCAATGTACATCGACGTACAGCACAAAACATGGGACCGGATCTTACCTTACGTGACCTTCGCGTATAATACCGCCGTGCAAGAGACCACGCGATTCACGCCATTTCGGCTTCTCTACGGCCGCGAAGTACAGACCATGCTGGACTCTATGCTACCGTGTCAAGACGAAGACGAGTTGACAACTGACGCCGATGAATTCGCAGAGCGTGCTGAGGAAGCCCGGCAGCTCGCGCGACTACACATCGGCCAGCAACAGCAGGCAGACGCACGGCGCTAAAACATCCGCCACAGTGAAGTATTTTACAACCCCGGAGACCGAGTTTGGGTGTGGACGCCCGTCCGCCGCCGTGGCCTTAGTGAAAAGTTACTGAGCCGGTACTTTGACCCATATAAAGTGTTACGTCGCGTCAGTGACGTGAACTACGAAGTGGTTCCGGACTCAACATCTCAGGCACGGGTTAGGACACGACCGAGGTCGGATGTCGTTCATGTGTTGCGCATGAAACCATTTATTGCGCGTTGTTCATAACTTTTTTGCCGTACACTGTTCTTTGTGTTATTTATTTGTTTTTGTGAACTTGCTTCTTCGTTCACTGATTTTTCCTATATTGGCACGCTTGTTAATTTCCACTTTTACTTTATCCGAATTTCCAATTTCTTTTTTTTCCCACGTGCTTTGTCGTAACATCGTGGTGGTGCTATGGTGCTATGTACTTTTTTCCCCCTTTTGGGGCTTTTGGGACTCTTTTTTCTTTTCAAAAGGGGGGATAATGCCACCCACACATAGTGGGTCGACTGCAAGAGCGGCTCTACCATCTGGAGGAAAGAAAGAAGATTCGCGTGCCTCTTGTCAGCTCGAGAGTCAGCCACGACTGACGCATCGTCCTAGAGCTAGCTACCCGGTCGTTCAATAAATCCCCAGTACTTGTGACTCATCGTGACAATATTGGCTCAACAAGTACACTAAATTCTGGACTTCACATCAAATTTGGCAATATTTTACCTTCGAATACAAAACAAATGTATCTTTGATATTTGAATGTCCAGTTACAATATTACTTGGCTCACTTGTCCATAAACAACATCGTCGGATGCATCACTACCGAATGAAAAGGCTGGAGTAAGCATTCTCAGTCTTTCTCTCTACCGATATTTTTGAGCATGACTACAGACAAAACGCCTGCATTTATTGCTGAATTATTTGCTTTATTTTTCGTACTTCGTGAACTTCTTTCAGTCCAATCAGTTGCAGTCATAATTACTGCTGTCTCTCAGTATGTGCTGCACTCTCTGCAGCAACAAATTTAACACTCATGAGTATGTTTAGTAATTTAATACCCATAATCTTGACAGAAATTCAGCTGCTACAGGTACCTGGTGACTGTGAGATTGAACTCAATGAGATAGTGGACTCATTAGCCACTATATCTTTGAGCGGACCCCTCTTCCCAATTTGACGCGATCGGGCTTACGGGACAGCACAAAGATTTACGATTGCTTGTTTGCACAAAGAAATAGGCAAAATAACAATGGATGAAGTCAGAAACGTCGCACAGCTAAGGTTTCACTGTAATAAACAGCGGTGTGTATCTCGGAAGTTAGAGAAGATACATTCACCAAATTACGGTGCGGAATTCCGCATCTTAATTATTATTTGCATAAAGCTGGGCTCACAGTGACTCCGTTAGGTCACTTTTGAAAGAAATACAAAAAATAGACACCTTCTTTTTATTGTGTTGCCGATATTCTTATAAATAGAAAAGATACCTTGCCGATCCACTAAAAACGCTAGAGTTAGATATAAATGTTGCAGTAATTTTAACCTTTCGAGGGATTGCCTTAGGTTATAGTCACAAGGATCTTTGTTTTGCTGTGTTTGCGTACTTCTTGTGAAGAAAACCATTACCTTGCTAATATATTCTTATTTATTCTTATTTTAAGAACTTAACCCATCTGATTTCTGACCATTTGAGCGTGCAGTATTTCTATACATTATTGATGATTTGGGTTTTTAAACTTAATTTCATTGGATGTTTTTAGATTCATAGCCCACTAAGTTGAAGAGTCTGCCACCCCTATCTCGGCCGATCACCCATTGTGGACGAGTGCCATAAGTGAGTGAGGATCATCATCATCATCATTGTCGTCGTCGTCATCATTACAAGGTGGGAGCATAGCTGCGTTTCATAGACGAGGGCAAAGAAGAAACAACGCAATGGAGGCTCACACTGTGCCAAATCGGAAAACCTCGACCTTGCCGGCTCCTGCAGGCGGGTATCCTCTCGCTATAAGAGGGCCACTTGTCAGCATACCACCGGCCACCACCGCGAAGTACCCACCACCGGGAATTCAGGTACGACGTGTCGTCCACGCGGGGACCAACGTCAAGCAGGCGGCCCAAGCGGTGGCCTCGAACACCGTTTCGAAGAGGGCGGCCATCGCAGTTCACGACAACACCACGACCACGGTCGCTACCGACGCCAAGCGTGCTGGCAGAGGTGTTGGCCCAGCCGCAAACCGCGACAACCGGCTGAACCAGCCTCTGCGCGACAAGCATCGCGGCTGGGCCCCGTGCGTGCTCTTCCTGGCTGCCGCGTCGGTGTTGGTGCTTATCACGACAGCTTACTACCTGGCTCGCGGCCACTTACCCGGACACCAAAGGCAACCGGAGCTCCTCGAAATGTCCCAGTCAACGACACCGTGGACCTATGCGACTGGCATCTACGAGATCGCGAATCTCAATGACTCGGTGGTGGCTGCGAATGTGACGGAGCTGTTTGATGAGTCCGATGGTGTACCGCCTCCCGAGTCGTCGTCTGCCGCTCTGAAAAACGCGTCCGAGCTCCTGGAAGAGATCGACGATGTCCCTCAGGGAGTGTCGTCATCCGCCGCTACTGAGGAGTAGCTGAAGGAGCACTACAAGGTGTCGTCGATGCTGATCGTCAGAAACTCGTCGATAAAGCAGAGCGGAGACGAAGACGACGATGATGCGGAACAAGAGAGCGACCACTCTGGTGTTCTTGTTCAACGGAACTGTTCGCAGAAGACGCAGACTGACTGCTAGGTGGCTGCTACCGGCCATTGAATAAAATATAAAGTATAGAGAGCAATTTTTGCAAGTACTTTTAACAGATTTTCTTATAACAATAACAAGATGCCTCTTTGGTAATATTGTCTCTTGTCGTAATTATTGCGTCTAACAAATAAATACGAGCCCTTAAATGTATGCCTTCCTTCATTCATAGCATAGGCCTTGTTCTGGCAGACTCTGAGTCTCGAGGTGGTAAGCGAGTGATTATTGGTCAGGTGCCATCACGTAATAAGATCCCGTACTACGTGATGCCAAACAGGCAAAAGTGGGCCTATGGGCCTACACTCGCCGTAACGGCAATAGGTAACACCGGCTGGCGCTCTCACTTTAAAAACGCACACACATACCTCGTAAAGTGAGCGGCTGGATGGCCGCCACCATTGCTCAGTAATAAATAATAACAAGCGTTGTTCTAATGTCACAGGTTCGGATCCTATATCTGGGGCAACTCGTCTTTTCGACCTCTTTTATTTATTCATAATTAGGTTGTAATTACTTCTATTGACAACCCGTACAATTTTCCTGGCATTATTGCCAGATATTTTTTAATAATATTGCGTCTAACAAAGAAAACGAGCCCTTATGTTTACACTTGATATCAAGCATAAAACAAGAGGTTTGCGTTTGCAGCCTGAGTAGTAGGTCAAACAGCCCCACTGTGTTGCCATCACAATTTGCACCTCAGCACGTCCATTTCGCAGGTTTGTCTGAACTTGGGTGCTACAAACGGAAATCTCCATTCAGCTCCACCATGGCGGGATGCCAACCTTGTCATTTTCAGAAGCATACTGCCCAGATCTTAATAATTACAGATTGTAACCACCCCATCGAAAAGCTACGCACTAATTTATCGCTGTGACTTTCTGATTTTACTCCATTTATTTGACGCGGCTCTCGCCATACACATGAGATCTTCGTTTCACCACCGTCGCTTCGCTGCTGTTTGTTGTCTGGATAATCGTCGCCTGCTTCATATTTAGTACCCCACAGGTGAGTTGTGGAACTCACCCTATTTCTCTGACATATGCCTCTTTATGGTCATAGCTTTCTGATAGGTTACACAGACGCATGAATGGATGAATAAACTTTATTTAGGTTCAGAAGTTTTTCTAAGCACAGCAGTTTCTTTCCGAAGTTTTTAAAGTGCGGCAGCTAATAACGCCTGTCCCGTCTCACCCTCTGTCGATGATGATGGCGGTGCCTCAGCTGACAGCTCGAAGTCCTTAGACCCCAGCGGCTTAATATTCTGCTAGCCGGATGGCCTGATTTTGGTTGACCAACTCTACGCTAGTCATTGTCACCCGTCAGCAGCAGTGAGGCCGATGGCGGCGATCCGCAGCAGCGACCTCAGCTGTGGCGGCGACCGGCTCAAATGTTCGCGCTATGACAAGAGAACCGATTGCTTTCAAAGTGTGTCCATGTCTAACGACAAAGTGAGTGGTGGCTGCTTCAATAACGATCCCGGCACATTCCCAAACCAAGTGCCGCATCGTAGCTGTTTCGCAGTACCGTACGCATTACACTTGTCTGTCGGGTGGGGTAAGTTAGGGTAACACGGATCGCCGGACTTTGGTATGTGTTCGTAAAAATCTATGGTCTGTGTCTTGGCTAATTTGTCGTGTACTGATGAACGTTCACATCCATTTAGTCTGTAACGTGGTTTGATGTCCCTGAATGTGATCAGGTAATCGCCCCACGACCATTTCGGTTGCTGTTTCTTTGTAACCGATGTGACTATCACCCCGCTCTCGGGCGTGAAAGCGGTCACCGAAACAGCTTGGGTGTTAATTGCAAGGTAAATTTTTTACTGTTGAATTGGATTGGATAACTTTTATTGGGTCCTCTAAAACACAGATCACTGTGTTGCGGGCCGCTCCCACGTGGGGACTGAGATGCCGAGCTCATCAGCCGCCTCGCGGGCTTGGTGGACAGTCCAGAGCTGATCTGCCAAGGACGAGCTGCGGATTGCCGCCTCCCATCTGGCAGAGGAGATGTTCAATACATCAATGAATTGGGTACACTGCCAGACTATAGGCTCTAATGATGCTATTTCCCCACAATGTGGGCAAAGATTACTTGGGTATTGGTGAGGGTACCTGGTGTGTAACATTTTCGAAGTATAGGTACATCCGCGTTTGCAAAAGTCTTAATGTAAGTGCTTGGGGCCCAGTTATAGTTTTGTGATGTGGAGGGAAAATCCTTCTAGACAGTTAGAAATGTTTAGTGAACTCGTTATACGCTGTAAGAATTTCCCGGTTATCCCCGTCACCTGTAGAACACATGCCCGGAAAGGCATGGTTAGAGAGGTCTCGCGCCGCATCGTGTGCTGCATCATTGAGATATGGAGGGGAGTCATTGATTTGTCCAAGGGGAGCTGGGAACCAGCTCAGAAGATGATTTGTTATTCCTTTCCATGTAGTATTTTCAGCATTTGTTCTGAGACCGTCTCCTTTGCGAAGGCCCGTAGTGCTGCCATGGAATCACTGTAGACGACTTCCATGTTATCCATGTTGAATATAAAAGCAATGGCCACCTGTTCCGTAATGATTTGTCTTTTCGTCCTGACCATCACTGAGTTGACAACACAGCCAGCTCCATCGACCACCGCTACCACAAACGTTTTCCCATTGGTGTAGGAAGCCGCGTCAAGAAATACGACCCCTTGTTCCTCGTTTGAGACTTGACGAAGTATAGTCCTGGCCCTCGCTACTCTTCTTTCGATGTTGTGTTCTGGGTGCATGCTTTGTGGTATAGGAGATACCGTGACATTTTCCCCGATGTTGTCGGGGACATCTTTGTACTTGCGTCTAATCGTCATTGGGTGCTGGCCCAGCTCCTGCAGGATCATTCTCCCCGTCGTTGTGGTAGATAAACTTGCAAACTGTGCTCTCTCTTTGGCCTCTGCTATTTCTTCGAGTGTGTTCTGAAAGCCAAGCTCAAGTAGACGCTCTTTGCTGGTATGTATGGGTAGGTCCAGGACCTTCCTGATAACTTTCCTGAGGAGTACATTCAGTTTCTCGGACTCTGCTCTAGACCAGTTGTGCATTGCTGTCTCGTACGTGAAGTGGCTTAGAACAAATGCATGCATCAACCGGAGGAGGTTGTCTTCCTTGATCCCATTTCTTTTGTTGGCCACTCTGTCTAGGAGGTGCGCCACACTGTCTGTTTTCCAAGTTAACTTGGCTATGGATTTACTGTAAGCGTTGGTAGACCCTATCAGCATAGATTCGATGTTAGCGCTTGTAGACTCTATCAACATGCCCAGTACTTTTATGGAGTCGACCCTCTGGATGGCGTCCCTCTGAACGTAGTCGTATACAGCTTTCCCAGCTTTGACAATGCTTCGAGTATGAATAAGTGGTAGATGTTGTGAAACACTTTTTTTCAAGATCTAGCCACAGAATGGCTCTGAGGTCTCTGGTTTCGTTGTCGATGACCTGGTGTTTGATAAGCTTCATTGCGCCTTGTGTAGATAGCCCTGCCCTGAATCCAACCATATTGTTACGTGGTTTTGTCACTGTTATTTCCACGTAACAATATTATGTGTATATATGTCGTTATCCTTCTAGTACTTGTTTATTTTGCGCAGTATGGCATGTTCTGCAACCTTGCCAATACATGATATCAAGGATATTGGGGGCTTTACTTAGGATTGAGGATAGTGTTGACCAGCTTCCACTGCTCTGGCTCTCTGCATTCTCTCCATGCTGTATTGATCATATCCTTCAGGGTCTCAATTGAATCGCTATCGAGGTTATGAAGGGCCTTGTTTGATATACCATCCGGGACAAGGGTTGACCTGCCGTTGAGATCATGCAAGGCCCTTCTGATTTTCTCGATGTTAAAATCGCCTTCAAGGCCTGGTACTGTTTACTTGGTGGTGCCAATCCTCTTTTGTTTGGAAGCGCTTATGCACGAGCCGCTACACGACTTGCTGTTCTGTGGAGAGCCCTATCTCTTTATGCGAAATTCGAGCGACAACATGCCTTTGATTTGTTTTGGTGGTGTGTTAGGTGAAGAGATGTTTTAACGTAATGTGGAACCAGTACAACCAGTAAAACAGTTGAACTAGTAAAAGAGCAAGGGATTGTAGGATGCACCGTCTTTAGCCGGCTTCCTGTTCGAGAAAAGTAGACGACGGCGATCCGCTCCTCCACGAGCCTGATATTATTCGGGATTTGCGCGCGCGGTCGCCCGTTTATCTTCTTCTTGATAAACCATGGTCAGTTGTTGAGCTGTTAACTGCTCACTCTCGAGCGTGAAAGGGAAAGGCAGGATTCATTCCCAAGAAATAACAAAAAAAAATGAGGTGGGCCGTAGCTGTGAAGAGAGCCACAGTGACAGGTAGCCTTTGGGTAGCGAACGTTGGAGCCAGAGTGTGCGAATACTATTTTATCACAGGTGCGTGTGTATTCCGCACTAAAAAAAGCTTACGCATAAATTTGCTGTGAATATTACATCGAGAAATAAATTGTCGCGCAGGCGCACCTAGCAAAGATATTATGGGAACGCGCGGGCGAATTCTACCTACCATATGAGATGATCGCCAACCATTGCGCACATAAGACAAAAAACGCGAAAGATTCACTCAAACGTTAGTTTACAAGAAGCGCTGGACGAGTCCATTTGCGTTTATTTTGGTCAAACTGTGTAGAACGGCACACAAATGAAGACGTGCGTTAATGAAGAATCGCAGAGTTCCGACTATTCGGTGCCATCTATGTCTGACTGAACTGCTTTTGCGCTGCAATAACGCACAGCTTGACAAAGATCAGCGTTCAAGCCTGACTTTGACTGAAAAACGCATCCTATAGTGCGGTTAAGGTTAGAAAAAAAGATATCTCAACGTGCTCATTAAGTGCAGCGCTTCATGCCGATCGACCGACGATGTCGGCCGAAGCGTAGATCACGAAATGAACTCTTAGCACACTGCTACAGTCATCCTCATCCCCTGAGATCTTTAAAATAAAATGTTTTTTTATTTGCAGTAACGTATTATATATATACAATGAAAACTGTCTTCTGTATCGACTGATATGCCAGCCAAACTGACAGTATAGCCCCGAGCATTACAAAAGCATTGCAGATCATTTTATTGCAATAGAAAGGTTTTCTTACCGTTCATAGCTTTCATAGCTTGTCATCATCGCAATCAAGGTTAGCAAATACAAAAAATATACTCCTAAAGCACTGAAATTGCACGGAGAGGTGCTTTTTTCAACAAAGCGGTAAAAATGCACACGTAACGCTGCTAACCCACGTGGTGCGTTGAACCGCAAGCCATTGTATCCCACAGTTCTCTGCAATTGCCCATATTGCCTGTCACCTATTAATGCTGGATCCACACGAAGTACCAAATCGCGATTCGATCCCGGGGATCGCATGCTACATGATACGTCTCACCCATTTCTACGCTCCTCCTTCGGTCCACCGGGGGCGACTCGTGAAACAGCGGAGTCCCGAATCGCAGTTGAGATCACTTGGAATTTTCGGCGAAAGAAACAAAACTCCCGGCGGCAAAACGTTTTCGGCTGGAAACCACAGTTCTTTCCAGTCTACTCCACCAGTCTACTCCAAGTCGCCTTTGCTGAGAAGAGCGCGCAATACGATGGCGACGCTAGCCACTGTAGCGGTGCTAAAGTGTTTACGACGCTACTTTAATCTGAACTGTGCATGCACGCAGTACGCGGCTGTCACTGAAAATGAATGAAGTTATGCAGAACTGCTGAGGGCGGGTGCACCATCGCCTATGCTCCTGAGAGCGAGAGTAGGGCCGGTCTGTTCACGCCATCTCTGCTGTCGTGTGAATGCGAGCCACGGAGAAATCCCGAACACGTCACATGTCAAGCCATTGATCTCTCCGTGATCACATCGGTCGTGTGAATCCAGCATTACGTGCTTTCGTCGCCATAGCATCGCTCGGTGTTTCCACATCGACAGCCGGAGTGACACTTTGCACTTTTCAAGAGTTATTCATCAAATGAGTTGCGAAACTGCGTTCCGAAATCCGGACACGCCATTGGCCGACCTAGCGGGATTGAGCAAATCGTCGCGCCATCTTGGAGCGACACTACAAAACACTGCATAGCCACTTGTGCGTCCGCATTTTTTTTTAGGCAGCTCAACGCCGCACGCAACACTGGCGTTGTCGCCTCAATACATGGCCTTAGCTTGCACGGGGCCCGCCGCCGCTGTCAGCTGTTTTCACTCTGCAAAGGCGTAATCAAAACCGGGTCAAAGCGTCAAGGTTTATTTCATCGAAGGTGGTGCTTGCAATTTCGTGCTACCATGGTTTTAACGCTGCGCCCTGATTATTTCCATTACTCCTCGCTTGCTCGTTTAAAAATGTGCGCTTGAGATCGATTGCTCACGGGAAGTTTGACGAATCCTTTTAACTGTTCCACTATGCGGTTCACGATGTGTCTCACTAACACGACTAGAGTGATGGCCGCACAAACAAGACACAGTACGGTAGAGTGCAAACCAAAGCACAACAGTACCGATTAAACTTACCGCGAATAGGTCGCTTTGTTTTGCACGAAGCGGTCGAATTCCACTAATCGCGAAGTCAATGAGACACCGGCTGGGATACCATATAATTATGAAAGCCCGACGACAAGAATGTGGGAACTTGAACATTGCTATTTACTTGCAACTAGCACTGCAAGCGTTCTTTTCTCTTCAGGTGCTATGTTCGTGAAGTCTTTCTAACGGGACCAGTGTGTCCTGCTCGGGCAACGTCGTCTGCTGCCATCGACAGAATCACAGGTTGGATCCACCCGGATCAACGCTGCATCCAGCTTGCATCACACCTTGCCGCTCACTATTTCGCCGAAATGTAAACATCGTGGGCTCCCCACATGAATCTGATAAACTACCGACTTCGCTGCACCATACATAACGCTGTGCTAGCTGTGCACATACCACACGAACATGCCGCTTATAGCCATGTTACTTCTAGTGCAATGCGGAAAACATGAAAAAGGGTACAACATCAAGAGAACAAGCAGCTCCTCTGTCCATTATCACGTCTCCACCACTGTGACAAAGTAACATGTTCAGCACCCTTAAACACCAACTCACCTAAGAACGAATTCTAGGCACTGCCATGCTGTTTGGCAGAATGTGGCGGCGCTCACAATCTTGTCAAACGCAAAAACACAAAATATTGCGTTTTCTAGTTAGTTCTGTTGTCAAGAGATGGCACTACAATCTACTAAATTCCGCCACTTCAGCCAATGTTGTGTTTGGATTTTGATACATGGAGTCTAGGGTGAGTTTCGCAACTCGTATAGTTTAATAACTCTGGCACTTTTCCGCTGCGCGCGCTGCTGAAGAGAGCGAACGAGCGGGCAGGCAAGTAAAAAAAAGGACGCGTGTGCGCAGTGCGCGCTTTCGAGCTTTGCAGGCAGCCGTTAGAAGGCGCTTTGGTGCTGTTTGACACGTGTTCCCGTGGTCCGCAGTATATTGACCACCACTGTACATTGGTCTGATAAAACTCTAGAGCACTCACTTCATTATATTCGACCTATTTATCATAAATAACGGGCCCGTTGCTGTACGCGGGTCAAAGTAAGAGTTTACGGCTACGCTTAGAACTTCGTAAAAAATTGGGCGACACTTTAGCTTCCCCTTTAAGAGTTGAACGCGATAGCGATATGTGACCCCTAGTGCACCCTTCAACCACTAAATGCATATTTATTAATATGTTTTGTTACATACCCATGCACGCACACAAACGCACACAGTGGATTGGACCAGTGCACGCTATTATCGCTGAATGGGCTTGTTTTCGTCTTGACATTTGTCGAACAAAATGTGTTAAAGGGGCCCTGAAACACTTTTTTCAAGTAACCATTCACTAGAAAAACTTATTGCTTCAAGACTTCAACGCCGCAAAAATTTCAGAATCCATCCAGTGTGAGTTGAGTTGCAAAGATTTGTCGCATGCTGCAATTGCATTAACTCTTCTCTCGTCAAAACGAAAGCACTGGAACCTAAACAGGGAGGAGTGGCAGGGTAAAGAACTACCGCGCCTCGTGACCTTGAGCCCTTTGTTTTTCTTCGAACGCGTGGCTTGTCTGTGTGATCGCGTATGCACGCGTGGACAAGTAGCGCCCTCCCGCGACAATCTCGGTAACTTGATTTTTCTGTTACAGACCTACAGACGATTTCTCGCTCACAACCAACGGGGCCGACGCAGACAGAAGGTTTTCTGTGACACGTTTATATATATATATATATCTATATATCTATATATATATATAAATATATATATATATATATATATATATGTGTGTGTGTGTGTGTGTGTGTGTGTGTGTGTCACCTGCAGGTAGAGTGTAATAGCGGCCAAGACAGGGGGATGTAGTATCGGTGTCCAAACCAGTAACGTTGCAGCTGTCAAGTGGAGATAGGGTGGCCAAAGACATGTCTTGTGGAATAACTTCAGTCAAGAGACTCACATTGAGTAGTGGTATAACCACTGTATTATTAGCGACGGCGACAATAGTGTGAGCAAGGGCGACGTCTCGGGCCATCAGTACGTCGACTACAGGAGTGACGAGGTAGTCACCATCGGGCACATGACGTGAGCACGGCAAAGTGACATATGTAGCAGCTTGCGGAGGCAAGCGAACGTGGTGACGAGAGCATAAACGGGAAGAATAGTCAGCTGGAAAATCGGCAAACTGCGGCAGTTCAAGTTGAAGAGCACCATTGGCACAATCAATGACCGCAGAATGACGTGACAGAAAGTCCAAACCAAGTATTAGGTAATGAAGATACATTTCAATGACAGCAAACAATATGTATATATAAATATAAATATATATATATATATATATATATATATATATATATATATATATATATATATATATATATATATATATATATATATATATAAATAAATAAACGAAAACGCAAAAAGAACATTATTCAGAAAAAGGCTCGGGTGCCTGGAATCGAGCGTAGTACACCTGAGTTGTAAGAGCGAAGCTTTAGTCCCTAAGCCACGAATGAGCACACCTTGAAGGTTTAAATGGCAAGCAGTTTCATCTACTCCTTACCGGTAGTGACGGGCATCTCGGGGGGAACTATCGTGTTTTCAGCATTACAAACAAGGCGGTGCAATGACCACGCGTCGCCAAATCGTCACGACGCGGCGGCACGTGCTCTCACCTCCCACGCGTACTTTGTGCCACGGAGAGTGGGCAGGGTGGACGCTCACGTGTGCGCTTGCTTATATCGTAGTGGGGCAATCGTACGCCTTTGCTAGTCTTGGGATTTCTCGGGAACAATTTTGTTGCAGTTATAGGGCGCACAAGGTTAACTGCAATCGTTTCACAGTCTGCGTTTGCGAAAAGGGCGTGCAGCTCAGACACAGTGAAGTGACAACTGACACGCTTATTGACGTTGATGTGTGCCTGTGAGCACGTTTCGTGCGTCATTTGTGTGTGAGAAACGCGGGGCACGTTCAGATCGGCTCGCCATTGTGCGTGTGGCTTTCCAATTTGTTATTGTCGCATTCATTGCTTCGCCTTTGCGGCAAAGCTGTGACAGTTTCTAGACCATACATTTGGACCTCACAAGACCATGAAACCGGCATTTAAAGCTTTCACCTTTAAGAAACCTTCATGTATCAACAGATGTGCGTCTACTAATATTGGTTATCACAACTTTTTGTTTCTCCACGAGATGGCGTAAAGCAACACTTAAAGTCAGGCCTGTTGACGTTCAGGTGGAGTACACGTTTAGGATGTTGCGCATGATAAATTAATGCTGTAGGACGCAGCCGTAAACGTAGCGTAACCAGCGTGAAGCACGTTGCAAACGTACGGCCTTGCGTATGCTAAAGCTCTCTAATGACGAAATATTATTAGGAGTACTGCTCAAAATAATAGCAGGAAAACCTTTTGTGACCTTTGCGCAGCATTGAATTTTACAACTATCGATATGCGTAGAAGAAGCGTTGCCAGAAATATTTTATTCAAATAGGGAGGGGGGATTCAATCACTGTATATGCATTAATGGCGATTTCTGTGGTATCATGACACAAAGTCACGAGAGAAGCGACAGCTCAGACTTGTGTGAATGTTTGATTGATTGTTCTTGGAGCGACAAAGTGGGAGCCGGCGAAAACTTGAGGTGGGGGGGGGATCTCCAGTCCTTTCTGTGTCTACAGCTAAAGACGTCCCTGCGAATTGGTGGTCGGCTTCACTGAATGCGAACCACTACTGACATATAAGGCGCTGAACAACGGGGTTTTCTACAGCTACAACAAGCCTGAAGTTCCAGGTCTAAATAGTAATCACAACCACAAGAAGTTTCAAGGCGCCATAGACGTGAACAGGACACGGACAACGTTTACGGATTGTATGCTCAATTGATGATAGAACGAGATTGGACCTTTACGCTGGTCCGTGACATTCAAATGGCTCACTTACGCAGCCCACCTTTAGCATTTGTGAATAGCATCTGTTACTATAGACGAGAAAACAAATGGAGGATCCTTAAGCTTCGCCTCTAAAAGGTAAATGTGATAGCAATACTCTGTCCCTTGTGCATCTACTCCGAACACGCGAAATCATTTCAAACTTGCTATGCACCCACTACGTGGCCTTAAGAGAATATGAGCGCCGTAATGTGTGTTCCTTGTGCAGAGAGTGAGCGACTTTAAACCATGACGTCATTAGGATAACAGCATAGTCTGACGCCCGATGGCAATGTGTGGCAGCTTGGGCTAGTTGGTATGGCATGACGGTATGGTATGGCATGTCCTTCGTGTCCTTCTTGTCTGTGTGTCGTCGTTTTGTTCTCGCGCTATAACTATCATCGTCCGGTGGCAACCTTCTCTTGCACCACACATTATTTCGGCAATAGTGCATGTATTGTAAAACATGCATACAGGGCGCATATGCTTGTAAAGCATGAAATTACTGGAACTGCATTTCCCAGCAGAGAAGGCTCTTTTCGCTGTATTCTCCAGCAGACGCGTGGCTGTGTGATAGAACATCATCTTACTATGCAGACGACGAGGGTTTGATCTTCACTCAGATATTTGCATCGTTCTCGACTTTTTGGTCGCGCACATGATTTTTTACTCATAACCAATGACGCTGAGGGCGTAATTTCTGGCAAGTGAGCTTTTCAACGCTACCGTGTAATTATAAACAGTACCCACGCAAGGATGATTTCACCCGCGTTTATTAGTGCTTCGTAGAAGAGAAAAAGAGAGTAAAGTACGGAGAACTCTTGTTGACCGCTGTTAGCGCGGACCGTCGCCCCAACGGCCAATGTTTACCAATTTTATCATGGTGTAGGTGGTAGTTCAAGCGGTGGTTCATCCGCGTTCGTTCGCTTCATCCTAGTTCGTGCCGTTGCCGTGGCGAGGCATCCCTCCTCCATGGCGCAGGCGGGATCCCCGGATTCCGTAGGCGGCCAGCGCCAGCGTGGCCCCGATCACCAGGCTGAAGACGAAGACCATCAGTGGACGCCAGCAGCTTGGAAAACGGGCGAGCGCTATTATCTCCTGGCGCATTCGCTGTCTGTCCTTGTTGGTCCTGCCGTGGCCGGACGAAACGGGCGCTCGGCCGGGCGTCGCGTACTCTACCGACGGGAGAAGAGGCCCCGGACCCTGCGAAAAACAGAACTCACTTGGAATATATAACAACGACATGTTTCGTTTAACTTTATTATTGCGTCGCATTGGTTAGCCTTCTTGCACTGCGGAAGACCAAGGAGGGCACAATACCCCTCGCCTATTCGCGCACAGGCGCACGACTTAATATGGCTCTGTATGCATACCTTCAAGGTAATAAATCGATATGTTTAATTGCATTCACCAAATGCGAGAAGTGGCTGTCGACTTCGGCGTCGACACCAATGAACTAAAATGTTACGTAATCACAGTTGCCGTCAAGATGACGTCCTCTCTGATGACACAGACCTCAAACTTTTTAACGCCACTTAGACCATAGAGGTTGCTAAAACTATGCAGAGAAGGACTGTGGCGCTGCGATCATTCAGCCACCGTGGGAAATTTGCCTATTTTTTATGCTTGTGGGTTTCGAGTGCACTTGTGGCCTTCTTTATTGCAGTGTTTCGGTTTTGTTTCAACTTAAAGAACGGACCCGTGTAAACTTCGTGTTCCGATTTGAATGGGTGAGCCTAAAAGATTAAGTTGGTGAATCTCAACTGCTAAGCGTTTGCTGAACTTCGTATCGTGACAAAGTGGCTCCAGGCCACGCGAAGCCGAACGGAGTCAAAAGAATGAAGGCTATAGGCACATATCTGCACTAGCCATCATGGCAATGCTGGCTAAACTGTTATAGCCCAGACACTACCTACTGAGTTTCCTCTAATATGATACATTTAATGTGTGGGAATTGTATTGCTATGGCGTCAGAAAAGCTAACGCCAGATCAGGCCTGTAGCCTGAAGAAGAACACTACCCCCACACACTAACCCCCTCCTTTCCCCAACTCCTCCTTAAGTTTGGTTGGGAGGTGTTTTACTGAGAATAAATAATAAAATTAAGTGTTCTTCGAGTTTTTCAATGAGTAGACCTCCTCCTCCCATTACAAAAATGCTTGCTAATGGCCTGCCCTAGAGTATGACGTCTTTCAACTTTCATGACGTCACCGCTTCGCCAAAGATATGCCAATCATGGAGACAGTGCTGGACCACGTCACGTGCAGAAACAATTGAAAATCAGGGGGAAGAGGGGAAGGCGAGAGCCAATTGTATTATCTGAAAAGAAAAAAAAGCCAAGTCGAAGTAGATTTTAGTCTAATACGGTGGGCACACGAACACTAGAAGAAATACACAAACAAAGCAGGCGCTGCACTGCGAATAAAAGTGCTGCTTGCGTCGGTTTTCTAGTGTCAGTGTTTGTGTGCGTGCCATATCCTGTGAATATCAACAAATACCAACCAAGGGCGTATCCAAGAGGGCGCGGAGATGTTGGGGGTGCAAACCCCAGGAATTTTTCGATTTTTCTTACCTAATATACAAGCACACATACAAACGCCCGCACGACCAAACAGTACGCACGACCAAACAGCACGACCAAACCAAACAGTGCATACGAACACAGTAGTATGGTTAAAGGTTCTGGAAAACAATTCTGACTACATCCCAGGCGCCAGCTGTAGCCCAATGAGCCGTGCTAATACAACTTATTTCGATGTAGGGGAGTGATCGTATAGCAATAAGGACGCATTAAACAATAGTTTCTATATATTTCATGTAGGTACTTAATACGACACGGTAATACCCTTTACAGTATGGGTTGCTTTTTGAGGAATAATAACCCTGGGGAAACATTTCATGCCATGCAGCTTCTCTGCGACAATCCAATAACCTTCAGCGCAGAGCAATACAAGAAGTGATGGTTCCGAAATGAGTTCAAATACGCGAATAGAGGGCAGTGAGATGAAACACAATGACGAAAGACCAGATTATACAAACTAGTGAAAAATTACACGTTCCTCAATGCGTTTTCTTTTAAAATAAAGATGTACCAACAAGCTTATATTCCTACCCTTCACATCGTTATGGTAAGGTCGAATGGTTTCTGCCACGCCTCCATTCGCTCTACGACAAGCGAAAATCTGTCGGTGCTGGAATGAGAGAGTGCATGCATGATCCACGGATTCTCTATGGAAATAATTTTGCATCTGTATAAAATAACCACCACTGAAGTTTTCATTCATTTCAGATGAACGTAAGGATATGGACATTAGAAGTCATCTGTCCTGAATTTTCATGGCTGAATACTAATTTAAATAGAAAGTGACTTGCGTCCCGCAACATTCTCTTGGTTGCTTTCATTTAAAACCAGGCTATCTGAATGTACTGTCTATTAGCACGCGTTTAGATCTAGTTGAAGCATTTCAGAATGGGAGAATTGCGCAAAGAACACAGTACACCAAGGACACAGACGATGACACCTCCACAGGTATCATCGTCTTTGTCTTTAGTACATGTGATGTGTTTTTTTTTTCTGTGCAATCCTATCCCTTTCTGAATGAATGCACCGTGTTGACGTGCACCTCAGCGAAAATAACCTGTCTGACTAGGTGGTCCTGCAAAGTTGACGGGGGTGAGAAGCGTGACAAAAAAAGGTCACATATAGTCTTCGCCTTCTATGCTGCCTGCGTGAGTCTTTCTATTGCGCCTATTTCTCCCACCAAGATGTCTTTCCAGTGTTCGATTTGGACCAGTCCTACAAAAAACGCACCACCAGAGCTCCTGAAGGTGACTGGTCAAACGCATGTTTAGTTTCCGCCTTTACATCGGTGTGGCGATCTAAACATTATCGGATACTTACGTTCAACGCACTGCTGTACAGCACTGGCTGCACAGTCATCGGATGCCCCCGGGCTCCCTGGCGACGTCCTGTTGGATCTGGAGCAGGTGGTGCAGTGTCACCAATGGAAGCCGGGACGTCGCCACCGGCTGGTCGTCGGGAGGACTCGGCCTCAAAAGACATCGCGAAGGTACCTGAGAACGCTTGCTTGCTAGCTTGATCCTTCACAACGCTTCGATGACCTCGAGGTTTGTTTGTTTGTTTGTTTGTATCCTTTAATCCATGGCTCGTACCCACTCTGGGGGATTGGCCAAGAGAACAAATAGCCTCATATGAACGATAACTGCATTATTGCTTACAACGAAAAAAAGGGGGGGGGAGTTGTATAGTTAAGACATTATGTTGGAAAAAAAAGAAATAAACCAAAGATTTAGATAGTGAGAAAAAAAATCAATAACAAAGTAGACAATAATAGCTACAACTTGATTTTGGGAGCCGACCAGACAGCTGGTTTTGCCAAACCCGATTAATTTGGTATGTCACGGATTTATCCAGAATCGAAAATTACTTTTCGAACCGTTTCTTTAGTATTTGGTAACGAGGGCTTTATGTTGAAAAACGTTTAGAGTCTTGAATAAAATTACACACCGCATCGAATGCATCTCTGTGGCAATTTCCCAAAACAGAGGCACCAAAACTTAGAACAATTTCTGCGGTTAAATTTAAACCTAGCTTCGCAAATGGAATATCTAAAAGTCGTTTCCTAATTAATGCATAGTTACAAAATGTGCCAAAATAATGTTCAATAGTTTCTGATTCTTCGCAGAACGGACAAAGGGGGGAAAGTGTCAGACCAGCTCTGTGTAAATAAAAATTTAATGGGGGGACACGGCACCGGAATCTAGAAATTATCATTTCAAGTTTTTTTGACGGACTCCACTGGGCTTTCCATGGGAATTTGAGGTGCTGATAATCTGTCCATTGTGTGATATTTTCCAAACTATCTGTAAAAATAGCGAATTTCCTATATCTAACCCCTGATAAGTATTCTAACTCGGCAAGTACTGAAATTACTGGTCCATCGAGTGATGCTCGTGCCAAAGCATCTGCCAATTCATTTAATTGTAATCCGCAGTGACCTGGGACCCACACTAATTTGAGGAGTTTTAAATGCGGCGGTGCTAATGTGTGGAACGCTGCTAGGGCACGAGATTGTTCAGAATTTGTCAGAGCTGCACACACCGAAAGTGAGTCTGTTAGGATGATTGCACTGGTCTCTGTCGTAGGAATTTTACGAAGGGCTAAAATAATAGCTACTAGCTCAGCTTCAAATATAGGAGTAAAATCTGGAAGCCTTACTGAAAAAGACCAGCCGAGGGAATCAGACGCAATTCCTACACCTGCCTTTTCATTGTTGACAGAAGCATCTGTAGCTATTACATTTTTTTGTTTCTGCATGTACCAAGTAATCGTTTAATGTAGTGGTCAAAAATCTCAGAGATTGCAACTTGGCTTGTGGGGGGAAGATTTCATCGTACTCTATTCTAATGTTGACGGTAGAAAAATTAGTTTCAATTACTGTGCTAATGTCTACATTTATGCAATGCAGTTTCTTTTTAGCGAAAATTATCTGAGGGGTATGAAATCGAGGCCAATGTGCAAGAAAGAAAGAGTCAGGGTCGCTGATGAATGCGTACTCTGATCTTCGCGCCGGTAAACTGTAGAACTTTAAGAAGGTTTGAACCGTTAGAATGCGGAATCGACAGAGGAGTGTTGGCAATCGCGCTTCTTAATACAATACACTATTCGCCACGAACCTGGGAAGTCCCAGGCATATTCGCAGGGCTTCTCGCTCTAACAATACTAGCGGTTTAATTTTATAATCAGCGGCCCCCGAGAATAATACACACCCAAATTCCAATATTGGTCTCACATACATTTTATATATCATTAACATCGTGTGTCTGCGCAGCCCGTATTTTCTGTTGCTTAACCTGCGTAATAAACCTAACGCCCGTTGTGCCTTTGCTGTTATATATTCAAAGTGTGGGCTCCAATTCAGTTTTTCATTATAAATCATTCCTAAGTACTTGACTGAATCTACTTGTGGAATAGGTTTCCGATTATACAATACAGAAATTGAAACTGTATCTGCTATAGGAAACACCAAGAGCGCACTTTTACTGATGTTCAATGACAATGAAATGGATCGCAACCAAATTTCCAGTGTATTAATATATCTTTGCAGTTTTTGATGTAGTGAGTAAATGTCACTCTCTGCAGCGAAGAACGCGATATCATCTGCATAAATGTAGACAGTGACATCCTGAACAATTGGAATAGAGCTCATCAGTATATTGAATAATGCTGGAGATAGGACGGACCCTTGTGGAACACCACGTTTCTGTTTGAATTTATGCGAACAACAGCCATCCTTCACGCAATACAATTCCCTTGATTTTAGGAATTCTGCTATCCACTCAGTAATATACTGAGGAAACTTTAGACTCTACAAGGTGGTCAGTAGAATAGAGTGCTCGACACTGTCGTACGCTTTAGCTATGTCGAGAGTTACTAATGCTGCGTACTGTTTCCTTTTACGAGCAAGCTGTAATCGACTCTCTAAATCCGCATGGGCGCATCAAATTGAGCATTCACAACGAAAACCAATTTGATTTGGCTTTAATATGACCTTATTCGTCATCCAGGAGTTTATTCGGCCCTTTAGAACCCTCTCTATGAGTTTCACCATGTTCGAAGTTAGCGAGATGGGTCTGATATTTTCTATGTTGAAACCTACTCCTTGCTTTTTTTATTAATGGGAATACCTTAGATATTTTCCAGTCATACGGTATCCAGGCATTCTTTAAAGAGTAGTTTATGAGATTAATGACGTCGCCAGGGGATAGCTTGAATAAAATTTTAATCATAGGAACTGTGATTCCGTCTGGACCAGGAGCTGACGATGGTAGATCTCGAATGACTTTTGATGCTTCAGACAGCGTTACGTTTTCGAAGTCAGTGCTTATGCTAGACCTTTGCCAGTTGCAAGCCATAATCGAAGAAAATCTAATTTCTAGACCTCTGCCAATTGACTCTAAAGAGTTCTTCGTTTCTTCCAATGATAGTTTTTCATAATTAGTATTTAATGTAGACGGCAGGATTTTGCGACATCGCATATATTGAAATAAAGCTTTCTTATTTTTGGATTTCGAGAGAAAATCAAAATGTCTTTTATCATAATCTTCTTTAGCTTGGGCCACCGTGTGTTTAAATACAGCGGCAAGAAATTTATAATCAGCCCAGTTCTTAGGGGACTGATTATGTATTAGCTTCTTCCAAGCTGCCTGTCTTCGTCTGTGATCTCTTGAACAGTTGGAATTCCACCAGGGGCTATAGGGTATTCTCTTCGCCGATTTAACAGTAAATTCAGCGTTTTTGTATGCCCTTTTAATTACTGCGCTTATTTTCATAGCTTTAGTGTCATCTCCATCCTGAGAAGGAGCGTCTAAAGCGGTTTTTAGGTCGTGTTGAAATTTTGCATAATTTATATAGGTTCGGGCATGGAAGCATGATGGTTTGACGGGGCAAGCGATCTCGAACATTATTGGAAAGTGGTCACTGTTGGAGGCGCAATCAAGGGCCGTCCACGATGTACTAGCAATGGCCGGGCTTACAAAGCTTAAATCTAAGGCGGAGCGTGAATGACCTCGAATAAATGTGGGAGTTCTAGCGCTAAGGCACAATAAGTTGTTGTCTACCGACCAGTCCCACAACCGTTGTCCACACTGGTCAGTTCTAAAACCCCAGCAGGTATGGTGAGAGTTGAAGTCACCAACTATAATTTTTTCTTTACAGCCTGAATTAGCAGCCATATCTAACAGTCTCGTGTCTTGAACGCCTACAGGAAAGTAGACGTTTATTAGCGAGAAAGGCAAGTATCCTGGCAAGGTAATATCTAACGCGAAAATTTCACATTCAGAAGACATACATTTGTATGAGTTTTTGACTTTTACACTAATTTTATTGTTTATAAAGAAAGCTAAACCTCCACCTTTGGATGGACGGTCTAGACGAAAGGTTTGGAAGATGGGTAGGTGAAATACATGATGTGTGGATAGTCAAATTTCTTGTAATGCAATAATAGCCGGATCGAATTTGGAAGACAGGTATAACAGATCTGTTACGGCTGAGTGAAGAGATCGGCAATTCCATTGTATAATTTTAAGAGACCCTATGATTTCGTTAAAATGGTTTCGGCAATCACCTTTTCTAAAATACTTTCTTTTAGAAAATCGGTTTTTGAAAGGTTGTCTTTCTGGTATTTCTTGCTTTTTACATATTTCGGTGAGCTAGGTTTTTTTGATGCAGGGGATCAAGAACGCTTTAGGCATTTGAGATCTATGTCCATATCTTGTGTGTCCTGAGAAGTTTCCTGTGCACCCTCGCTTTGCCTCTGAACGCCTTCTCCAGAGGGCTCTGTAGACGGTGCATTTGGTGGAGTTATCTCAGATTCTGCCTCACTTGCCTGGTGTGCAGACTCAGCCTTTTTTACAGCCGTACTTATATCTATATGCGCTCCATAGACTTGTGCGATTTGGTTATTCACAATGTGCGACAGTGACTCACATAGGGTAGTAGCAAGGCGTTGCATAGCCTTATCCACAGCCTTCTCGATCATATCCGCAATTGATAAGGAAAAGGATGCTTCCATTGCTATGTTATGGCGGGCAGCTGCTCCGGCATATCCTTGAGTTCGGGCTTGGATTTCAGTAATGGCATCCTTTCGGGAGCATCGCCTTCTGTCAACAATTTCAAGTATTTGGATTTCACGTGCCTTGGCGGAGCAGTTTGGGTTATCAGCGCAGTGTGCTTCATGGCAAAGACAGCACTTTTCTTCATTACTTTTGCAGTCGTTTGAATTGTGCGTCTCACCACAAATTCTGCATCTAGGTACTGACCTGCACCCTTTCACTGTGTGCCCATAACGTCAACACTTAATACACTGTAGGGGACGAGGTGATAGCGGCTCCACTCTGTATATTAAAGGCCACGCTTTGATTTCGGTTGGGCGATTCGACCCGGCAAATGTAGCAATCACGGACTCCGTTGGGACCTTGTTCTTGTCCACAACTCGACTACATCTATAGATAGCTATCACACCTGCTTCTGAGAACATATCTAATATCTCAGTTGGGGTCAAGTTGACATCGACACCCCGAACGAGGCCTTTGACGCAAGCTAGGTGAGGTGGAATGAATGCGCTCACCGGGTTGGTAGCGAATACCGAGCATTTCAGTAGGTCTCGAACACAGAGCTGGTCAGACGAGAAGCAAAAAATGCCACCCTTGCCGAACTGCCTGACCTCTGTGATGCTTTGGTAGTGAGTTGTAGCGGCTCTCAACTCCGTCTGAATCATTTTTGGATTCTTCATCCGTATGATACCATCGTTGCTTGGGACCAATGCCACAGGAACGGATGAGATGCCATTGCGTAAAAACAAGTCCACTGGTAATTCCTGCGAAGGAAGAGAAGCGGACTAGAGGAAAGCGCCTGGTCCAGGTGAGGAAAACGGCATCTGCCTGGTCGTACTATCTGAAAATACACTCGCTAATCAATGAGGACACTACAGAAACGCTAACGAAAAAAAAAGATTAAATAAAATCAATCACAACTATTGAATTCTTGGCCAAACCCTCAGAGCAGGCAAACGTCAGTCGCTGTTCGAAAGCTCGAGCAGAAAAAAAGGACCTCGAGGCAACAATGATCTTCGTCTTCTTCCTCTTTTCAACTATATCTGTTTTCGGAAGGAGACATTCGAAAAGGTTTTAGCTAGCCTAAAATTCTATGTACCTAACAATAACTAACCAGAATCAAGGTCCCGAAGATAAATTGAAATATTACGATGGAATAACAGGGTTCTTTGTGCATCGGCTTAGGATCACTTGAACATGAAAACATCTTCTTTTTCTTCTCAGTCGACGCACTGTCTCCCACCCCTCAGGACCACGCTTGCGTTTAAATGGGCTCCGTGATCAGCCTACTTTGGATAAGCAACGATATCATGGGATGACACTATCATAGATTACATCAAATAGTGATGTAATCACGTGAATAAGATGATCATGATTTTTGGGCTTCCTCGCATTCAGACCTTCAACGCCGACGCTCAACTTGCCGTTTAATGAGGCATCTAAGAATTAGAGGTGCACTGTGACATTTGTATGAGGCTTTGAAAGTCCGAATACACAACACGTTTACTCTCGACAGGCTTCCTCTTCGAGCATGTGCAGTACCAGAATAAAGTGAAATTAACTCCTCCGAAATATTCTAGTGGGAGATTTACGATTTGATTTACTGAAGTTCCCTTCATACGTTTTATTAATGGTACAAGAGCTGAAGGCGCACGGCACCTGACGAGGGCTTCTATACCTACTATGTACGTTAACGATTTCGGAATGCATGCCGCGGTTCACGCAACATCCTTTAGAGCCCACAGAAAGTGGGTTTTATAAGGCGCTTATGGGCGGTGTTGGATGCAAATGCATCTCCTGTACGTTTGCATTTAGTGGTCTGGCACGTATAAATAACTCAATCATGTAAACTGAAACGTTATTACGGGAAAGCTGGTATGACTGAGGTTAGACATGTGTCTTGGGTAGAAAATTATCATAATAACCAACCATATACTTGCTCTCTTCGTCTTCCTCTTCGTCTTTTTCCTTCCTCTTCTTCGTCGCTCTTCGAGCACGTGCGTCGATTTGACTGGCATAAGATGCAATGACTCTGATAAGTGAGAGAGAGATAGTAGAAATAAAAAGAGAGAGATCAATTTTATTCAGAACGTCATCTACGCTGGCACCAGATATTCTGCAACATCAACTTGTTAAGTATTAGTAAAGTTTATTTTCACTCTATCACGTTAAAAATAGACTACGAATTACCGCTGGCACATGTCCGCGTAGCACGGGCCGTATTATGAGAGTATGTGCTGCACGAGACTGGTGGAAAGTGTCGTATGACATACGAAACAGGCAAGCCACGTTGTTCGTTTCATAACCTGTGTATGGGGTCTGTTGTGCACTCACTCTCTCCTCTGCCGATTTTGCAAACACAAAGCTGAGCAGGCGACCGTGATGGCGTCCTGCTGTAGGGGACAAGATAGATAAGCAGGCAGATAGAAGCAGTCCAAGTATTTTTGGTTCGCTGAGAAGTAAAGTATTTCTGACAACGGTAATGATGATGATGATGATAACAACTTCATCTTTTGTGTGATAACTAGGTCCTGTACTCCCGTCCGCGACACGTATGCCTAGGCGACTGGGGGCCAGCACTCGATTAAAAGCAAGCAAACAGGTATTATCTCTTCGTAGATTTTTCCGCCAGCCGGACGGCTTCCTGCTGTGAAGTAGGGTGCTCGCCCCGAAACACGGCACCCCAGGCATCTTTACTAGTTATATGCGATTTAGCCCTTGGGGAGCTATCGCACTTCCACGTTATGTGACTGAGGCTGCTTGTCACCCAATCAAGTATCGTCTTTCTTATCGTCGGTGTGAGCATTGTATTTCCAAAACAAGTTTACAACATTGCCAGCTTCCAGGCGCCATAACGCGATTGCATCTTTATCGGTTAGGCTTTTATACGAAAGCGGCACATCAATACTGCGAAACCAGTAATCTTCGACGTTCTCCATGTAATTCTGCAGACGCTCGTTGATGTTCCGGCAGTAGAGTTGCTCCACAATCAGGCGAAAGTAGAATGCTCGGGCTAGCTTGTGGGGCACCTCATTACCACAAACAAACGTGTGTGCTCGGCTTCAAGATAGGTTTAATGCGAAGCATTTCTTAGCGAACTTCGGCGGCTTTGAGCGTGCCTGTCTATCTGTCTACTCAGCCGCTTACGTTAAGGTGCTCTTGTGGTCACCCCCTTAATTTGGCGTTAACCAAAATAAGGACGGGAGGGTGAGATGGTTTGACGAATATGACGCGTTGGTCAAGACAAGAATAATGTGACAATCTTGTCGTGTACATTGTCAAACACTTCCCGCCAGACAGGGGTACAACCCGCGGGCGGGTATGTGCCGCTGGGATGCGGTTGTGTGCCACAGGTGATTGACACTAAGTATCTACCCAGGAACGACTAGAGCACACATGGGCGATAACACGCGAGCGTTGCGAAATACCCGACATAGGTAGCTTCGACCCAACAAATCCTAAAAATAAATATCATTGGAATAAATGTCAGCTGGAATAGAACCCATGCATTCTGCGTCCCAGTGAAGCATTTCACCACAGAGCTACGCCAGGTCTCGGAACAACATTTCAAAAAGACGCTAATATTCTTGAAACGTCAATAGTGGTTGCAGGGCTGCCTACCCATTTTATAAACTTTACATACGTACTCCTTCGATACAGCAGTCACGTTGGGTTAACGTCAATTGTGGTTAGTTGTCATGCGCTGATGTTGATTTATGTAAGTATCAGTGTCCAGAGCCAACTTCCTCGCGAGCACCAGTGCTTCATATCATCTTCTGGTGGAGCTGTTATGCATGTTCTAGTTGGCATCATTGCGCAAGTGCACACGACTGGTTATATAAACATCTGCGACTCTTCAACATTTGTACAATAATTTAGCCGCCCCGCCGCGGTGGTCTAGTGGCCAAGGTATTCGGCTGCTGACCCGCTGGTCGCGGGATCAAACCCGGCGGCGGCGGCTGCATTTCCGATGGAGGCGGAAATGTTGTATAGGCCCGTGTGCTCAGATTTGGGTGCGCGTTAAAAAAACGCAGGTGGTCGAAATTTCCGGAGCCCTCCATTACGGCGTTTTTCATGTTCATGTGGTGGTTTTGAGACGTCAAACCCCACATATCAATCAACATTATTTTGCCGCATTTTTTGACGTTTCACTGAATTCCGAAAATGCAACACAGTCACCTTCCTTCTGCATGCTTCGCATAACGTCGATTCCCAGGTACGTGGGATCTGCCTAATTTTTTTTCCGCTTAGACTTGTACCGGCTCGAACACTTGCGACTTCCGGAAAGATCCCGCGCTTTCTGACATTTAGGCCAACGCAGAGACGAGAAAAAGAGAGCACCAGGCTCCAGCACTAATCAAACGCTTCTATTCAATGGACAGCAAGTCGGTTGTGAACGTGTATGCGGCAAGTGAAAAGTCGGTCGCGGTGGTCATTTCGGTCGTCGAGGGCCGAAGTGCCCTCGTATTGGCCGCCGCCATTAAAAGCCGCAACACGCAAACGGCTGAAGAACTTGCGGTATCACTCGCTTGCGTTGGAACGCTTGCCAGTTTCATTATTAACGATAGGGTTTCTTTTTACATTTGTTTTGTACGGCCACTGTAATGCATTTATATGGTTGAGAAATACTCATACACAGCAGCCATTTGCGTATAGTCCAGTGCGTGCCATACTTGGCGTCCGAATGTGGAACCCTAGGTCCGGAACCAACCGCCCAAAAAATTGTTTTTGTGGCGAAGCACCTTACAAGGTCTCCACTTTTCGTCTAGTAGTAAACTTCCACCATAATTCGGTACGCCTGACAAGAAGTGGGTAAGTCTCACCACTTGGCACCAGTCCCTACTACGCCTATCATGAGTTAAACATTCCTACTTACTACCGTAAAAAATATAATAGGCTTAGCAGAAGTTTAAGAATCCCTGACGAAATGTACCAAGGTGCTCAAGTCCCTTGTTGCTTATCTAAAGTCAGAAACACAGGCGCGCGTCTGTACGGTAAAGTGACGTATTTAAAACGCCACTTATTAAAAGATATCTCTAAAGCGATTGTGCGTTAGTGACGTGTGAAGCAGCAAATAGGAGAGACTTTCCTGTAGTAAACACCGGTGCATACAGCATTCTTCGCCCTTCTCAGGTTTGGCGTTAGTGGAGCTAAAACATTCTCTCTTTCTAATTGCGCAGTGATTCCTCCTCTCCCTTTTTTGTTATTCTCGTTGGTAGAAACGTTTCTGCCAATGTTAGAAGTTTATACTCCAACGTTTCCAGTCGTTACCACAATAACGCCAGACCCCAAACACGGACTTAAGCGCGAGACAGACGTGCGATTTTCTGTGCGATGCGACGTGCCGCATGCAACGTTTCTGGACACAAGAGGGCAAAGGAGCGCGGCAGGCTCCGCCCCAATGTGGCGCCTCGGCATCCAGGGTCGAACGACTTGGTATCCTCGCAATGAGGCTCAAAACAAACAACATTGCACAGCCACGCTTCGTTCTATAAAATTAATTAATAAATCGCATTCGTGAACGACAAGCATGTCGTAACCACGGCAACAGCTGATTATTCACGACTCCGACAGGTAGGCCTAGCATCGCGGGCGCCGGCCGTCGCCTACGCCGTTCACACGCGAGCTCGTCATCGAGCGCTTGTTTTTGACAACACTATCAAGCATTGCGCTCGCATGTAATGTGTTAGCATACATTATTACTTTATCGATGCCATCGATGTGAAGAGCAAAGGTGGAACGAAGCGAGCCAGCGCAGAGACGCCGGTAGCTGTGTTTACCTGCGAAAAGACATTGCATCGCTGCTCACTATCTTCGATCTCTCTAGCGGTTTCAAAACGGGCGTTTTCGTGCAGAAAAGGCACACTTCAAGCATTACTTTATTCAATCCGGAGTACCAGGGAAATGTACGCGTTGTTTGTCAGGCCGCTGCAGTCGGCGATGTCCGCAAATCCACGTTCGCACCGCTCCATCGACTCGCCTAGAGCCTTGGACCATGGGGGAAGGGAGGGGTGACAGGGAGATGGCGCCATTAGCATCATCACACCACTCGTGTGCTCGCGCTGTGATTGGCTGCAGCCATGCGGCGGTGTGATGCTGCGACGAAAATATCTGGCGGGTTTGATGCTTGCCGCACCAGCTATGCGGCGGTGCGACGCGATGATACGTCACGAAACGCCACCACTCCGGCAGTCGCATCATCGCATAGCACGCCGAATCGCAGAGAAAATCGCACGTCTGCCTCGCGCTTTATACGTGTAACCTAAAGCAAACAAGTGTGGCTGAACCGCGAGAATCTTGCGGCAACCTGCCGCGGTGCGGAGTGCGAGATTGGTAATAAATTTAACTCGTTAAATATAATCGTCAGAAAGTCACATACAAGTTTCTTTTTAAATGCGAAGCATTTCTTAGCTAACTTTGGTGACTTTGAGCGTATCTATTATGTAGCCGCCTACCTTTAGCTCTCCTGACATGTTGCAAAACTGGTATGGTATGGCATTATTGCTTGGTAAACACAAGCGACCGACCCTTTCATGAAAATTATGACATGCGTGTCATGTAACAACATTACTACATGCCACTTTCATAATGCGCTCGTGGCCGTTTTGCTAGCCTCACATATACCAAATGCGGTATTTTGTGACGCCAACGGACGACGAAGGTACATGACACGTTCAAATTGTTACGATCATGGCATGCGTGTCATATGTAATATTATGACTACATGCCTGACTCATCATATACTAACGGCCGTTTCGCTAGCTTCTTATATACAAAATGTGATATTACGGAATGTGAATGAACGACAAAATGAATGCGACTGGTGCAAACATGATAATCATAAGATGCGTGTCATGTAACAACGTGACTACATACCACACTCGGAAGTATAGAGGGAGCGCTGCACGCGATCGGACGCGTCTGCACCGAGCTCCGGAGTTTTCCGATGTTTCAGTAGGAAGACGTGCCATAGCTCAAGATTTCTTGTACGAATGGTTTCTGCAAATCATACCGGTCCCGAGGATACAACTTTCCGACCGATATTGGTCACAATTTTCAAGTAAGCTTTTCATCTTTTCACGCCACGCCGGCAAGATCCGCCACTGGACGCCTAAGCCTAGCGACGCTACACCGGACGCCGCTGTCGCGGCCGCTGGGACACTAGCCGACATGGAAATCGAGGTCGACGGCGTCGAAATCTCTCTCGAAGAATGGTCAGACGATTCCTGGACACCACCTCAAGGTTTCCGAGCCCAGGCGAAACGTCACCAGGCACTTAAGCAACAAGCCCAAATGAACGACGCGCAAGTAAGCAAAGCCCCCAAAACTCCACCAACCCCCCGGCCGCCGCCGGAACTGAAACGCCATCCCTTGCCAAGACTGCCGTCGCACACGTACCACATCGTGGGACGCCCCAAGACACCCATTGACCTCACGCGCACATCACCCGGAGACTTGCAGAGAGCACTGCTTAAAGCGGCATCTCTGTGTGACCTGGACCCAGCCAAGCGTGATCAACTACGCATACACCCAAGGAATAACACTTTCACCGTTAGTGTGGCAACCACCGACCGAGCAATCGCGTACCAACGCATCACATCAATCCTCCTCGGAGAAGACCGGCAGATTGAGCTACATGTACGCCCCGCCACCAGACGACGCGATACGAGGCATTTCTTTCTACGCCCGACTCGAATAAATGTTCGTTTAGAGGGAGGACGCGCGCGGAGGTGAGCGGGGAGGACGCGCGCGGAGGTGAGCGGTCGCATGTGACTTTGGCTCCTGCAAATTTTCCTCTTGTGGCTAACTGATCACTCCAAACGCCCCGAATACTTGACTGGACCTATATGTGAGTGTTACCGACGCTTCCTGTGATACTTTTTCAATACTAAGACGTTTTTTTACGCAAGCCGCAGCCCTTTTAGGGCTGTCGGCTAGCAGTATCGCTGCTAGGCCTACCTCTCCCTAGCATGAGCGCTGGAACAGGGCGCGACGCAGCCGGCGTCGATGGTGCGCGTTCCTGGCGCGCGATCCACGAGAGCCTCTCAAGACAACGCCAGCATCCTTCGTCACCACCAAGCCATGCAGTGGCTCAGGAGCGCCAATCAAGAGCAGCACCGAAGCCCCCACCACTGCCGCGCAGTGATTACAAAATCATATTAAGAGTCCGTGGAGGTTTAAACTGTGCTGTGATACATCCATGCGTCCTCAGACAAATAATCCTCAAGGCGGCGGGTCTCCCAATCTCTGACCGCACCAGTTCTGACCAAATACGCGTCAACTCCATCAACCATACCGTTCTGATTAGCACACCAGACCTGGATCGTGCCGACCTCTACCATGGCATACGGCTCTTGAACTTCAACGGCACCCCTCATGAAGTCGCCACCCATGTCGCTGATCCCGTCGATACCTGCAGAGGAACCGTTCTCCTGCCTTCCGATTACTCGGAAGACGAAATCATCTCGACCCTCCGCCGATGCAACCCAAAGCTGACTATCGGAGGTGCACGACGCCTGGGCAGCACTGAAACCATTCTAATCATATTCCAAGGCAAAATCGTTCCTTACTACGTCCACTACGAAGGCTGTGCACTTCGATGCCGTCCCTTCAGGCAAAAGGTTGAAGCCTGCACACGGTGCCGTCAGATTGGTCATCGCCAAGACGTCTGCACCAACACCAGTGACACACTTTGTCCCAAATGTGGACTAAAAGATGCACCTATGGACCACGAGTGTGACCATGTTTGTGTTGTGTGCAATGGAAACCATGAAACAGGTTCATCGCTGTGTAGACAACGATTTAAGCCGCGCCCTACACGGTCCATGGAAAAGCAAGACCCACCCATCCACCGATCTCCTAGTCGCGAACAAACTCACGGTTCAAGCCAGCGGAAAAGTCGAAGCAAAAGCAAGGAACGCGGGCGGAAAAGTCGAAGCAAAAGCAAGGAACGCGGGCGACGCTCCAGTGCCAGCAAAAGTAAAGATCGCGGTCGTCGCTCCGATTCAACGACGCAAGACGACGCCTGGCCAGCCCTATCACCAAGCCCTGCTCTCACCAACTCTTCGGTCAACTCACACCAGGTAGGCTGGGCTAAGTCAGCCTCTTCTAGCTGCTCCTCAAATCACACCAGTAACAACGACTCCACCCTCTTTAAAGAAAATGCAACCCTAAAAGCTGAAATTCAAAGGCTTAAATTACAACTTGAGTCTTTTCACTTATCCGCTACTACCACTCAAATTGATTCTCGTCCTCCTTCCGCATCAACCACCCAAGCCCCTCCCTCTCATTCCGCCTCTTCCATGTGCCATTCATCAGCCCCACCTGAACCCTCTGCACAGTTGCCCATGGACACTAGCCCCTGTGCTCAACGCGAACCACTTCTCCCTCCCCCCAGCAAACGTAAAACTCCGAGCACTCCACGATCAGAAGAGTCCCTGGAGGAGACAGTTTTAAATTATAATGACAGAATAACCGCATTAGAAACTAAATTTCATAATATACTCACCGCAGTTGAAAAACTCAGTGCAGATTACGCAGCCAAACATGAAGCACTCGACAAATTTATGGACCTTGTGCAAGCTCATATCCAACAAACTACAAGTTGGATAGCTGAAGTTAGTGCCCATAATCCTAGCATAGCACCACTTTCCACCTCAGCACCAGCTTCGCTTAACAATGGCCAATAACCCGACTCGCTCCGAGCTTCAGGTTTGGCAATGGAACTGTAGGGGGTTCCGAAAAAAGAAAGCACATCTGCAACAGTTCCTTGCCTCCCGTTCTAATCTACCCGAAGTCATTGCCCTCCAAGAAACTCACGGGCCAGTCAGCTTCCCAGGATATAATGTCCACCAAACTAAAAAGCTGTCCCGGCCTGATACGGCAATTCTTACTCAAAAACACCTCACTGCAAATCACTCCCACTTCGACGGCGTCGATATAGAGCATGATTTTTTGGAGATTATCCCTCATAAGAATAACACATCTGCTCTTTACCTTCTGAATGTCTACAGCCGCCCTCGAGACAAACATCACCGCTTTGACTCCCTTTTTACTCAAGCCATTTCCGCTGCCAAAGACCATCCCCTTTTAATTCTTGGGGATTTCAATGCACCCAACCTGTTGTGGGGTCACACTGTTTCTACTCCTAAGGGCAGAGCCCTGTGGATACACATACAAGACCACAGACTCACGCTACATAATGACGTCGATGCACCAACCAGGCTAGGAAACAGCGTATCGAGAGATACCTCTCCCGATCTTACCCTTACACGCAGAATTCAGCACGTTACATGGAGCAACTTGCAAGTTAATCTCGGTAGTGATCACTACATCATTACTACTACAGTACATTTCAAGCACAAACCCTTCGCACCTAAGCCAATCAGTCACACCAATTGGGACAAATTTCGAGAGGCCCGCCAGATATCAGCTCCCAGAAACATCCAAGACATCTCAGAATGGGTGAAGCAACTTCACTCAGATGCTGGGGTGCATACTACAACTTTGCCCCCCGAAACCCCCCTCACCACGGTTGATGCCAAGCTTTTACATATGTGGGAAGCCAAACAGTCTCTCTTGAAGAGATGGAAAAAAGGACGGCACAACCGAAAGCTAAAACTCCGAATAGCCAAGCTTGACCTGCAGATCCAGGAGTACGCCACACAACTGGCCTGCCAGCAATGGGGCCAGGTGTGTGACAGCATGCAAGGAAACCTTGACAGCAAACGCACATGGCAACTACTGCGCCACCTCTTAGACCCTACCACATCACGCACACATCAAAACCAGAGCATAAAGAAACTTGTATATGCTCACAAAAACGATCTAAACGGACTCTTCGACGACCTCCGCGATAAACATCTGCCTCCTGCTCAGAAGTATAACACACCAAAGTACACTGGAAAGCCCAACGAGTTATTGAGCGCCGCTATCACGGAAGCAGAGGTTCGGCATGCTATGGCCACTCTGCGCACAACGTCAGCACCAGGCCCAGACCACATTACCAACAAAGTACTTCGCAATCTGGACGACAACTCCGTCACGGCAATCACAGATTATTTCAATCACTGCTTTGGCACTGGCACCCTTCCAAGTTCCTGGAAGGATGCCAGGGTAATTTTCATTCCAAAGCAAAACAAACCAGTGAACACTTCCAATCTCAGGCCTATTTCACTAACCTCTTGTCTTGGTAAAACGCTTGAACACGTTATACTCAACCGTCTGAATAAATACATGGAAGACAACAATGTTTATCCACCAGAAATGGTGGGTTTTCGAAAATCTCTGTCATGTCAAGATGTCATGCTTCGACTGAAGCATGATATCATTACACCCAACAGCAGCCTAGATACGCAAGCAATCTTGAGTCTGGACATCCATGGAGCTTTCAACAACGTTGCTCATTCCGCCATCCTCCGCGAGCTTAATCTCATAGGGGTTGGCGCAAAGACATATAACTATATAGCTACTTTTTTAGCCAACCGTACCGCAACCATACACATAGGCGCAGATCAATCTCAGTCTTACGCTTTGGGAAGTTACGGCACGCCCCAAGGGTCTGTGCTGTCACCGTTTCTTTTTAATGTCTCTATGATGCCGTTGGCGCAAGCATTGAGATCTATCCCTGACCTCAAGTTTTCACTCTACGCCGACGACATCACTCTTTGGATGACTGGCGGCTCCGATGGAGAGATTCAAGACACCCTGCAAGCTGCGGCAAATACGGTTGTGGCACTTACAGGGTCTATGAATCTTTCATGTTCCCCACAGAAATCTCAGCTACTTCTCCTACCATCTCACAGAGGGGGCGTAAAACACATATCCAATATACAGGTAATTCTAGATGACGTACCAGTTACTCGAGTGGATAGGATCCGCGTGCTCGGTTTACACATTCAAAGCAATCGGCTCAACACATACACACTAAAGACACTTCACACCACCGTTGATCATACCTTGCGACTTTTGGGTCGGGTCAGTAATAAACATGGCGGACTAAAGGAGGCCGAACTCCTCCGCTTGGTCCAAGCCTTCGTTATCAGTAAAATAACTTTTACAACGCCTTACCTACACTTTCGTAAATCAGAATCCGACCAGATAGACATCCTTTTACGCAAAGCGTATAAGTTCGCTTTAGGGGTGCCTATACGGACCTCCACTGAAAGGCTTATGCGTACTGGCACCTTCAACACCCTTGCTGAACTAGGAGAAGCCCATATTGCATCTCAGTATAACAGACTTTCTAACACCGTGACAGGCCGACACATTCTACAAACCCTTTCTGTCACTCCGGCATCCATCACTAAGGTCAAGTACACCATTCCACACCACATACACGAGAACCTATACATTCCACCACTTCCAAAAAACATGCACCCTGAGCACCAGAAACAGCGCAGGATGCAGCGCGCGAGGGCCCTCAAAAAACAATTCTCCTCCTCCAATGATGTGCTCTATGTTGACGCCGCCGATTACGGTAACAGGCATCATTATGCAATATCGGTAATCAACTCTCACGGCCAGGTCGCTGCGGCCGCCTCCGTTCTTGCTTCTTCTTCGGAGGAAGCGGAAGAGGCGGCCATAGCCCTGGCCCTGACAATACCTAGTTCATCCGTTATAATCAGTGACTCCAAAACAGCTATATATAATTTCGGAGCGGGCAGGGTTTCTAGGCCAGCCCTTTCCCTACTTTTGCATCATCCCCTTGATCGACTTGTAGCACTAATCTGGACTCCCGCGCATGCGGGCCTTGCCGGAAACGAGGCGGCTCATGCGAGTGCCCGAGGATTCACAGTCCGGGCACACGCATCCGATGTGTCGCAATTCGCTACGGATGAGGCGCCATTTACAGCGCGGGATCGCCTTATTTCATTCCACGATATTTGCACACACTACCGTTTAGAGCGATTAACCTTCCCGCCACTCACGCGCAAATCTTCACGCAGGTGCGAAATTCTGTGGCGACAGCTGCAGACTCGCACCTTTCTTTCGCCTTACCTCCTACACCGCATTCATCCATCCTGTTACCCTTCCCCCTCATGTAAATTTTGTGCCTCTTCCACAGCAGACTTGAACCACATCATGTGGCGCTGCCCTAAGCACCCTCTTCCCCCATTCCTGAAACGCCTAATTTCTAGTGAGGAGCAGTGGGAGGCTGCCTTGCGCAGCTCGAGGCCCGCTATCCAGGAGGCCATCCTGGAGTGGGCTGAGAGGGTAGAGGAGGACTACTTCAAGTAGTTCATCCCCACCACACCCTTTCCTGTTGCCCCCTTCCCTTTAACAAGGGATAAATAAAGTTGTTCATTCATTCATTTCTACGCCCACACGTTCCCCACCGATGATGAGACGCTGAAGGACCTTCAAGACAGCAACCCTGACTACCAAATAGTAGGTGGCAGACGCATGGGAAAAACGAAGAATTTACTTATAACGCTGCTCGGGGACCACCTACCTAGATGGCTTCTACACCGTGGAGGTCTCATTCGAGTATACCCTTTCCATCCCAAAGTAGACGCATGCTTCAACTGCCGGAAGACCGGGCACCGCTCCGATGTGTGCCCTCAACCTAGGCGCCGACGCTGCCCGCGTTGCGGAGAAGACCACGAGCCACCGCCGCAAGGAACGCCACCAACATGCCAAGCACGCTGTATCGTCTGTCAAGGAGGACACATGACGAACAGCTCAAGATGCGAGTACCGCTTCGCCAAAAAGTCTGAACCACTTAACGCAGCACAAGCAGGAAAGACGCTACAAACCGAGTCACCAGCGACGCAGCAAACCTCAAATGACGATAGCCCGCCTGCCTTGGACGAGCGTAACTACCCCAGTTTCGGGACATCACAAACGCCGACGAAACGCGACAGCCGATCGAAGTCACGATCTCGCCAGGGTCAAGCAGCCTCCCACTCTAGGTCCAAATCAAGAACCCGATCATCAAGTCGCATCCCACATGCTGATATATCCAAAGCACCACCAAGCAACCCTAGTGTGGCATGGGCGCAAAGCGCAGCGTCTCCGCTGTCATCATCTCCCCCGCAGCCATCGAAATCGTGCGCCTCAACGCATGACCCGCTCGTCAAGGAACTTACGCAAACAATCAATGCGTTAAAATCCCAAATGGCGACGCAACAAGCTCAGATCGAAGTGCTCCTTGCGCAGAACCGCTCCCTAGAAAGTAAACTGGCAAAGGCCAGCCAGTCCGTGCATAATTCAACTCAACAGCCCCAACCAGCCGCAGCAGCCAAACGCAAAGCAACGACTTCCACGGAAACGCTGCAATCCGAAGAGGACATGACGGCGCGAATTATTGAAATGGTCAACGCATCCGTTGCTGAAGCCCTCCGCACGACAGTCCAAACCACGGTCGTCAACGCCGTTCGTGCCGCCGTAACAGAAGCCTTCGCAACCGTAGACTCACGCCTAACGAACATAGAGACACGGTTCTCAAACATGGAAGCCACCGTAAACAACACCGTTGCCGGATTAGAAGCACTCAGAACTGCCACAGACACCAGTTTTGCAGTAATCAAACAAAGCATGGCCAGAGCACCAGCTATCACACGCAACCGAGTGACCTCTCACTCTTCCACCCAGCACAGCGAACCCACGACGGCCTCAAGTAATGCTCCAGCTGATGCATCATGGCCAGCACCCACTTGACTATATGGCAGTGGAACTGCAGGGGCTTTCGTAAAAAGAAAGCCCACCTGCAGCTACTCGTACAAGAAACACAACTGCCCAATTGCCAAACGCCTCCAGACGTCATCGCACTACAAGAAACAATGGCTTCTGTCTCACTCCCTGGTTACATCGCTTTCCAACAATTCACCGACTCGCACAACCAAGAAGCCCCAAGTACAGGCACGCTCGTCCACAAGAGCCTCACGGCGAAACAACACGACTTAGAATTCTCGGACATTCCACACACGGTCGTTGAAATTCTTCCGCGAAAACGCTCGCACCAATCAGTCTTCATCCTCAACGTATATTGCGCACCCCGGGCACGCGCCGACGACTTCAACCTGCTCTTCCAGAAAACCACATCGCTTTCTCGAGGCGCACAACTGCTTATACTGGGCGATTTCAACGCCAGGCACCCTGACTGGGGCTACCTGCAGGCGAACAAACGAGGCAAGAAGCTATGGCAACTCGGTCAGGACCTCCGGCTCACTCTACTAAATGACCTGCAGCAGTCACCAACCCGCATAGGAAACAGCGTGTGTAGGGACACGTCACCCGATCTCACATACTGCAAGAATATTGCGCAGGCCAGATGGGAGAACACCTGTCAACTCGCTGGTAGTGACCACTACATCATTGCCATCCAGGTACAGACGTCCGCTGGCAAGAGAGTACACAAAGCCCTCGCTCAAATCACGGAGTGGCCAAAATTTAGAGACGTCCGTGAAAGTGAAGCCCCAGAACGCATAACAAACCTCAAGGAATGGACAGCCTCCCTAAACGACCACGTGCGACGCACAACGCGCGAAAGTAAAGCAGCAGAGGAAACGCCTGCCACAGACTCTCGTCTTCTCCACATGTGGGACGCACACGCAAGCCTGCTGCGCAGATGGCAGAAGCAGCGCTACAATAAGAAATTGCGTCGCCGCATACAGGCCCTCTCTGAAGAAATTGAGCGACACAGTACCTACCTCGCCCGCCAACAATGGGGCCAGCTGTGCAGCGGACTCAACGGACAGCTAGGCAACAAGAAGACGTGGCACCTGTTACGCCACTTACTGGATCCCGACGACTCGAAAACAGCCGCACGGCACAGACTTAAGCGACTTGTCCACCAACACCCCGGATCAGACGAAGATCTACTAATTGAACTGGCGGACAAATACATCAACCAAGCCCATCAACCAGCGACACCGCTACCACCCTATGAAGGTAAACCAAATCCAACTCTTGATGCCGACATCACAGAAGCCGAAGTGTATGCAGCCATTCTAAAGCTTCGCACAACTTCGGCACCAGGTCCAGACGGCGTCTCGAACAAAACAATCCGCAACCTAGACGCAAGGTCAGTAACTGCCCTTACTGAATATTTCAATGACTGCTGGCATGCCGGAAATATACCAGAAGAATGGAAGCACGCGAAAATAGTGTTTATACCAAAGCCCGGAAAAAAGGCAGACTTATCAAATCTTCGCCCCATCTCGTTAACTTCATGCCTTGGCAAACTATTTGAGCACGTGGTCTTGGCTCGGCTAGAAACACTTGCAGAAGAGCAAGACCTTTTCCCTCCAACCATGCTCGGTTTTCGCGCCCACTTATCTACTCAAGACGCCCTCGTACAAATCTACCACGATTTGTTGAAAGACCCCGTACGTGCGGGCACGCGAGCAATGCTAGGCATAGACCTACGCAAGGCGTTCGATAACGTGACACATGAAGCGATAGCCCAGCACTTGGCTTCAACAAACCCTGGGGAACGTATTTACAACTACGTGTGCTCTTTCCTACAAGGCCGTACTGTGGAACTTTCCCTGATTGACAGCAACGCCACGAAGAGACTTGCCCTATCCAACAAAGGCACGCCACAGGGAGCTGTTCTTTCACCTTTCCTCTTCAACCTTGTAATGAGCCAACTCCCACAGTTACTAGACTGCATACCCAATATCCGACACACCCTATACGCGGACGACGTGACGGTATGGACCACTACTGGCTCCGACGGACAGATCGAGGAGGCACTGCAACGTGCCGTGGACACAGTGGCCGGATACGTCGCGTGTGCAGGTCTCGAATGCTCAGTGGAGAAATCTGAACTCCTCCTTCTTCGTCCTCCTGACTACCGTAAGGTTAAACACCCGCCACTACCAACCATCACTCTCAGAATGGCCGGATCCGAAATACCGATAGTGCAGCACATGCGGGTACTCGGCCTTTACGTACAAGCCGGCAGGGGCAATACCGTCGCACTAGAGAGGCTTGCGGTCACCGTCACTCAGACTGCCCGTCTGTTAGGAAGAATCTCTGCGCGGAAACACGGCATGAAAGAAAAGGAACTTCTCCAGCTGTTAAACGCCTTCGTAACCACAAGAATAACTTATGCCTTACCGTACCTACGACTCCTCCAGGCTGAAAAAGAAAAAGTAGACAGACTTATTCGCACAGTCCACAAGATCGCTTTGGGCCTCTCCCGCACCACATCGACCATGCACCTCCTCAGCCTTGGAATTCACAATACAATAGATGAACTTATCGAGGCTCACCGAACTGCACAAATTGAACGATTGCGTGGTAGTAAAACCGGAAGATGGATACTTCCACGTATCGGAATTCCCTCGTCACCAAGCGGACAAGACTTGATCTCGCTACCGCCTCTCCTCAGACAGCGCTTCATTGTGCAGCCGTTGCCGAAAAACATGCTGGCCGGCATTCATGACGGTAGACGATCAGCCCGCGCCAGAAACCTTCACAATACCTATGGTACGAACACAAAAGTGGCTCACGTCGACGCGGCAAGCTACCCAACCCCCAAACAAGCCTTTGCAATCAACGTCTCGTCGAAACGTACCCCAGTCGATATAGAGCCTACCACGAGGTGCGCCGGCTCCATACGCACACAAGACCCAACCGAGGCCGAAGAAGCTGCCATAGCACTCGCCGCAATGGCCGGTTTTGAAACAATTATCAGTGACTCCAAATCTGCTATCATCCGATTTGCCCGGGGCACTGTTTCCCCAACCACGGCGCGCATCCTCCGTCCTCTGCCCCGAGCGGCACGCAACGCCTCAGGCGACACTACTGCCAGCAGCACCGACGATGACGATCCTCGTTTAATCCAACTCATCTGGGTCCCAGCGCACGCAGGAAACCCGGGTAACGAAGCCGCCCACAGACAAGCTCGAGGACTCGTATGCCGAGCGGTGGGCCAGACTTCGGACCACGATATCGAAGCAACTGAAGCACTCATCACCTTTCACGACATCACACAGTACTACAAGCTATCAAGGCAAACCAGACCACCCCCGCACCCGGAACTAAACAAAGCTCAACAAATCACTTGGCGGCGGCTTCAAACGAACTCATTCCCTTCCCCGTACATATACAGGCACATATACCCTGCCTTATTCACATCTACGTGCACCCTTTGCAAGACCCAGACCGCAACCTTGGATCACATCATCTGGGGATGCAGCAAGGACCCTCCCCCACCAAACCTCCTAGGACAGTCACCTTCAAGTGAGGCCTGGGAGAGAATCCTCACGACCACAAGCCTGGACACCCAGCTCCGGGCCATCAAACGCGCTGACGAGGTGGCGACCAGGCATGGCCTGACAGCCCTCGCCACTTAGGAAACCGTCAGCTGCCTTAATAAAGTTGTTTACTACTACTACATACCACACTCATGATGTGCTCGCCGCCGTTTCGCTAGCATCCCATATATAAAATATGGTATTCCGGGACGTGAATGGATGAAGAAGGTATGTGACTGGTGCAAACATGATAATCACGAGATGCGTGTCATGTGACAACATGACTACATGCCAACGCCAAAGCGCGAATACACTTCGACGTGACGCGGCACGTGTGCGCGCAGATGTTCGTTTCGTCACGTCATGCCGGCGTATAGCCACGCCAGGCACCGGTCCTGCCATGTACTCGCAGGCGCGCGCCGCGCCGCGTTGCTTTGACGCATGCGTGTGTCAGCGCGTCCGGCGTCCCTCCGTCACAAAAAGAGGCAGACGCGGTGATGTCTGAGTAAAGCATCAGCACGAAATCCAACATGTCGCATTTTGCCCCGGTTGCCATCGGGCCGCTGGTCACGCCTGTCGCGCCTGGCGTGAGACCATAGAGTTCTCGCGTCTTGCTAACGTATAGCGGCGCTGTGCCCAGCGTGCGCGCGCGTCAACGTCACGTTGGAGTATATTGAGCCCTTCATGTTACACTCGTGGCCGTTTCGCTAGCTCCACATGTACCAAATTTGGTGTTACGTGACGTCGATGGATGACGAAGTTATATGACTTGTGTAAACATCATAATCATGACAGGCGTGTCAAGCCAGAACATGAAAACATACCACGTTCATACCGTGCTGGCGGCACTTTCGCTAGCTCCACATATACTCAATTTGGCATCACGTATACATGACGAAGTTAAATTACACATCCAAACATGATAATCATGGCACGGAAGCCGCGTACGGCATCAATTATCTCTACTTCGTAACGTTGTGGTGATGTTAAAGTGACATATCAACTTTCCTCATTCGTGCTTCGCATATCATCGATTCACACTGTACGTGGGATCTCCCTTTTTTTTCTTCCTCTTATTTTCTATAAGGAGGTTTGGGAGATTATAAAAACAAGAACATAATTTGAGCATCTGCGCCGAGTCCACCAAAGACGAGTCACAGAGGAGCCAGTGGGCAGCTAGCTAGGCCTGATTGGCCATAAGCTGTCGCCCTGCCATTTGTCTTTCCTCCCATTCTATACTATGCATGGTTATGCCTAAACCTTACTGCATCTTTTTTTTTCTCTTCCTCTGTGAAGTCGTTCTCTCGCCTTTTATGTTGCTCCCCCTTGCACCATAACAGTGCTGCTGTAAGCTCCTACAGCGCTTATGAAGGAAAGAGTAAAGTTAGGGCTCGTTTTTTTTAATAGACACAATTTCTTTGTTATAGACACAAACAAAGACTGCACATGTAACAGAAATTTGGTCAATCCCAGAACCGCAGTGGTCCACTACAAATTACAAGAAAACACACAGGTGGTGAACACTCATTAGGGGCCGCACGTTCCAGCTTCTCTTGTTAATTATCTGTACAGAATGTTTGGGTGGTGATAGAACCTCGACCATGACCACTCTGCTGTGAAATGTAACTGTTTTGATGGATCTTCAGCTATTTAACATAAAAATGCGGAACTACAATGTAGCTAACAATTTTCGTATGCAGTTAGAAAACCTCAGCCTGTCATACCCCACATAATTGTTATCAAAATTGAAAGAAAATATTTTATCTAAAGAGTGAAGGCTTGTGCTAGACGTATAATACATACTATTATGGCGAAAGGCGAAGACATATAGGACGAAGCAGAACAACAGAGCTATAGGCTCTCTTGATTCAGTCACTGAAACATATAATGTACAAAACGAGAAGTTAATTTTAATCGTTAAATAACGCATAACTAGTATTGAGACCAGCACAGACTGCGGATACGTAAATTTTACTTTCGCCACCATAGAGAGAAAAGAAAAAAACGTTAACTTTCAGATGTAACGCTACTCGACGTAGAATAGGTAACGTGCCGCAACAGTATAACTTGTTTCTATCAAGGAGACTTCAATACTGCCCGCTTATATTCGCTGACAGCGAACTGTTGATGGGCACCATCGTAGTGACGATTTTGCCTATCCTAATTGGTGTCGCCGTTGTGTTTTGTCGAGAATCTCCGACCAACCAGCTTTGCTTGTTTCTTGTCGATTGACCCGGTTTTTCGCCTGCCTCTGAAACCGTGCCTCGAAACGCGACTCCCGTTTCAAAGGTGCTGTAGTTTCCTCTGGCATCCGACATCAGCTCCCCAAGACTGCTTCTGTCTGCACGCTCGTCCTTGGCAGACGTGGCTGGTGAAGCATGTGAGGATGCTATCCCGGATAAGGCTGCGCTCGAGGGAGCTGCTTCTCTTGCTGTACTGCTCCGGTTCATACATCTAGAGTCGGGCGCTGTGCTCATCATGTCCGCCAACTCGCTTACGGTAGCCGTGTTTCCTGCAGAATAATATGCCACCATCGTCGTTCTTGTCGATTGTATATTCTGCACCGTCTCTATCTCGAAACTCCTCGAGTCTAAAGTAATGGTGCTGGTGCTTGGAGAAAAACTGTTGACAAAGCTCCTGGCTTTTGACCATGGGGATGCACTGCTGCTTGTTGAGTCTGTGCCAACAGCAACCCTACCCCGGTAAGGGTAGGGTTGCTGATGTTCTGAGAGACATCCTGAAGACCTTACCACGGCGTTCCGCCATGTACCTAGGACTCCTTGGAACCTCTGTCCGTGAGCTCGATGCTGCTGTCGGTATCGCTCTCCGCACTGTTGCTTTGCGGCAGCCTGCACAGTTACGAGCGACTGTTTTGTTAATATGGAACATTGCACAATAGTGTGATTAGGCGCGTTGCCAGATATTACTTTTTATTTTTTGAGGGGCAGGGAGTTGAGCCACAACTTTTGTATTCTTATGTGTGTGTTCGTCTTGGTGCGTGGTTATAAAATAAACATGCATAATATAAATATTTTGAGAGGAGGTTGAGCACCCTCTAGGTTTCTCCAATTTAGCGCCTGAATAGATTACTTTGCTGAGGGAATTTCTTTAGGATGTAAGAAGTTGCCCCGCTGCGGTGGTCTAGTGGCTAAGGCACTCGGCTGCTGACCCACAGGTCACGGGATCTAATCCCGGCTGCGGTGGCTGGATTTCCGATGGAGGCGGAAAATTTGTAGGCCCGTGTGCTCAGATTTGGGTGCATGTTAAAGAATTCCAGGTGGTCGAAATTTCCGAAGCCATCCACTACGGCTTCTTTCATAATCATATGGTGGTTTGGGCACGTTGAACCCCACATATCAATCAATCAATCAATTAATCAATCAATCAATGTGACAAGTTGTGTCCTAGTTGTCACTTTTCCTAATTTGTCATACTTCTATGGTGAAAGCAAAAAGTACAGGAAGGCCAAATATGAAACGGCGGTATGGTATACTTGCTACTAACCTTCTATATCAAAAAAGCTGAAGAGAAGCTTGTTAGGCTAGAAACGAACAGTGAATGTTTGTTATTTAGGCAAGGAACTTAATAGTTCAATCTCGTTTTCAGCGTTAAAACTTCTGAGTAATATAGCGACAGCATATGCATTGTTAGGCTTGCGAAACGTAAATAATCAATACATCAGCTACAAAAAGTGACGCAATGGTTGACGTATTCTGAAAGCCTTCAGGATATAGAGCGTAAAGATTTGAAGTGTGCATTGTTGTTGTTGGTGGATTCTTTCATGAAAGATTCCGCTGACACCGAACGTCAAGAGGAGAACTGGAACACAAAGTGCTCCTGCAGAGCGCTGTGAGAAGCGTTAACATAAAAAGAATTTTGACGCAGCTTCTGTGGTCGACACTGAAACGCCTGGACTCATTAAGAGCACACCCAGGAACACCAGTTGATCACACGGGATTCTGAACGATTCCCTGTGAGTATGCGCACGGCCTCATACACGCGAAGGAATGGTGAAGCCGAGGTGAGAGGATAAGACGCGGGTCTACTTCAATGATACTGTGGTAAAAAGCGAAGCCGTACGTAACCTTTGGGTTCATTTAAAAAGCTGTGACAGGAGCCATTTTCCGTTGTAGCCTTGTCCCAGTGGCAAAGTGTTATTCTTGATATCGCCAACGTAATATTTTTTTTAAGTTAAGGGTTTCACGACATTTTGTCTGGTCACGTGCCATGACGAGGATGAAGATGCTTTGTGCGAATATTTATTTTCACACATGTATAACTACAGGGCCACATAAGGATAACGTGGTAGCTATTGCCGACGAAGTGCAACGTCAGATGGACATTTAAATGTAAACACATCTCCTTCACACAACAGGCAGGCATGATAGGGAACGGCGAACAGCAGTAAAGCAGCAGATCTCTGTGGGATTATTAGAGTACAGCCGCCTAGTGTCTTGAGTCGCAGAAAGTTTGGGAGAGGTCCACGGGAGCTGTCTACCACGCGAAACAAAAGGTCACGTGGAGGGCCCGATTGTCGTCCTTATCAGGCTGCTACTTATGTTAACGTGTCGTAAATCTCACGTCCTAGGTAGAAGCGATAAGATTGAATCAAGGGTTTGTCTCCGACTTGGACGCAACCTGATGAAGCCAAATAGCAGACAATGAACTCCAATGATCGGGCGCATTATTCGAAGAATGTAGGTTCAGTCCCTGTACCAATGGTAACTAGTTTTTTGTCTATTTTAATTCATTTGCATTTTTGTCTTCATTATTACACTAGCGTTCAAAACCAGAAATACAGTCCTTGCCAACCTTGCCTTCAGTCTATGTTGCCTTTATTAGGTTACGCCGTGCTGTAGCACTCTGAAGTACTGATTCAATCCTCAAAGCCGCGTGAAGGTAAACCGTTCTTTCACCTATAAGGTCTGTTTAGCATTCCCTTCTTATTTACCATAGCATTGGTAGTGCTGCAGTAAGGCTTTATACGTGTATCGGCAGAAATCTGCATGCGTCGCACTGTACAGTGGCCGAGTATAGTGACTAGGAGTCGTCGAACAGTATTCTCCGTTTCACAACTCTTCATCACTGCCCTGCACTGTTTTTTCTACGCAACTCCTGAGGGATGCCGGAAGATTTTTTAAAATAAATCGTGACACGCTGTGTTACGATATATTAATCTGATAACTGAGAAGGTGTCTGAACCAGTTCAGAGCCTTCAATGATTACCCCAAACGTAAGTGAATAACACTTCTAGCATTGCGCTCGCTTCAACAGTATTTATTTATTTGATTATTTATTTATTTATTTATTAATTTATTCATTCATTTACAGGATACCTGCATTGCCTTGAAAGCACCATTGCAGAAGAGACACGTTTAGTATCACATTCTACATATTTTGCTGTGACTAACAACAAACATATATGAAATAAGGTTAATATCAAGGTAAACAATTGGTTAGCGTGTTGAAAACGAACAGAGAGCTTTAAAAGAACTAGAATAACTCTACATTATTGTAAACACAATCGGAAATGAAAATAATGATTATTATATACAGTGACAGTTTTCCGGTAACCGGTTCCAATCTCGCATGGTTTATGGGAAGAAAGACCTGGAAAGTTATTTTAGTTGCAACTATACCCGTGTGCTTTATTGAAGTGGTCCTGCTAAAGATGCCCAGCCCAGTAATGTTTTGTTTCAGTGGCATTTTGTAAAGCATCGTAGTTACTAAAGACGAATCATGCATGCAGCTTGATTTAGAAGTTTGTCTACTTGCTTGTATCAAATGGTATGCAGTTTATCAAACATACAATGCACCTTGGTGACGTATGCGACTCTGCATAGTAAGACTACAAAAAAACATTATTCTCACAACTTCTCTTATTTTTCCCCCAGTTGGCTTAGTCGAACTGCCCTGTGGTCCAGGATTTATGCGCCTAACGTGGTTTTGAAGTGCTTCCAGGATGGAAGGCCATGCAAGGTGCCGCCCCTCACCTGCTTTTGCGCAGATTTCGTGAGTGGCCCAACTTTGACCATGTCACAGTGAGACGCGATGACGCCATCAAGTTACATCGCAGTGAAGTCGTGATGACGTCATATGGTGAGGTCATGAGGTGATGGCGCTCTTTGTGTAACACGCGTTGACGCCGACGGTGAGGTTGCACGTTTTAAGAAGATCATAAGGCTATTCTCTTAAAAGCAACGCAGTGTCTATTCTTCCGGCAACCAGAATAATTGTTCAAAAAATTTCTCCCGGCAGTCGCCTCTCATTGGCTCTCATATGTCACGTGACTAACTGTCGTGAGAAGAGGAAAAACTGGCTGCTGTGGGACAGACTGGGCATACGTAGCCGAGCATGCGTTAGATTAGTTTAGGTTAGACTGCGGGACAGGCTGGACAAAACTGGCCCACCGTGCGTTGGGTTAGGTTACGTTAGGTTTATTGAATCGGCTAGGTTAAGTTCTACCGGTTGCCGGGAGAATAAAAAAAATAATCCCGGCAGTTAGTCACGTGACCTATGAGAGCGAATGGGAGGCGACGACCGGGAGAAATTTTTTTGATCAATTATCCCGGTTGCCGGGAGAATAGACACACCCTAGAAGCAATAGAAGCGGAACCTACGAGCCATGGGACGATGAGCCGCGGCTGGAAGTGACAGCCCCTGACGACGCCTCGTCGGTCGCTACCACCGACGACCATTGGACGCTCGAGCGGGAAGAAGATATCGGCGACCGGCGGCGAAAAGTACGATGAGCTTTCGTCATTTCGACGGCGTCCTCTCATCCAGAAATGCAAGGCGCTTCGGATGGACGGGAAAGAAGGTGCCATGGTGTACGGTTAAAACAACGAGGAGAAAAAGGTGGGACGCTGCAGGTTTGGTAGGAGACTGACGCTGGGCTCAGCAGAGAGTGGTGTCAGGATAATGACGATGATGATACTAGTTCTTGATGGCATGCACTCACGATGCAAAATAGTCCATGAGCCGGGTGATATTAGCACAAATAATCATGACAATATACAGCAGTACAAAGTTTTAATATAGGCACTAGGAGTTCTGGGTAATGCATCCCCACCAGATATTCCTCAGTTGCTGCCAAAGGCGACCTCTTGGGCTCTCCCAGTGATCTATGTTATTACTCCGGAGCATTACTTGCCAGCAGGGTGGTGGTGGTGGCAGTGGTTAGAAGAGGAAAAAGGCACCTAATTTCTGCAGCCCGGTAGGCAGCACGGCGCATAATCATCATCAGCACGGAGCAGCACCTGTCTGCAGGGTCTCCCAGTAATGCCTGTGAGCTTTTGGAGTCATTATACTCCTTCCTGTTCTCACGTGTAGGATAGCTAACCAGTTTTCCTAAACTCGTGAACTTCCCTGCCTTTTTTTCCTACTATTTATTCTGCTGGGCGGACAATCCACTGGGCAGTACCAAAAGATAGGCTCGATTTTAATCTTCTGTCCACATTTTTAGCAAATGGGTTTGAACTCATCTGCGTGAATAAAAGTATAAAAATTGCGGTGGATCTTAATATTTTCTTTCTGACTTTCTACACACACACAAAAAGAACTTAAACCTCGCATTCAAGTCCAATGACCATATTGGAAAGGTGCGACACACATCCCTTCTGTATGTGTACCAGGAGGATCTTCAATCGCGATATGCGCTGCCTATCATGCTGATAGAAAGGGCTCTTTTTCAAACACTCGTATTTAGGCACTTTCTTAGTTGATTGGTGTGCTTATTTCGCTTTATAAATGGCTCACACCGGATATAAGGGAATGATCTAGTACAGCATGTTATCGAGATGAAAGAGCCATTCGTGAGAAATTCTAGTTTGAACAGAAAAAGTAAAATATAAGTAACTAGATATTCACCGAGCAATTCTTCTTTTTTAATCGCAAACGTTGAAACAGTTGCGTAGAGTATATTTCTTACAGGTAAACAGAGATAAAACTGGCTACAGAAAGGCACGTTGATACTTCATAGGCGTAGCTGCTTTTGTCAAAGCTACAATCGTCATCACTGGCTTGCTAGAGAATTTCGAGCAGTGTTTATGTCATCTACTGCAAGTAACTGACATGCTTTAAAGGCAAATGTAGCACTTTTTCCCAACCGGTATGTGATCCTGAGATTTTGTGTTCTCTGTTTTAGCAGTGATCTGTGATATTTCGCAGTGCCATACATCGTATCGGTTCCTTCATGTCTGTATGTGGTCTTAAAGTCAGTTTTGTTATCCGGTGCAGTTGTACTCACCTGAACTGATTTGATTGATATGTGGGGTGTAACATTCCAAAAGCACTGTACAATTATGAAAGACGCCATAGTGGAGGGCTCCAGAAATTTTGATTACCTGGGGTTCTTGATCATCATCATCATCATCATCACCAGCCTGACTACGTCCACTGCAGGACAAAGGCCTCTCCCATGTTACGCCAGTTAACCCGGTCCTGTGCTTGCTGCTGCCACTTTATACCCGCTAACTTCTTAATCTCATCTGCCCACCTAACCTTCTGTCTCCCCCTAACTCGCTTGCCTTCTCTGGGAATCCAGTTAGTTACCCTTAACGACCAGCGGTTGTATTGTCTACGTGCTACATGCCCGGCCCATGTCCATTTCTTCTTCTTGATTTCAGCTATGATATCCTCAACCCACGTTTGTTCCCTAATCCACTCTGCTCTCTTCTTGTCTCTTGAGGTTACACCTACCATTTTTCTTTCCATTGCTCGCTGCGTCGTCCTCAATTTAGGCTGAACCCTCTTTGTAAGTCTCCGGATTTCTGCTCCGTAGCTAAGTACCGGAAAGATACAGCTGTTATATGTCTTTCTCTTGAGGGATAGTGGCAATCTACCTGTCATAATTTGAGAGTGCTTGCCAAATGTGCTCCACCCTATCCTTATTCTTCTAGTTACTTCAATCTCGTGGTTCGGCTCCGCGGTTATTACCTGCCCTAAGTAGACATAGTTTTTTACAACTTGAAGTGCACTATTACCTATCTCGAAGCGCTGCTTTTTTCTGAGGTTGTTGTACATTACTTTCGTTTTCTGCAGATTCAATTTAAGACCCACCTTTCTGCTCTCCTTGTCCAACTGCGTAATCATGAGTTGCAATTCGTCCCCTGAGTTACTCAGCAGTGCAATGTCATCGGCGAAGTGCAGGTTACTAAGGTACTCTCCATTAAATTAACTCTTATCCCTAACTGTTCCCATTGTAGGCTTCTGAAAACCTCCTGTAAGCATGCGGTAAATAGCATTGGAAGATTGGGTCTTCCTGCCTTACACCCTTCTTGATTGGTATTCTGTTGCTTTCTTCATGAAGCACTATGTACTATGGTAGATTGGTACTATAGCGCACTATGGTAGCAGGGGTTCTTGAACGTGTGCCCAAATCTGAGCCCACAGGCCTACAACATTTCCGCCTCCATTGAAAATGCAGCCGCTGCCGCCGGGATTAGATCACGCCACCTGCGGGTCAGCAGACGAGTACCTCAGCCCCTAGACCACCGTGGCGGGCGCTCACCTAAACTACTGGTACTTTACTATGCAGTGAGCTTCCCCGTGTGTGTGCGTGCTGTATGCGTGCGTGTGTGGATGTGTGTGTGTGTGAGTTCATAATAGTATGTATTATGGACATTAGGTGAATTTTGACATTTTCGTAATAACATTTCGTGTATATTGTGCTTAGTCGTTTGTGTGCGTTCACTGCTGTCCTTGCTGCATAGACACTTCTTCCAATTGCTTGTTACTTATTACGACGTCATAAACTCATTCTAAGCACGCATACCAGTAAGGAGGCTCCCATAGACAGAGTATCCCGGCATGCCTTAGCATCATTCAGTGTCAACAATATAAGATACATGATTATCATGATAGCTTACCTTGTTGATGGTAAATGTAATAGAGACTGCATACACTTATAATGTCTCGTGCAAGGACGATATGAAATTTTTGGAGGGAATACTGACAAGTTCTTTCGTTACTGAGCTTCACTGTTTAGTAAAGGTCCATAAAATGAACCATTAGGAAAGAACAACCTTGCACTGACCTTGCAAAGCATCAGAAACAGTGAAGCTGATCGATCTTAAATACTTAACGCGGTCTTCTTGGCTAATACTAGGGCGTCCCTTGGTGCAGACAGAGTAGAGTCAAATCACAGCCTGTTACGTATCGTGCTAGAATATCCAAACACCATCGCGAAAAACTAACGTAAAAACCTGGCTGTGGCCTCCGAGATGGAAGCGCGGACCTTTAATCGCCTGTACTGACTCGCGCCACGCCGGGCAAACTCGGCACTGCAGCAGACAGCCTCCGTCTGTGGGAGTGTCTTGGGGAGGATACTCTTGAGCGCTAAAAGGTGTACTGTCGATCCTATAAAGGGAGCACCATACCACGGCGTTTTGAAACTCGCTCCGGATTCTTTGGTCTTTACATCCGTTTTTAGGACGTGTACGTAGCTGCGCTAAAGTAATAATCTCACTCATCACAGGAGTGCTGGTGACGGTGGAAGCTATAAAAAACGAACAATCAAGAAAATATGGCCACTTGAAGTGATGAAAGATTGTGCAACATGAAATATCGCTAGTGCCAATATTTAAGCGAAAAGACTTCCCTTCCCTGCTCCCCTCTTGGTGAAACGTTGGCTACAACAAGACGTTTGCTCAGTGATTTTCCTGTTATATATATAAATATGTGTAGACATGTAGGGCATTGAATGAGGTTTTTCGAATTTGCTTCCTGAAACATTATATGATATGATTATGAGGCCCACAATCCTTCGAAACACCCTAATATATTTAAAAACCGGTGTTCTTTAACGCGGAATTGAATGCCTGTACATGGCTGCAATCAAATTTGTACTATTCAAAATGTGCTCCCCGTACAGTTGACGACATGATCCGCTTCTCTAACTAAGAGCACAACACTTTGCCAGCTAAACCGATGCACCAGAAGATGTATATAGAGGATCACTCATGCAGAGCTGAGCGCATGTTCACGTTCTTGCCACTACTGGCAACAGCTTGTACTACGTTCATCATCAACATCATCATCATCATCATAATCATCATCATCATCAGCCTGACTACGTCCACTGCAGGACAAAGGTCTCTCCCATGTTCCGCCAGTTAACCCGGTCCTGTGCTTGCTGCTGCCAATTTATACCCGCAAACTTCTTAATCTCATCTGCCCACCTAACCTTCTGTCTCCCCCTAACCCGTTTCCCTTCTCTGGGAATCCAGTCAGTTACCCTTAATGACCAGCGGTTATCTTGTCTACGCGCTACATGCCCTGCCCATGTCCATTTCTTCTTGATTTCAGCTATGATATCCTTAACCCCCGTTTGTTCCCTAATCCACTCTGCTCTCTTCTTGTCTCTTAAGGTTACACCTACCATTTTTTTCTCCATTGCTCGCTGCGTCGTCCTCAATTTAAGCTGAACCCTCTTTGAAAGTCTCCAGGTTTCTGCTCCGTAGTTAAGTACCGGCAAGATACTTCTGTTATATACCTTCCTCTTGAGGGATAGTGGCAATCTACCTGTCATAATTTGAGAGTGCTTGCCAAATGTGCTCCACCCCATTCTATTCTTCTAGTTACTTCAATCTCGTGGTTCGGCTCTGCAGTTATTACCTGCCCTAAGTAGACATAGTCTTTTACAACTTCAAGTGCACTATTACCTATCTCGAAGCGCTGCTCCTTGCCGAGGTTGTTGTACATTACTTTCGTTTTCTGCAGATTAATTTTAAGACCCACCTTTCTGCTCTCCTTGTCTAACTCCGTAATCATGAGTTGCAATTCGTCCCCCGAGTTACTTAGCAGTACAATGTCATCGGCGAAGCGCAGGTTACTAAGGTATTCTCCATTGACTCTTATCCCTAACTGTTCCCATTCTAGGCTTCTGAAAACCTTCTGTAAGCACGCGGTAAATAGCATTGGGGAAAATGTGTCCCCCTGCCTTACACCCTTCTTGATTGGTATTCTGTTGCTTTCTTTGTGAAGCACTATGGTAGCAGTTGATCCCCTGTAGATTTCTTCCAGAATGTTTATATATACTTCATCTACGCCCTGATTCCGCAGTGTTTGCATGACAGATGATATTTCTACTGAATCAAGCGCCTTCTCGTAATCTATGAAGGCTATGTATAGTGGTTGGTTATACTCTGAGCATTTCTCTACTACCTGATTGATAGTATGAATGTGGTCAATTGTTGAGTACCCTGTTCGAAATCCTGCTTGTTCCTTTGGTTGATTGAATTCTAATGTTTTCTTTACTCTGTCAGCAATTATTTTTGTAAATAGCTTGTATACTACAGAGAGCAAGCTGATCGGCCTGTAATTCTTCAAGTCCTTGTCATCTCCTTTTTTATGTATTAAGATGATTTTAGCGTTCTTCCAAGACTCTGGTACCCTTCCCGTCAGGAGACACCTCGTAAACAGGGTGGCTAGTTTTTCTAACACAATCTGTCCTCCATCTTTCAGCAGATCTAATGTTACCTGATCCTCACCTGCAGCTTTGCCCCTTTGCATCCTCTTCAAAGCTTTTCTGACTTCTTCTATCATTACTGGTGGGGTGTAATCTGGGTTACTGCTAGTTCTTATAGTATTAAGGTCGTGGTTGTCTCGGCTACTGTACAAATCTCTGTAAAACTCTTCCGCTATTTTAACTATCCTATCCATATTGGTAGTTAATTTGCCTTCTTTGTCCCTTAGTGCATACATCCGACTTTTGCCTATCCCAAGTTTCCTCTTCAATGCTTTGACACTTCTTCCGTTTTTCAGAGCGTGTTCAATTTTCTCCATGTTATACCTTCTTACATCGCATACCTTACGTCTATTAATCAACTTCGAAAGCTCTGCCAGTTCTATTTTGTCTGTTGTACTTGACACTTTCATGATTTGACGCTTCTTAATTAGGTTCTTCGTTTCCTGGGAAAGCTTGCCAGTGTCCTGTCTAACTACCCTGCCTCCAACTTCCACTGCACACTCCGTAATGATACTCGTCAGATTATCATTCATTGTATCTACGCTAAGGTTGGTTTCCTCACTAAGAGCCGAGTACCTGTTCTGCAGCGACACTCTGAATTCCTGTACTCTCCCTCTCAGTGCTAGCTGATTGATTGGCTTCTTGCGTATCAGTTTCTGTCGTTCCTTCTTCAAGTCTAGGCGAATTCGAGACCGTACCATTCTATGGTCACTGCATCGTACCTTGCCAACCGCTTCCACATCCTGCACGATTCCAGGGTGTGCACTCATTATAAAGTCTATTTCGTTCTTATTTTCGCCATTATCGCTCCTCTATGTCCACT
>WOVY01016067.1:855000-978828 GCA_013436015.1 Rhipicephalus annulatus
AGTTTCAGCGCATTGTGGGAGCCCGGATGGCAAACGAAGTTGCACGTTTGGGTCGATCGAATACAGGTGCGTGTTTGAGAAACCTTGCGTATTCCATTGTAGGAGAGATATATGGTGAGCAAGTGATAGTAGTATTCCATTGTAGGAGAGATATATGGTGAGCAAGTGACAGTAGTAGCTTGCAGCGTCCGTTCTCAAGAGTGGCATGGGCGTGCGCTGGTCTTGGTCATGAGCTGATCGAGCAGCTTCATCCGCGCGGTCATTGCAGACGATTCCGCCATGACTCGGCAACCACTGAAATAAAATATCGTGACCTTCCGTGAGCGCTTCGTGGTAGTCGTGCCTTATCTGATATACTGATTTTTTATGTAACCCGCGCTGCATAACAAACCGTAGTGACTGTAAGGATGACCTGGAGTCGCAAAAGATGGCCCATTGGTTAGGTTGCTGGCAAAGAATATACTTTACTGCACCTTGAAGTGCTGCGAGCTCTGCTGCTGTCGACGTCGTGGTGTGAGAAAACTTGTACTGAAGCAACACATTTTCAGATGAAACAACTACTGCTCCTGTAGAGCTGTTGGAATTAGTGGAGCCATCGGTGTAAACATGTATGCGGTCGAAGTACCTTTCGTCCAACAGACGCAAGTCAATTGCTTCAGGGCTAGCGTTGACATGCGTGCCTTCTTAAAGATTCCAGGAACTGATAAGCGCACGTCAGGTTGACGACGACTCCATGGCGCAGTTGCTGGATGCATCGCAAGTTTGAAGCAAGGCGGTACTTTGTCCTGATGTTTTGTCACGATACCGCAGTACGAAGAATGGGACATCCGAGATGTCAAACACGCTAAATGATGTGACGGTAGCCGTGATAAATGCCGAATGTGCGCTCTCAGTGTCTCGACAATGATATGCGTTGTGACCGGCTGTTCTTGTGTAAGAAAAATAGTTGACACTGTCGATGAGCATCTTGGAAGGCCAAGGCATGTCCGAAGTGCTTGGATTTGTAAGCTTTGCAGTGCACGGTGTTAGTCTTGCACGTGTTCGACAGGGCAGGAAGGTTGTACTGGAGAGTTCCGAGAAAGAGGGCTGTGTAAAGCTGTAACATGAAGGTCACGGATGGGCCCCGTAATTTTCCGGCGACGAACTTGAATACATTCTCAATGCCAATGAGCTTTTTCTTCAGGTATGTGACATGCGGGCTCCAGGTTAGGTCACGATCTACGATGACACCTAAGAATCTATGAGTAATCTTATATGGGATTGATCTGTCATCGATGCACAATGAGTAGAAAGACATCGGTTTGCGTGTGAACGCCACCGCTGCGCATTTTTCTGTGGCGATAGTCAAACCTTGCTGGCGAAGGTATGTCGATGTCATTGTTGCCGCTTTCTGTATTTTTGCGCGCACTTGAGGCCGTGTCACGCCGGACGCCCAAATGCAGATATCGTCAGCGTAGAGAGGTATATAAGCCGTCTGTGGCAGAATTTCGGTGAGCCCCACGAGAACCAGGTTGAAAAGAGTGGGACTCAAAACACCGCCTTGTGGCACCCCACGACTTGTGAAATACTTATGCATAGACCCATTCTCAGTTAAAACGAACATGGATCTTTTTGTGAGGTAGCTTTTTACCCATCGTAAGACATGACCTCTAAGTTCAGCTGCTTCAAGAGCATTGAGAACAGCCTCGTGGGTCACGTTGTCATAGGCACCCTTTACGTCTAAGAACAGAGCTACCGACCGCCGCTTCTGAGCTTTCTGATGCTGAACAGAGGTCACTAAGTCAATAACGCTATCAACTGAGGACCGAGCTAGTCGAAAACCAGTCATAGCATCAGGATAGATGTTATAATGTTCCAGGTACCATTTCATGCGTGTAAGCAGCATGACCTTGCCAACGCATGACCTTACCTCCATAATCTTACCTCCAGCAGCATGACCTTACCTCCATGACCTTGCCAACGCAGCTTGCTAGTGCTATAGGCCGGTATGATGCCAAATCGAATGGAGACTTTCCGGGCTTCAGCAAAGGCACCAGGCGACTACACTTCCACTCATCACGCAACATTTCATCATGCCAAGACCTATTGAAAATGTCCAGGAGACAGCGCTGTGCTATCAGGCATAGGTGACGTAGGGCAGTATAGGTCACTCCATCCGGAACGGTGGACGATGAGCGTCTGCATGTGTTCAATGCCGTATGAAGTTCCATTGTGAATGCAACCTCTAATACTGATATAGTGCGACTGGAACATCCAGTGGCAATAGCTCAATCGGTATAGAGATGTTGCCGGCGATCTTTGCACAAAATTCCCCAGAAACATCAACCTGTGAGCGACGTTGATGTAGCGCTAGAGCGGCGAAGGGATGACGCTGTTGCGTATGTGAGTGAATACCTCGAAGAGTCCTCCATACGGGAGACAAGGGCTTTCGAGGATCTAGCGAGTCACAAAAATTCTTCCACCGTTGGTCATAAAGTTTGTGCATTCGACGCGTAATTTTTTTCTGAATGCGTCTGGATTCTCTGAGGTCAGAGATAGATTTCGTGCGTCTATATCGTCTTTAGGCATGTTGGCGGACCGCTCGAAGTTGTTCCAACTCTTGGCTGAGTGCCATGCGTCTCAATTCTTTCGAACATATCTTCGTGGAAGTCTCCATTTCACAACTATTCACTTCTCAATGGATTCCGGCGGTTCGTACATGCACTTGCTCTCCACTGATATCTGAAACTCTTCCCTGTCAATAAGTCTTGAATGTCCAGGGGAAGGAGAATCGTCCAGACTTCTGACTGTCACGTACGTGGGGATATGGTCGCTGCCATGTGTTTCAATATCTGTGAACCATTGTGCTTTCGTGACAATGCTATGCGACACTAATGTCAAGCCCAGGCAACTGCTGTAAGTTACTCCTCGGAGATAAGTAGGGCTGCCGTCGTTCAGCACCTGAAGCTCGTGCTCTGATGCGAGATCAACCAGGTTCGTGCCTTTTCGATTTGTCCTGATGCTTCCCCACAATGGATGATGGGCGTTGAAGTCACCCATCAATATCCAAGGTGCTGAAGTCGTTGCAAATATACCATTTATATCTGTTGATCTAGTCGACGTGACGGCGCTATATATGCGCCTATCAGCGTAAACGACAAATTCTTCTTTTTAACATATAGACACACGTAGTGATTTCCAATGTGAGACTCGACCCTTTGGAGAACGTAAGTGAGTTCTTTACGGATGTACACAGCAACTTTACTTCGCTCAATGCACGATGAAGAAACGAACGATTCATAGCCCGACAGTCGAGCTATCTTTAAAATATGCGGTTCGCAAATTATGATGATGGGAAACTTATTTTCGAAAATGAATTGTCTGAACTCGGGCATTCTTGACTGTAGACCTCTCGCGTTCCACTGAACTATGGAAGCACGCTTGACTTTTTCTCGGAAAGGCTGATGTGGTCTTTGGTGCGCCATATTGTTACTGAAGTCCGGCAAGAACTGGTTCTAGTGGGTCCAAGATTCGCAGCGCGAGTTTAGCGGCAGGGATCTGTAGACTATTCAATAGAGTGCGAATAACACTCATGAACTTCCTCAATACAGAAAAACTTGTACCTCTTGGGCGGACAGACTGCCTGCTGGGGGCATATTCGTTGTTGACTGTCGATATTGTGGTTCCGTAGACACGTGTACCCGCGGTAAAGCGGGCCAGTCAGAGCCGGATGTTCTCTGTTGCGCCACAGTGTCTTCCGGCATCTCTGGACGTACCCCACCTGGTGGCGAGGGCGGGGAAGCTCTCTGTGGTCGTGGCGGCGGTGGTGGTGGCGGTGGCGGCCTAAGTGAAGGCACCTTCGGCACAGGACTGCTTTTTCTTTTCTTCGAGCACCGCCGTCGAAGGGAACACCGTCGTTGAACAACTGTTACCGCTTCCTTTCGTGAGGATCCGTCTTTAACCATTTGTCTCAGAATGCTCCTTTCTTTCTTCAGTACTGGGCAGTCTTTGGACGAGGTCTCATGGTTCCCGTTGCAGTTGCTGCATTTTAGGAGAGTTGCTTGGCAAGCCTCTCCTTTGTGGGGTCCGGCACAACGTGGGCATGCTTGCTGGTTGTTGCACACAGCACTAACATGACCCCGTTTTAGACAGTTGTGGCACTGTAGTGGTCTTGGGTTGTATGGTCGGACAATGTGACGAAAATGACCAACCTTTACAGGTGATGGTATGCAATCACCTCTGAAGGTCACCTTGATGCAACGAGATTTGCCAAGCCGGCATACGGATTTGCCAAGCCCCGAAAGTCTCCATTGGATATGGCATCATACCGGCCTATAGCACTAGCAAGCTGCGTCGGCAAGGTCATGCAGAGGATGCTGCTTACACGCATGGAATGGTACCTGGAACATTATAACATCTGTCCTGATGCTATGGCTGGCTTTCGACGAGGTCGTTCTTCAATCGATGGCGTCATTGACTTAGTGCCCTCTGTTCAGCAACAAAAAGCTAAGAAGAGGCAGTTGGTACCTCTGTTCTCGCACGTGAAAGGTGCCTATGACAACGTGAACCATGAGGCCGTTCTCAATGCTCTCGAAGCGGCTGAACTTGGAGGTAGTGTTTTTTGATGGCTAAGAAGCTACCTCACAAAACATCTATGTTCATTCTAACTGAAGATGGGTCTACGAATGAGCATTTCACATGTCGTGGGGTGCCACACGGCGGCGTTTTGAGTCCGAATCTTCTCAACCTGGTTCTAGGGGAGCTCATCAAATTTCTGCCACAGACGGCTTATATATCTCTCTACGCTGAAGATATCTGCATTTGGGCGTCCCGCGTGACATGGCCTCAAGTTCGCGCAAGGATACAGAAGGCGGACAATGACATTGGCATACCTTCACTAGCAAGGTTTGACTTTCGCCACAGAAATATGCGCAGCGGTGGCGTTTACAGGTAAATAGATGTCTTTTTATCCATTGTGCATCGATGGCAGATCAATCGCATATAAGAGCAGTCATAGATTTCTAGGTGTCATAGTAGATCGTGAATTAACCTGGAGCGCATATGTCGCATACCCGAAGAAAAAAGCTCATTGGCATTGATAATGTATTCAATTTCATTGCCGGAAAATCATGGGCCCATCCGTGCACTCGATGCTGCAGCTTTATACAGTCCTTTTTCTCGGACTTCACCGGTACAGCTTTCCTGCCCTGTCCAAGACCTGCAAGACTAACATCCGTGCACCTAAGAGAGTACAAGCCCAAGCACTTCGGACATGTCTTGGCCTTCCAAGATGCTCATCGATGGTGGCAACCATCGTTATCATACAAGAGCAGCCACTCACAACGAATATCATTGTCGAGACGCTGAGAGCGCAGATTCGGCATTTATCACGGCTTTCATTACATCATTTAGCATGTTTGACAGCGTGGAGGCCACATTCTTCGTTCTGCTGTATTGTGACGCAACATCAGGACATATTACCACCTGGCTTCAAACTTGCGATACGTCCAGCAGCTGCGTTATGGAGTCTCCGTCGACGTGACGTGCGCTTATCGGTTTCTGGAATCATTTAAAAGGCACGCATGTCACCGCTAGCCCTGAAGCAATTTACTTTGCGTCTGTTGGACGAAAGGTACTTTACCGCATAACTGTTTAAACCGATGGCTCCACTAATTTCAACAGCTCTAGAGGAGCAGTGGTTGTTCCATCTCGTAATGTGTTGCTTCAATACAAGTTTTCTCACCCCACGACATCGAGAGCAGCATAGCTCGCACCGCTTCAAAGTGCAGTCAGGTACATTAATTCTTCGGCGGCAACCTAATAAAGGGGCCAACTTTTGCGACTCAAGGTCAGCCTTACAGACACTATGGTTCGTTATGCAGCATGGGTTACACGAACAATCAGTATATCGAATAAGACAGGACTACCACAAAGCGCTCGAGGAAGGTCACGATATTGTATTTCAATGGTTGCCGAGTCATCGTGGAATTGTCAGCAATGACCGCGCGGATGAAGCTGCTCGATCGGCTCATGACCAAGACCTGTGTACGCCCATACCACTCTTGAAAACGGACGCTGCAAGACGACTACAATCACTTGCTCGCCGTATAACTCTCCTACAATGGAATACGCCGGGTTTCTTCAACGTGCGCCTGTATTCGATCAACCCAAACTTGCAACATTCGTTTGCCATGTGGACTACCACGTTGAGCTGAAACTTTACCGTGTCGCATGAGGTTGTGTGGCATTTACGAACGCGTATTTCCATCTCGTCGTAATTGCTAACAGAGTAAAAAACATTAGAATTCAATCAACCAAAGGAACAAGCAGGATTTCGAACAGGCTACTCAACAATCGACCACATTCATACTATCAACCAGATAATAGAGAAATGCTAAGAATACAGCCAACCACTATACATAGCCTTCATAAATTACGAGAAGGCGTTTGATTCAGTAGAAATATCAGCAGTCATGCAGACACTGAGGAATCAGGGCGTCGATGAAGTATATATAAAGATCCTGGAAAAAATCTACAAGGGATCAACTGCTACCATATCGCTTCATAAAGAAACCAACAGAATACCAATCAAGAAGGGTGTAAGGCAAGGAGATACAATCTCCCCAATCCTATTTACCACGTGCTCACAGGAGGTTTTCTGAGGCCTAGAATGGGAACAGTTAGGGACAAGACTTAATGAATAGTACCTTAGTAACCTGCGCTTCGCCGATGACATTCCATTGCTGAGTAACTCAGGAGACGAATTGCAACTCGTGATTACGAAGTTAGACAAGGAGAGCAGAAAGGTGGGTCTTAAAATTATTCTGCAGAAAACAAAAGTAACGTACAACAACCTCGGTAGAGAGCAGCGCTTCAAGATAGGTAATAGTGCACTTCAAGTTGTAATATACTATGTCTACTTAGGGCAGGTAATAACCGCGTAGCCGAACCACGAGATTGAAGTAACCAGAATAATAAGAATGGGGTGGAGCACATTTGGCCAACACTCTGAAATCATGACAGGTAGATTGCCACTATCCCTCAAGAGGAAGTTATATAACAGCTGCATCTTGCCGATACTTAGCTATTGAGCAGAAACCTGGAGACTTACAAAGATGGTTCAGCCTAAATTGAGGGCGATGCAGCGAGCAATGGAAAGAAAAATGGTAGGTGTAATTTTAAGAGACAAGAAGGGAGCAGAGTGGATTAGCGAACAAACGGGTGATAAGGATATTGTAAAGAAGAGGAAGTACTCCGGCGCAGAGGCAGCAGCATCGAGTGTGCGGCAGTGGCTCGAGCTCGGAAATCGCGGCTGGTGCATCGCCTTCCAAGCTTTCCAACCATCAACCTTTCTGCTTAATAAATCTTCTTTATAATTGGTGGAGCCATGCCGGGTACCGTCCCTTACAACTTCCCGCTACCATCCTGGAACTCCGTTCTCGACGGCTACCTTCTGCTATGCCGGACGCCGATCAGCAGACGCTTTCATCTCCTCCGGCCACCTGCCCAGGCAGTGTTCCTCAGCGGGAGCCTCCAATCTTCAGTGGAACAGATGACAACGACGTTGAAGATTGGCTCTCGACTTTCGAACGGGTGAACGCTTTAAACAGATGGACGGACGCGGACAAGTTGACACGCGTGTCGTTCTACCTCACGGGTGTAGCCAGCCTTTGGCTTAGAAACCACGGGGCAGACGTCCGAACGTGGCCGCAATTTAAAACGTCGATTGTATCAGTCTTCGATCGACCTGCCGTCCGAAAACTTCGTGCCGAGCAACGTTTACGCACACGCGCACAAGAAACGGGTGATACCTTCACAAGTTACATAGAAGACGTCGTCGATTTGTGCAGACGCGTGAACGCCGAAATGACGTAAGCTGAAAAATGCAAGCACATCCTCAAAGGGATTGACAACGACGCTTTTCAAATGCTCTTGACGAAAAGCCCGACCACTGTTAACGACGTAATCAGCCTCTGCCAAAGCTACGATGAATTGCGGAAGCAGCGAGCTCTGACAAGACGTCCTCCAGCACACGATTTGGCATCGCTGTCTAGTGTGATCAGTGGTCATGACAAAGCGTCACTAATAGCCGAAATAAAAGAATTTGTCCGCGAAGAAGTTGCACGACAGCTTTCCTTGGTGCTTTTCACACCAGAAGCTACCACAACTTTACCATCGTCTCTACGTGACGTCATTCAAGGAGAGGTCGCCGAGTCCTTACCAGCTGCTCGCGAACCTAATCTTGTGGCTGCTCCTCTCACCTACGCCGCGGCTGCAGCCATGCCAACTCGCAAGGCGCCTGCGCCTTCGTTCCAGCCTCGCGCGAGCTATCCCCCAGCTCCAGTTCACTGGACCAGCACCAACATCGCCAACCCGTGGCGCACCCCCGACAATCGCCCGATATGTTATGCTTGTCGATACTCCGGACACGTCGCAAGGTATTGCCGCCGCCGGACGCATATCACCAATGAAAACCACCATGAGCCTTTCTTCCCGCTTGACTCCAACGCGCGATACGGTTCCTCCACTCCAATGCCAGCCCGCTACCAGGACGACCACCGCCCTCGGTCGGGACGTCTTCGCTCGCCCTCTCCACGCCGCCACTCGCCTTCTCCTATGCGTCGACGGCCCGCGGCTAACGAGGAGGAAAACTAGACGACGCAGTTCCTGAGGCAAGAACTGCGCAAGTTTCGGTTTGCCCAAGTCCTCATTTGTCACCTACCAATGTTATTGATGTGTTCGTCGAAAATGTCCCTACTGTCGCTCTTGTAGATACCGGTGCCACTGTTTCTGTTATAGACGCTGGATTTTGCTGCTCAATTCGTAATGTTACGACGCCTTTCTCCGGATTATCGCTTCGCACAGCCAGTGCTCAACCTGTTCAAACGACCGGTATGTACAGCCCGCGTGACAATTCAGGACGTTCTGTATACGATAGAGTTCGTGGTGCTTTCATCGTGCTCCCATATTGTTTTAGGATGGGACTTTTTGTCGCGTCATAACGCCGTAATCAACTGTGCTAGGGCTGAGGTTGAATTTTGCTCACTGGATGGCCAAGCGTCCGTCGACACCCAGTCTGCCGCTAAACTTGTCGTTAGCGATGACACCTACATCCCTCCATGCTCTTTTGCGTTCGTGCCAGTATCATGCAGCGCCATATCCGACGGCACGGTCTTCTTCACACCATCTTCAATATTCGTCGCCCGAAGAGCCCTCCCCCTGCCTTATGCTGCTCTCGATCTTGTAGAAGGCTCAACCACAATGCCAATTTATAATCATGAGTCGTCGTCTTTATATCCCTACTTTGTCATGAGTGCCTTGGCCACGTCGAGACAATCAGTTCTTCCAGAATTATATCCGTCCCCAATAAGGTGCTTTTTACCTCCGTCTGTGAACTGGCTGTCGTCTCAGCGCCTGACTCAACGTCGGCAAACATATTTCAACCATTCATCGCTGCAGATTTGACATCTTCGCAGCGTTCACAACTCCTCACCATTCTTGACAGCTACCGCCATTCTTTCGACGTTGAACCATCTCTCGGCCATGCCTTAGCAGTAGAACACCACATCAACACTGGGTCCCACTCACCGCTTCGACAACGACCATATCGCGTGTCCGCTACAGAACGCCGCGTCATTGCTGACCAAGTAGACGACATTCTTTGCACAGGCGCCATTCGACCTTCACAAAGCCCATGGGCGTCTCCGGTGGTTCTCGTCAAAAAGAAAGACGGTTCTATTCGTTTCTGTGTCGATTTCCGGCGATTGAACAAGATCACGCTGAAGGATGTCTATCCACTACCGCGCATTGACGATGCTTTGGACAGTTTGCAGGGTGCCGAGTTCTTTTCCTCGTTAGACTTGCGGTCAGGCTACTGGCAGGTGCCTATGGCGGAGGCCGATCGCCCCAAAACCGCTTTTGTCACGCCAGACGGTTTATATGAATTCACCGTCATGCCCTTCGGACTTTGCAATGCCCTTGCAACGTTTGAACGAATGATGGACAACATCCTGCGTGGACTAAAATGGAAGATATGCTTGTGTTACCTCGATGATATCGTGGTCTTTGCCCCTAACTTTGACACACACTTACGTCGCCTTCAGCACGTCCTTACTTGCTTAACTAACGCCGGTTTGCAATTAAACCTCAAAAAATGTCGATTTGCCATGCGTCAACTGAACATTTTGGGCCACGTTGTTTCAAAGGAACGCATCCTCCCGGATCCCGAGAAATCGCGAGCTGTTACGGCGTTTCCTAAACCTGCCACTATCAAAGAACTTCGAAGTTTCATCGGCTTCTGTTCTTATTTCCAGCGATTCGTCCGAAACTTCGCGTCTATTATATCACCTCTCACGCAATTCTCAGCAGCTGTAAAGACCTCTTATCGTGGTCCACTGCCTGCGACGAGGCTTTCACCACCTTGTGACGGCTTCTCACGACGCCACCCATTCTACGCCATTTCGATCCTGAAGCTCCAACTGAAATCCAAACCGACGCCAGTGGTGTAGGCCTTGGTGCTGTGCTCGCACAGCGTAAACCGGAACATCAGGAATACGTCATCGCATACGCTAGTCGCACACTTACCAAGGCTGAGAGCAACTACAGCGTCACAGAAAAGGAGTGCTTGGCCATTGTGTGGGCCCTTGGAAAGTTTCGCCCATATCTATATGGTCGTTCTTTTGACGTCATGACCGACCACCACGCGCTGTGCTGGCTTTCGACGTTAAAAGACCCATCTGGCCGCCTCGCTCGCTGGGCGTTGAAAATTCAAGAGTACGACACACGCGTGGTTTATCGGTCAGGACGAAAGCATGCTGACGCCGACGCCCTTTCCCGTTCCCCCCTGTCCCAGAATGCCACAGCTGACTCCGCTTGAGATTCCACATTGGCATCGCTTGACTTTGACACCATTGCTATCGAACAACGCAAAGACCCGTGGACTGCGTCTCTCCTCAATCATCTCTCCGACACTTCTGAACTCCCAAAAACGCGAACGCTTTGGCGCCAAGTTCCACACTTCTTGATACGTGACACGCTTCTCTATCGACGCAACTACGCACCAGAGGAACGCAAGTGGCTGCTCGTCGTTCCAGGAACCCTGAGGTCGCAGATTTGTTCCTCTTTCCACGCTGACCCACAATATGGCCACGCAGGAGTCTTCAAGACCTACGAAAGGCTTCGACATCGCTACTACTGGCGTGGTATGTATACCTTCGTCCGCAACTTCGTCCGCTCTTGTGCCGAATGTCAGCGTCGAAAATCTCCACCACACGCCTCCGCCGGTGAACTGCAGCCTTTACCATGCCCTTCACGACCTTTCTAACGGGTTGTAATAGATATTTATGGGCCACTTCCAATGACTCCGACTGGCAACAGGTGGATAGTAGTTGCTATCGAGCACCTAACGCGCTATGCTGAGACCGCTGCTCTTCAAACGGCTACAGCACAGGAGGCTGCCACTTTCCTTATGCCTCATTTTGTGTTGTGTCATGGAGGCCCTCAAGAGCTCCTCAGTGACCGCGGCCGCGCCTTCTTGTCCGAGGTCATTGAAAAATTGCTCGCTGAGTGTGCTATTGTACATCGCACATGTACCGCTTACCACCCTCAAATCAATGGGGCTACCGAGCGCTTTAATCGTACTCTCGGTGACATGCTATCTATGTATGTGACGCCTGATCACTCTAACTGGGACTTAGTCCTCCCATTCATTACATACGCCTATAATACGGCAACGCAAGCGACAACAGGCTTCTCCCCTTTTTACCTCCTCTACGGCCGTCACCCCTCCCACACCATTGACACGATTTTGCCCTATCGACCGGACGCGTCCGAGTGCCTACCGATCTTGGACGCCGCCAGACACGCAGAAGAATGCCGCCAGTTAGCTCGTCGCTTTACCTGCGATGACCAAAACAGGCAAAAAGCAATTCATGGTGCCCAGACCTCAACTCCCGTTTTTCTTCCGGCTGCTTTTGTATGGCTATCAGTGCCGCATCGCACACCCGAGCTCTCTTCCAAACTTCTGCCAAAGTACGATGGGCCATATCGTATTCTTAAACAAACTTCGCCAGTAAACTACCTCATTGAGCCTCTTACGCCGCCATCAGACTTGCGACGTCGCAACCGCGAAGTTGTACACGTTCAGAGGCTCAAGCAGTACCACGGTTCAACGCCGCCTGCACAGGACTAAGTCGCCAGGATGGCTCCTTTTTTTCCGTGGGGCCATTGTAAAGAAGAGGAAGTACTCCGGCGCAGAGGCAGCAGCATCGAGTGTGCGGCAGTGGCTCGAGCTCGGAAATTGCGGCTGGTGCATCGCCTCCCAAGCTTTCCAAGCATCAACCTTTCTGCTTAATAAATCTCCTTTATAGTATCATAGTTGAAATCAACAAGAGGAAATGGGCATGAGCCGCGCATTGAGCGCGTAGAAGTCAAGCGGGTTAGGGGGAGACAGAAGGTTAGGTGGGCAGATAAGATTAAGAAGTTTGTGGGTATAAATTGGCAGCAGCAAGCACAGGACCGAGTTGACTGGCGGAACTTGGGAGAGGCTTTTCTCCTGCAGTGGACGTAGTCAGGCTGATGAGGATGATGATGATGATGATGTTGATGTTGATGATAACAATAATAATAATGATGAGGACGATGATGATGATGATGACGATGATGATTCTCGTCTCCTTGGAATCGCGAGCAGTTCGGCGTGCAACATTTGCACCTGAGAGAAAATGCCTGAGCACATTCTATGCCACTGCTGAGCATACCAGTCTGAACAACATATTATGGAAGCCAAGCTCTGTCAGCTGAATTCACGGCCGCTTACAGAAAAGAAGATCCTGGGACCCTGGCCAACGGTTTCGCATACGCGCAATGCCACGAAAGCCCTCGTGTACTTCATAACGATCACCAGACTTCACGAGCGCTTGTGAAGGAACAGTGCGAGTACGTGCTGTATAGTCTCGAGCTGACTACTCATCCTTCTCTTTCTTACAACTCTTATCTATCTCTTTCCTTTCTATTACTCTCCCTTTCCCCCTACCCAAGTGTAGGGTAGCCAACCAAGCCTCCTTGCCTTTCCTCTCTATTTATCTCTCTCTCTCTCTCTCTTGACGTGGCAACGCACACGAACATTCAACAAAATAGGCGTAAACTTCTGGTTGTGGGGGTTACTAACAAGTTTGTACTGAACTGACTACTCGAGTCAGCACTATTCACTTACTAACTAGGTAGTAATTTTCACTAACCTGCATTTTACTACTTTCCATTACAAAGAGGCTAGTGGTTTATGTGACAAATGAATGGTTAGTATTGAGTTAGCGAATATTCCGACATTTATTTCTAAGAGTGAATGACCATCATCATCATCATCATCAGCCTGACTACGTCCCCTGCAGGACAAAGGCCTCTCCCATGTTCCGCCAGTTAACCCGGTCCTGTGCTTGCTGCTGCCAATTTATCCCCGCAAACTTCTTAATCTCATCTTCCCACCTAACCTTCTGTCTCCCCCTAACCCACTTTCCTTCTCTGGGAATCCAGTTAGTTACCCTTAACGACCAGCGGTTATTCTGTCTACGCGCTACATGCCCGGCCCATGTCCATTTCTTCTTGATTTCAGCTATCATATCCTTAACCCCCGTGTGTTCCCTAATCCACTTTGCTCTATTCTTGTCTCTTAAGGTGACACCTACCATTTTTCTTTCCATTGCTCACTGCGTCGTCCTCAATTTAAGCTGAACCCTCTTTGTAAGTCTCCAGGTTTCTGATCCGCAGCTAAGTACCGGCAAGATACAGCTGTTATATACATTTCTCTTGAGGGATAGTGGCAATCTACCCGTCATAATTTGAGAGCGCTCTGCAAATGTGCTCCACCCCATACTTATTCTTTTAGTTACTTTGATCTCGTGGTTCGGCTTCACGGTTATTGCCTGCCCCAAGTAGACATAGTCTTTTACAATTTGAAGTGCACTATAACCTATCTCGAAGCGCTGCTCTTTTTCCGAGGTTGTTGTACATTACTTTCGTTTTCTGCAGATTCATTTTAAGACCTGTCTTTCTGCTCTCCTTGACTAACTCCGTAATCATGAGTTGCAATTCGTCCCCTGAGTTACTCAGCAATGGAATGTTATCGGCGAAGCGCAGGTTACTGAGGTACTCTCCATTAACTCTTATTCCTTACTGTTCCCATTCTAGGCTTCTGAAAACCTCCTGTAAGCACGCGGTAAATAGCATTGGGGAGATTGTGTCCCCTTGCCCTACACCCTTCTTGATTGGTATTCTGTTGCTTTCTTTATGAAGTACTATGGTAGCAGTTGATCCCCTGTAGATTTCTTCCAGGATGTTTATATATACTTCATCGACGCCCTTCATCGACACCCATCGACGCCGTGAGAAATATCAGCCGTCTTTATGACGGCTGATATTTCTATTGAATCAAACGCCTTATCGTAATCTATGAAGGCTATGTATAGTGGTTGGTTATATTCTGAGCATTTCTCTATTACCTGATTGATAGTATGATAGTGGTCGATTGTTGAGTAGCCTGTTCGAAATCCTGCTTGTTCCTTTGGTTGATTGAATACTAATGTTTTCTTTACTCTGTTAGCAATTACTTTTGTAAATAGCTTGTATAATACAGAGAGCAAGCTAATCGGCCTGTAATTCTTCAAGTCCTTGTTATCACCTTTCTTATGTATTAAGATGATGTTAGCGTTCTTCCAAGACTCTGGTACTCTTCTCGTCAGGAGACACCTTGTAAATAGGGTGGCTAGTTTTTCTAACACAATCTGTCCTCAATCTTTCAGCAGATCTGATGTTACCTGATCCTCACCAGCAGCTTTGCCTCTTTCTATGCTCTCCAAAGCTTTTCTGACTTCTTCTATCATTACTTGTGGGGTGTCATTTGGGTTACTGCTAGTTCTTATAGTAATAAAGTCGTGGTTGTCCCGCCTACTGCACAGATCTCTGTAAAACTCCTCCGCTATTTTAACTATTCTATCAATATTGGTAGTTATTTTGCCTTTTTTGTCCCTTAGGGCATACGTCCGATTTTTGCCTATCCCAAGTTTACTCTTCACTGCTTTGACGCTTCCTCCATTTTTCAGAGCGTGCTCAATTCTCTCCATGTTATACCTTCTTACGTCGGATACCTTACGCCTATTAATCAACTTTGAAAGCTCTGCCAGTTCTATTTTGTCTGTTGTACTTGAGACTTTCATGATTCGACGCTTCCTAATGAGATTCTTCGTTTCCTGGGAAAGCTTGCCAGTGTCCTGTCTAACTACCCTGCCTACAACTTCCACTGCACACTCTGTAATGATACTCGTCAGATTATCATTCATTGTATCTATTCTACGGTTGGTTTCCTCACTAAGAGCCGAGTACCTGTTCTGAAGCGAGACTCTCCATTCCTGTACTTTCCCTCTCAGTGCTAGCTCATTGATTGGCTTCTTGCGTATCAGTTTCTGTCGTTCCTTTCTCAAGTCTAGGCGAATTCGAGACCGTACCATCCTATGGTCACTGCATCGTAGCTTGCCAACCACTTCCACATCCTGCACGATGCCTGGGTGTGCACTCATTATAAAGTCTCTCTCGTTCTTATTTTCGCCATTAGGGCTCCTCCATGTCCACTTGTGGTTTCCTCGTTTTCAGTAGAAGGTATTCAAAATCCGTAAATTATTGTGTTCTGCGAATTCTACTAGTAGCTCTCATCTGGCGTTTCTAGTACCGATGCCATAATCTCCTACTGCCTGGTCTCCAGTCTGCTTCTTCCCTACCTTTGCATTAAAGTCTCCCATCAGTATTGTATACTGTGTTTTTACCTTACTCATTGCTGATTCCACGTCTTCATAGAAGCTTTCAACTGAAGCGTCATCATGGCTGGATGTAGGCACGTAAGCCTGTACCACCTTCATCTTGTATCTCTTATTCAGTTTAAATACGACACCTACCACCCTTTAATAAATGCTATAGTATTCCTCTGTGTTGCCAGCTATGTTTCTGTGAATTAGGAATCCCACTCCCAGTTCTCTTCTGTCAGCCAAGCCCCGATAGCAAAGGACGTGCCCACTCTGTAGCACAGTATCGGCCTCATCTGTCCTCCTAACCTCACTGAGCCCTATTATACCCCATTTAACACCCTCTAGCTCCCCAAATAGTAAAGCTAGACTTCCCTCACTAGATAAGGTTCTAGCGTTAAACGTTGCCAAGTTCAGGTTCCAATGGCGGCCTGTCCGGATCCAGAGATTCTTAGCACCCTCTAGTGCGTTGCAGATCTGACCGACGCCGTGGTCAGTTGCTTCGCAGCTGCTGGGGACTGAGGGCCGTGAGTTATTTGACGTATGCATGTGGGAGGTAGTGGCCAGATACTGCACCAGGGTGGCCAATCCTTCTCAGGTGAGGGAGTGCTTTCCCGGCGGTGGTTACCGGTGAGGCCGCACCCAAGGCCTCGTAGTGCAGTTCTATCACCACGCGGATTTTTTTTTGTTGAGAACTGCGCGGCACCGGGATTTGACCCACGGACCTTATGCATGCGAGGCGGATGCTCTAACCACTACGTCATCGCTGCTCTAAGAGTGAATAAGCAGTTTAACCTGAACACCTAGTCTCCTTCCTTGGTCTGCGCGACAACCCCGTGAAATCTGGTGGAGGTGCTTTCAGGCCTATGTACCGAACACTCCCTCCAGCCGTGAGCCAAGCCCACACCATGGAGAAGATGGTGACGCCATTCTTAATCAGCGAGGAAGCCGCAGGCCGCAGGGGCGTAGCCAGGGGGTGACCCACCAGGCACGTGCCCCCTCCCCCCCGAATTTTTTTTCGCCATGGCATAGAGATCAATAAATGGTCTTCTTAATGGGATACCTCTCTCTAAATCAAGATGGTGCCCCCCCCCCTTCGAAAAAATTTTTAGTTACACACCTGGCAGGTAGTGATTGCTACATCCAGAATACGGGGCTCTACCAGATAACACTCGAGAGCCCAGGGCCACTACCACTACTGCGGCAACCATTACAACTCTCCGTTGCTGATGACAACGACACCACAACAAAATCGAAAGGAACCATTGCAAGACCAAAGGGGCCTTGACGTACAAACTCCACAGCCCGGAGAAGACCTCACGACGCAACGAGGAAGCAGTGAGAGCATCATGACGTAGCTGTGACCCGACGCTATGACGCAACCGCAACGCACGACGACGAATCAGCGACCTCGACGTAATATTCGCAAGCCACCACGTCTCTGCTCTTGTCGACACTAGATTCGACTATTCCGTCGTCAGTGGCCCTTCCGTGATGAACTTGAAAAAGTGAAGGCTGCATGGCAAGGCCCCTAAATTCCGACCGCTAGAGGTCACTTAATAACGCTGACTGGAGTCTGCCCAGCAAGACTCACCATCAATAACCACACTTATACTGCGAGCCTTCTAGTCTTACAACGTTCTAGGGATGCGATACTGTGCATGTACTTTCTAAGTCAACATGGCGCTATCATCGACCTGAGGTTGGAAACAAGAGCACTAACCTAAGAAAACACGCTGCCTACTCCCACAACGCCAAGCAATCAAACATTGAATGTGCTGTACGACGATGTCATTATTGCGCCTCTCTCAAGCGCCATCGTTTCTTTCAGAACCGAAACACCCACAGACTTTGAAGGAGTCATTGAGAGTGACAAGCACTTGCTACGTAGCAGCCAGATTGGCGTTGCAAGACAGATCGTGGAGCTGAATAATAGGAAAGCGGAGGTAATGGTTCAGCCATCAATACAGGCACCTCAACAATGGTGCGGTCACCTACATCGACAACAATATGGAAGCCACTAATGCTTTCACTCTCGCTTATTCTGCAGAACGTACTCCTAAAAACCAAGCTTCTCAGCCAGCTTCCGACATCAATCGAGCCCTTCGAAGCATAAGCAAAAACAACTCAAGGTCCCTGCTCATGCAATACAAAGACTCCGTATTGCAAAAACCAGCGCCACTGGGTACCAGCGGCTAGGGCCATGCCTGATTATGGGCCCAGTATAGCGCTGGTACCAGCGCCTCCCAGCGCAGGCACTGGGACACTGGAGTGGCAGCGTCCCAGTAGTCTGCGCACAATGGCGTCCGAGTGATAAAACGGGGGCGCCCATTCGCCATAAATACATAAACATATACGTAAAATAATGCGCATTCATAATAAAAATTTAAAAGCTAATAAAAATTAAAAAAGTAGAACGCCACTTGACGGGATTCAAACTCGCTACCTCCTGATCTTTAACCGAGTACGCCACCCACTACGCCACGCCAGAACATGTTTGCGTGGTTGTTAAACGACTATTTATCTGAATAATGCGACGTTCAACTTCATGTTCACAAGTCGCACAGTCAAGACTGACACGATATTTCTTTCCAAATAACAATTGCGTTTTGATTCGACAGTGACGAAAGGCTTTGGGGCCCCGAATGACGAGCAGATATCAGCAAGAGTGCTTTTTGAAGCATCTGTTTTTGAAGCATCTACATCTTAACTCTGAAAAATCTCAAAATGGCTGGAGGCGCAGCCGCAGATTGTCAGCTGTTGCTGCCGATAGTCTTTTTTCCTTTGAAGGTCATTTCTAGCACCTGCTACTGGTCAACAAGTGCAGATGATTTACATGTCTTGTTTGGTAGATATCCACGCACACGAGTGAATATTGAGTATTTTTATTTCGCGCAAGCGACGATGTAGCAGTACACATTTGGCGTGCCAGATTATATATTTGCAGTTATATTGATACCTGCAACTAAGAAACCGCCGAAAAAATGACTCATTCAATCCCCTCAAAAGCTATGCCAGTATGTTAGTTCACTAACGCGTACCACATTGCCAACTCAAAATTGCGTGTTCTTACGTACGAGTCAGAGAAGTACCGGCTCCTGCGCTCAGAAGGAAGCTTTTGGTGACAGCCTACGTTGCTGAAAGCACGACACATCGATCATCGCCACTCCTTGTGCGGTCACCACACACGCAGATAAATGGTCGATTTAGGCTCAGGGATGTCTAAACCGTACTCTACAGTCATTCTTACGCTTTAGAACTGTGCCTACCTAAAGCAAAAAGCACCGGCAGCAGGTACACTGACACGGGCGGCACGTTAGGCCTCATTGGGACGGGGAACTGGGTATAAGGCTGCTTTCGAAGCAGCTCAGTTGCGATGCTTGAACTTTCTTCATTTGAGCTTCTCAATATTTCTAACTGTTACCTTAACTGTACCTGAAGTAAGTGGAAGGTCAATCAATGCCAGATACGCATTTACGGAGTGGCGATGGTGAGCGACAGCCGTTTTTCTGGCCTTCGTTGGCAGTAGACAGCGGGCGTGCCAATGTACAGATATATGCAGTTATATCCATACCGACAATTAAAAAAAACACCCATAGAAATACCAATGCAATCCGCTGAAAACGTATGCCAGGGAGTCCGTTCACGAAGACGTACTAAATTACCAACTGAAAATTGCGTGTTGTTACATATTAGTTGGAGAAGTACCGGCTAAGTGTGGCCAACAGCTTTCGGTGACAGCCCGCGTAGCTGAAAGCGCGACGTTCAATCATCAGCGCTCCTTGTGCGAACATTGACACAAGACAAAATAGTTCATTTAAGTTCATGGATAGCTAAACTATACTTTACAGATATTCACACACTTTAAAGTTGTGTGTACACGCAGCAAGAAGCGCCGGTAACATATAAACCAACGTGTCTGGCATGACAGGTTTAATGCTCGCTGGGCTGGGCACTGGGTAAACCGCTTACGTATGCTCGGTATCTGTTAAAAAATACCTATGCTTGGTATCTGTTAGGGTAGCATGTCTCGCTGCGTCGAATCAAGCGTTTTATATTCCACGACACCCAAACAAACCCCACGGCTGCATTTCCGATGGAGGCGGAAATGCTGTAGGCCCGTGTACTCAGATTTGGGTGCACGTTAAAGAACCCAAATTGGTAAAAATTTCCGAAGCCCTCCACTACGGCGTCTGTCATATTCAAATGGTGGTTTTGGGACGTTAAACCCCACAAATCAATCAATCAACCAAAAAAAACCACGGCACACGCTACAATAACATACACGCTGCAGCTGCGCTGGTAGAAACAGTGCGTGCTCCAGTATTCACCAGCGCTTGCCAGTGAAAATTCCAGCGCTTCCAGCACTTCGCAGTGCACACCAGCATCAAAGCGATTGAGCCAGTGCCCCTACCAGTGCGACACAGCTTTTTCGCAGTGCGCCAAGCGAAGGGACAGTGACCACAAGCGTGTACCAGCGTGTCCTGCATTTACCAGTGCCAAAACACAGACTGGCATCACGCTGTTTTTGCAAAAAAGCTGTATTTGTCTTCATCAAAAACTCGGCAGACCGCAACCACGAAACACCGCTTAATAACAAAGGATAGTGCCAGACCACTACGACAGAGCACACAAACAGTTTCGACGTGGCAACGCGAGGCCATAAAAAGACAAGTCGACGAAATCCTACGTGACATCAACCAGCCGTGTAAGATTCCGTGACCGTCACCCATGGTCTTATAAAGAAAAACGACAGAACCCCACGATTCTGTGTCAAATATAGCCACCTGAACAAAATATAAAAAGTATGTTTATGCTCTCTCTCGAATAGATGACGTCTTAGATCGACCACACACCACGAAGTATTTTTCGTCAATGGACCAGAAGACTCGCTAATGGAAAGTGGAAGTTGACGAAAGAGACCGAGAGAAAACAGCATTTATAACAGTAGATGACCTCTTCGTATTTAAAGTCATACCCTCCGGCCTTTGCGCGGTACCTGCGACTTTTCAACGCATTATGAATACAGTGCTGGCCGGATTGAAGTGGCAGACTTGTCTGGTGTACTTGAAGGAGGTCTTCGTGTTTTCCTGAAACTCTAACGCACACCACCGGTGCCTCGAAGCTGCAATGCACGCATTGAAAGCCTCTGGACTCACCCTGAAGTCTGAAAAGCGCCGCTTCGCATTTCTAACCTCCCTGTCCTTCCTTTTTGAATCCTCCTCCTCCTTCGCATATGAAGAGCTCTTGTTCCTGAGCCACGTCATCAGCAGGTCCAGAGTTCTACCAGACCCACGGGAAACAGCTTCTATCGCCGCCTTCCTGTCGCCCACCGGCAAGAAGGCCGTTCATAGATTTCTTAGCCTGTGCACCTAATCCAGGTGGTTCGTCAAAAACTTCACCCGCATTTCTGAGCCACTTACTAGCCTTACAAGGACCGGCATCGAGTTCAAGTGGCAAACGCTGATGGAAAAAACATATCAAGAACTGAAACAATGCCTGCAGACGCCTGCAGACGCCACCAATCCTTGCGCACTTCGACGAATACGCAGACACAAAAACTGACACCAACGCAAGCAGCGTGAGGCTCGAAGCCGTCCTAGTACCGAAGATTGGTTGACTCTAAAGGGTCATCAGTTATTCGAGCCAGTCGCTATCTAAGACAAAAGCACTACTCCACAACAGAAAATGAGTGTATTGCCATCATCTGCGCTCACTGAAAGTTTTGCCTCCACCTCTGCATTAGATCTTTCAAAATTGCGAGTGACCACCACACATTTTATTGGCTAGCTAACTTGAAAGACCCTTCGGGTTGCCCCGCACGGTTGAGCTTCAGATTTCAAGGATTCAAAGGGACCATTGTTTACAAGTCTGGAAGAAAACACATTGACGCCGACCGCCTGTCCCGTGCCCCCGTCGAATCACCACCACCCGATGATCTGGATGGCAATAGCTTCCCGGGAAAGATAACTGTAGACGACTGCGCCCAGTGACAGCGAGCTGACCCGGAACTCAGGAGTCTTGTGGAATACCTCGAGAGTAACAGCACGACAGTTACGAAGATTTTCAAGGAAGGGCTTAAGTCGAAGAACAAATTCTCGCACCTTGGGGCCATACATCCCCTTGTGGTTCCATCAGAGATGAGACCAGAGTTCCTTGAGGCTCTACTCGATGAACCGACAGCTGGACACCTCGGTAATTCCCTTGCGCTCGCGAGAATACTGGAAAAGTACTACCGTCCACAACTTGTCGCTGACGTAACTCGTTCCGTCAGGGCCTGCCGAAAATGTCAGCGACGAAAGACACCATTGACAAGGCCAGCCTGACATCTCGAGCCCGTTGAGCCACCTCGCCAGCTGTGCCAGTAAATCGGCTTGAGCTACCTGGGGCCGTTCTAGACGTCCGATTCTGGGAACGAATGGATCGTCGTACCCCACGGTCTATGCCGAGACAAGGACCCAGCCCAAAGGCAGTGCTGCCGAAGTAGCAAAGCGCTTCGTCGAGAAAATCGTCCTGCGTCACGGAGCTCCAGAGGGCTGATTCCAGATAGAGGTACGGACTTTATGGCGGAATAAACCAAGGTGATTCTCAGGTACAACCAGAAAGTAACCACTGGACCACCGCCGACAAGCCACAGACCAGTGGCCTCAGCGAGCGTCTTTATAAGACCATCATCAATATGCTGGCAATGTACGAGGACGTCGATCACAAAATGTATGATGCAATTATTCCATGCGGGACCTTCGCTTACAACACCGCCATGCAAGAAGCGACGCAAATAACGTCGTACAAGTTGGTCTAAAACAGGACCCCGGAAACGACTCTCGACTCCGTGTTATGCAAGGTCTCCGACAAAGAAATCTTCGCTGTAAGCAATTACTGTCAGCACGCCGAAGAATCCCGATCTCGCCCGCCTTCGCATGAAGTACCAACAGACGATCGACAGCTGCCGTTACAATCTTTGACGACGCTTCGTGGAATACCAGCCCGATATTCCACGAATACACCGACGTAGACCCAGTGAAGAACTTTTTCGACGGTACTTTGGACCATACAGTGTAGTTCGACGTCAAGGCCCACTCGATTACGAGGTTGTCCACGACGGCATCACCAACTCTCAACGCCACCGATTGCGACCTGAAGTCCGTGTTGCTCGCCTCAAAACATTTCATGCACGTTAAAAGACTATATTTTGTTGTTGCTGCTGGTGGTGTATTGTAAATAATTGCTCGTACTTTTTTTGCATTACTATTGTATATTTATCTTCTGGTAAAGTATCGGGACGATGCTTAATTTAGAAGGGAGCAACGCCTCGCTCCTTGCTCACGTTTACCTATAGCCGCATTACACATATATGCGCTGCCTCTTACAACCATACTCATTATGTAAAGAACCATTGAGATAATCGCAGAACCTTCAGATTTGACCACACCCACAACGGGAACATTACAGATTCTTCTGGCACTTGCGTCCCCGAAAACGATAACACTGCAATATTCGATGGCACATGTATAAATGCAGACGAGCGTCATCGCTTGTCAGTTGATCAACGGTCTACGCTCTGTTTATTGCTATCATAGCCGGTGTGTTGCTGTAGTCTTACTTTCCTTTTACGTGGCCACAACTTCGGCTCAATAAACAGTTTAACCTGACCACCTAATCTGATCCCTTCGTCCGCACCTCTACCCCGTGACAATATACAAGTTCAGACTTGTCAAGTTTGTTTAAGAGTCCTGTTGCTGTAAATTATATCTCGTTATGCTAGGAATGTGCTGGTGGGTTTGTGCGTTGACCTGGTCACGGGCGCCACGACGTCACGATTCGCCCCCCTCCCCCTTTTTGTAACTGACCACTCTCCGCCAAAGTGGACATGTCCACGACGTGCACACTAGGAGAATTGCATCCCGTATCATAGATTCCTACAGATTAGGTTTGTTCAAGCACTAATAGAACCTCTGAATGTAAATATCAATCATATTGGCTCAACAAGTATACTAAATTCGGGACTTCACATAAAATTTGCCAATATTTTACCTTCGAATACAAAACAAATGTATCTTTGATATTTGAATGTCCAGTTACAATATTACTTGGCTCAATTGTCCATAAACAACATCGGCGGATGCATCACTACCGAATGAAAAGGCTGGAGTAAGCATTCTCTGTCTTTCCCTCTACCAATATTTTTGAGCATGACTACAGACTAAACGCCTGCAGTTATTGCTGAATTATTTTCTATATTTTTTGTACTTCGTGAACTTCTTTCAGTCCAATCAGTTGCAGTCATAATTACTGCTGTCTCTCAGTATGTGCTGCACTCTCTGCAGCAACAAATTTAACACTCATGAGTATGAATAGTAATTTAATACCCATAATCTTGACAGAAATTCAGCTGCTACAGTTACCTGGTGACTGTGAGATTGAACTCAATGAGATAGTGGACTCATTAGCCACTATATCTTTGAGCGGACCCCTCTTCCCAATTTGACGAGATCGGGCTTACGGGACAGCACAAAGATTTACGATTGCTTGTTTGCACGACGAAATACGCAAAATAACATTGGATGAAGTCAGAAACTTTGCACATCTAAGGTTTCACTGTAATAAACAGCGGTGTGTATCTCGGAAGTTAGAGAAGATACATTCACCAAATTACGGTGCGGAATTACGCATCTTAATTATTATTTACATAAAGCTGGGCTCATAGTGACTCCGTTAGGTCACTTTTGAAAGAAATACAAAAAATAAACACCTTTTTTATTGTGTTGCCAATATTCTTATAAATAAAAAAGCTACCTTGCCGATCCATTAAAAACGCTAGAGTTAGATATAAATGTTGCAGTAATTTTTACCTTTCGGGGGATTGCATTAGGTTATAGTCACAAGGATCTTTGTTTTGCTGTGTTTGCGTACTTCTTGTGAAGAAAAACATTACCTTGCTAATATATTCTTATTTATTGATTTTAGGAGCCTAACCCATCTGATTTCTGACCATTTGTGCGTGAAGTATTTCTATACATTATTGATGATTTGGGTTTTTAAACATAATTTTATTGGATGTTTTTAGATTCATAGCCCACCAAGTTGAAGAGTTCCACCCCGTTCTCGGCCGATCACCCATTGTGGACGAGTGTCATAAGTGAGCGAGGATCACCATTATCATCATTGTCGTCGTCGTCATCATTACAAGGTGGGAGCATAGCTGCGTTTCATAGACGAGGACAAAGAAGAAAGAACGCAATGGAGGCTCACAACTGCAGCTCTTATGGGTACCAGGTCATCGTGGCATATATCTCAATGAGATGGCGGATGCACTAGCCACAGTATCTCTTAGCGGTCCCATTATCCCGGTTTTGCCTGATACGGCTTACGCGACAGCAATAAGGTTTAGAAACCTCTGTTTGCGTGAATACGACTGCTACTCATTGGATAAATATCGAGATTTCGCACATCTAAGATGCCGCTGGAATAGACAGTGGTGTGCAACACGGCACTTGGAAGTTACTTTTACAAGATTGCGTTGCAGAATTCCTCAACTGAATTATTATTTGCATAAAGTTGGTCTAAAGGCGTCACCTTTATGTCAGACTTGCGAAACAATGGAAACGATAGATCACTTCTTTTTGTTCTGTCGCCGGTATTCTCATCAGCGGAAAAGATACCTGAAAGCTCCACTTGAAAAATTGGGATTAGAATTAAATGTGGCAGTAATTTTGTCGTTTGGCAGCATTAAATTCGGTTATAGCCACAGGGAGGTCTGCTCTGCGGTATTTGAATACATAATTGAAACAAAGCGATTGCCATGTTAATCTGCCTATATATATATATATATATATATATATATATATATATATATATATATATATATATATATATATATATATATATATATATATATATATATATATTGCAAGGGAATTTAATAGCGACGCCAGGTAGTAGGCAGGCAGCCGGTAGGAACAGAAACGCTTGAGCCGTCCAGCGTCTACAGCTCGTGCACACACTCGCGCTTCGCACTCCGAGAGCGATGGTCCCACTAGTCAGTGCCTTGCAAATTCCCCACTACAATACCCCGGCGACCAAGACGAGCCATCCTGGCGACTCAAGGTGACGAGAGAACAGGAGGGTCGTAGCAGGGCTTGAGGCGACTGACGTGGACCGTCTCACGACCAAGGTGGCGCTTGTCCGTGGATGGCTTGAGCGGTTCAATCACATAGGTCACAGAAGAAGGGTGCTGTATGACGCGGTAAGGGCCCGTATACTTCGGTGCAAACTTGGGAGTTAGTCCAGGAGAGTGGAAAGGCAGTCGGAGCCACACAAGAGAACCGACAGGGAAGGTATTCTGAACAAGATCATGGTCGTGGCGATCTTTTTGGAGGGCTTGATTATCGGCTGTGAAGGACCGTGCAAGCTGACGACACTCTTCGGCATGTTCTGCCATTTCAGAAACTGGGCTGAACTCGGAGGCATCAGGATTGTATGGCAGAATTGTGTCGAGTGTGCTGCATGGGTCACGACCATATAAAAGAAAAAATGGAGAAAAGCCCGTTGTTGATTGAATCGCCGTATTGTAGGCATACGTCACAAAAGGAAGGACAACGTCCCAATTGGAGTGGTCCGAATCAATATACATAGCGAGCATGTCTCCGAGAGTTCTATTGAAACGTTCCGTTAGGCCGTTCGTCTGAGGGTGGTAGGCTGTCGATGTGCGGTGTACCGTGCGGCATGAATGTAAGAGCTGCTGCAGAACTTCGGACAAGAATACACGGCCCCTGTCACTCAGGAGCTCCCGTGGTGCACCATGACGAAGAACAAACCGATGCAAGATGAAGGTTGCAACGTCACGAGCACCAGCCGAAGGTAGCGCTGCCGTTTCGGCGTACCTTGTCAGATGGTCGGCAGCCACAATCACCCATCGATTACCACCAACAGAGCACGGTAGCGGGCCGTATAGGTCAATCCCAACACGGTCAAATGGGCGTGCAGGACATGGTAAAGGCTGCAGTTGACCGGGTGAATGAGGGAATGTCTTGCGCTGCTGACACAGGGAACATGAGCGAATGTGTTTGCGTACAAACGTGTACATACCCCGCCAGTAGTAACGTTGGCGGATCCGTTCATACGTCTTTAGCGCACCGGCGTGTGCGTGTTGAGGCTCAGCATGAAAATATTCGCAGATATCAGAGCGCATATGGCTGGGTATGACTAGCAGCCATTTACGACCCACCACTTGATAGTTGCGACGGTATAACAGGCCATCTCTTATGGCGAAATGCGTTGCTTGGCGGCGAAGAGCACGAGGGTAACCGGAAGTTGATGTGTCAGAAAGCATATTCAAGAGCGAGACAATCCAAGGGTCTTTCCGCTGTTCGGATGGCATGTCTGTGACGCTGACGGAGCACAGGGGAAGGTCAAGGGCTGATATTTCCGATTCATCAGATTTCACGGGGGATCGTGAAAGCGCATCTGCGTCAGAGTGCTTTCGCCCCGATCGGTAGACGACGCGTATGTCGAATTTCTGGAAGCGTAGTGCCCAACGTCCGAGGCGACCAGAAGGATCTTTCAGTGAAGCCAACCAACACAGTGCGTGATGGTCTGTTACCACTTCAAAAGTTTGGCCGTACAAATAGGGGCGAAACTTGTTTAACGCCCACACAATCGCCAGGCACTCTTTTTCAGTAACAGAATAGTTGGCTTCTGCCTTAGTGAGGGCGCGGCTGGCATAGGCGACCACATACTCCGTAAAACCTGGTTTGCGTTGCGCGAGTACTGCACCAAGGCCGACGCCACTTGCATCCGTGTGTACTTCGATCGGCGCAGTAGGGTCGTAATGACGCAGTACGGGTGGTGAGGTAAGGAGTTGGCGCAGTGTTGTGAAGGATTCGTCACAGGCTTCTGTCCAATTCGAAAGATTTGCAGGGCCAGCAAGGAGTTTGGTGAGTGGAGCGATGATGGAGGCAAAGTTCCGGACAAAACGACGAAAATAGGAGCACAGGCCCACAAAGCTCCGTAGTTCTTTAACAGTAGTCGGCTTGGGAAATTCGGCAACAGCACGAAGCTTGTCAGGGTCGGGAAGAATGCCGGCTTTCGAGACGACATGACCAAGTATGGTGAGTTGTTTAGCCCCGAAGTGACACTTCTTCAGGTTAAGCTGAAGCCTGGCATTTGTGAGGCACTGTAGAATCTTACGCAGACGAGTGAGATGCGAAGTGAAATCGGGTGAAAAGACCACAACGTCATCAAGATAGCACAAGCAGATGTTCCATTTGAGACCGCGTAAAATGCTGTCCATCATTCGCTCGAATGTGGCGGGCGCATTGCAGAGTCCGAATGGCATTACGGTGAATTCATAGAGACCATCTGGTGTGACGAACGCCGTTTTTGAACGATCAGACTCAGCCATTGGGACCTGCCAATAGCCTGAGCGAAGGTCAAGCGAGGAAAAGAATTCTGCACCTTGGAGACAATCGAGAGCGTCGTCTATGCGGGGAAGAGGGTAAACATCTTTCCTCGTAATGTTGTTTAGGCGCCTGTAGTCTACGCAGAACCGTATCGAACCATCCTTTTTTCTGACGAGTACAACTGGTGAAGACCAAGGACTACAAGAAGGCTTGATGACTCCACGCTGTAGCATGTCGTCTACTTGTTCTGCAATTACGCGACGCTCTGCCGGAGACACACGATAGGGGCGCTGGCGCAAAGGAGTACTCTTCCCTGTGTCAATTGTGTGCACAATTGCGTTCGTTCTTCCTAGAACCGCTTGGGGAAAGTCGAACGAATGCCTGAATTCGTGTAACAGGGTAAGAAGCTGCTCTCGTTGAGCCGGGGCTAGATGGCAGTCAATAGAACGATGAAATGCATCGGAGGACACACTGTTCGAGGCAAAGTGAGGAACCAACGCGTTCAGTTCCATATTCGGCTTGGTGTCGAAGAAATCGGCAGACACGATAGTACCTTCATCGATAAGCTGAATGTGGCCGAGCGTCTCGTTGCGGCGCAAACTGAGGGGGCACGAGTTCGGATTGGAAATAAATATTCCGGTAGTGTCTTTACAAAGCGCAAGAACGGCGAATGGCAGCGATGTGTGATGGCGGCTACCAAAGATGTGAGATGGCGTGAATAGGACGGTAGCGTCAGAAAGTGAAGTGCAGCAGGCAGGGACAAACTGGGCGCTGAAAGGAGGAAGGTCTATGTCCGTCGCGACGACAAGGTTAGCCACACTAGATACGGCCGCATCAACAGAAGGCGCATCACGAAACGGTAACAGCTCCACTTCGGCCCGAGCGCAGTCCACGACGGCGTGATGACGTGATAGGAAATCCCATCCTAGGATGACATCGTGGGAACATGAAGCCAACACGTGAAATTCAATGATGTACAACACGTCTCGAATAACCACTTTTGCCGTACAAGCCGCGACGGGCTCAATTTGTTGGGCGCTCGCAGTGCTCAAAGAAACTACGGGAGAAAGCATCGTCACTTTACGAAGAGAGCGGCAGAGTCTTTGGCTAATCACAGATATCGCGGCACCGGTATCGATGAGTGCAAGTGTTCGTACACCTTCGACGATTACATCGATAAGATTGGTGGGAGACAGGCGAGGACTTAAACGATTAGACGATGACGCAGCTCGTGCCTCCGGAGCTGCGGCAGTTAGTTTTCCGTCTCAATGGAGGTGGGTCGTCGACGCATAGGCGACACGGAACGACGACTTGGTGAAGGGGAAGGTGAGCGGGAAGTAGAACGTCGAGAAGCGGAGGTTCGGGTGCCGGAAGCAGCTTGCGCATCGCGTTCGTGAATTTCAGGTGGCACATGAGGCGCGTGGCATGAAGGCCGAAACGAGTAGTCAGGGTATCTTGGTGTATTAGCTGCGAAGCGCCGACGACATAGACGCGCAACGTGGCCTGGAATCCCGCAAAAGTAGCATATCGGCCGGTTGTCAGCAGTGCGCCAAGGATTTCCAGCATGCTGCTGTGTAGCTGGAAACGGCGCGGTAGAAGGTCGCACAGGTTGTGGCGTATACAATGGCAGACGAGGCGGAGGCATTGCCGCGACGGCCGCATAAGTCAGTGGCGCGGCAACAGGTGTTGATGGAGAGGCAGGCGTAGGTAATGGCAACGCCTCGGAGACCTGCTCCTGAATAGCCTGTCTGATTGTCGGCGTTAGACGGTTAGTTGGTGCTTCGGTGGTCGGCAGATACGAGAGACACGAAAGCTGTCGTGCGACCTCTTCACGTACATATACTTTTATCTGCTCCAGCAGGGTGCTGTCACCACTGACGGCCAGGGAAGCGAGAGAGTCGTCTGCTGTCGTTGACCTCCGAACTAATGCACGTTGCTTGCGAATCTCTTCGAAGTTCTGGCACAAGGTCACAAGTTCGGATACGGTACTTGGGCCCTTTGCCAGCAACATTTGAAAGGCATCATCGTCTATTCCTTTCAAGATATGCCTGATCTTTTCTTGCTCGGTCATCTCAGGGTTAAAGCGCCGGCATAAATCGATAACATCTTCAATGTAGCTAGTGAAGTTTTCGCCCTGCCTTTGCGCTCGTCCGCGTAGGCGCTGTTCAGCACGCAGTTTGCGCACTGCGGGGCGATCGAACACAGCTGCAAGGGTGGTCTTGAACGCGGCCCAAGTGGTAAATTCCGTACGGTGGTTTGTGAACCACAGGCTGGCGACGTCTTTGAGATAAAATGGGACGTACTCCAATTTCGAGGGGTCGTCCCACTTGTTGGCGGCGCTCACCTTTTCAAACAGCTGCAACCAGTCTTCCACATCTTGGTCCTCGGTGCCGCTGAAGAAGGGGGGATCCCGTTGGCGCAGGGTGGTAGGTACGATGACCAGTTGAGATTGGGCCGTGCTCTGCAGGGGGGTGCCTTGCTCGGTCGTCTGATCAGGCATTGCTGATGCAGTGGGCAGCTTCCGGCTTCGAAGTTCCAGGTTTGCGTACCCAGCACACTTCCACCACTTTGCAAGGGAGTTTAATAGCGACGCCAGGTAGTAGGCAGGCAGCCGGTAGGAACAGAAACGCTTGAGCCGTCCAGCGTCTACAGCTCGTGCACACACTCGCGCTTCGCACTCCGAGAGCGATGGTCCCACTAGTCAGTGCCTTGCAAATTCCCCACTACAATATATATATATATATATATATACACACATCATTTTAGACCCACCATTACCTCTGTCTCAAATCGCATCTGATGGCCTGCATCGTTCCCTGCTCAGATATACTCCTTTTTCGATTTTCGGCTTTTCTTTCTATATTTTTTTCAGCCCAAAATTACGTTTTCTTTGAAAAACCATTAGCCTTTTAGTTAAGATCCTGCCGCCCGGTTCTTGGCCGATCCCCCTTTGTGGGTGTGCGCCAGAGTGTCAAGGATCATCATCATCATCATCATCATCATCATCACACTGTGCCACATCAGAAAATCTCGACCTTGCCGGGTACTGCAGGCGGGTATTTTCTCGCTATAAGAGGGCCACTTGTCAGCATGCCACCGGCCACCGCCGCGAGGTACCCACCACCGGGAATTCAGGTACGACGTGTCGTCCACGCGGGGACCAACGTCAAGCAGGCGGCCCAAGCGGTGGCCTCGAACACCGTTTCGAAGAGGGCGGCCATCGCAGTTCAAGACAACACCACCACCACGGTCGCTACCGACGCCAAGCGTGCTGGCAGAGGTGTTGGCCCAGCCGCAAACCGCGACAACCGGCTGATCCAGCCTCTGCGCGACAAGCATCGCGGCTGGGCCCCGTGCGTGCTATTCCTGGCTGCCGCGTCGGTGTTGGTGCTTATCACGACAGCTTACTACCTGGCTCGCAGCCACTTACCCGGAAACCAAAGGCAACCGGAGCTCCTCGAAATGTCCCGGTCAACGACACCGTGGACCTATGCGACTGGCATCTACGAGGTCTCGATGCTCAATGACTCGGTGGTGGCTGCGAATGCGACGGAGCCGCTCGATGAGTCCGATGGTGTACCGCCTCCCGAGTCGTCGCCTGCCACTCCGGAAAACGCGTCTGAGCTCCTGGAAGAGATCGAAGATGTCCCTCGGGGAATGTCGTCATCCGCCGCTACGGTGGAGTAGCTGAAGGAGCACTACAAGGTGTCGTCGATGCTGATCGTCGCAAACTCGTCGGTAAAGCAGAGCCGAGACGAAGACAACGATGATGCGGAACAAGACACCGACCACTCTGGTGCTCTTGTTCAACGGAACTGTTCACAGAAGACGCAGACTGACTGCTAGGTGGCTGCCACCGGCCATCGAATAAAATATAAAGTATAGATAGCAGTTTTTGCAAGTACTTTTAACAAATGTTCTTATAACAATAGCAAGATGCCTCTTTGATAATATTGTCTCTTGTCGTAATAATTGCGTCTAATTAAGAAATACAAGCCCTTAAATGTATGCCTTCCTTCATTCATAGCAAAGGCCTCGTTCTGGCAGACTCTATGTCTCGAGGTGGTAAGCGAGTGATTATTGGTCAGGTGCCATCACGTAATAAGATCCCGTACTACGTGATGCCAAACAGGCAAAAGTGGGCCTACACTCGCCGTAACGGCAATAGATAACACCGGCTGGCGCTCTCATTTTAAAAACGCACACACATACCTCGTAAAGTGAGCGGCTGGATGGGCACCACCATTGCTCAGTAATAAATAATAACAAGCGTTGTTTGAATGTCGCAGGTTCGGATCTTATATCTGGGGCAACTCATCTTTTCGACCTCTTTTATTTATAATTAGGTTGCAATTACTTCTACTGACATCCCGTACAATTTTCCTGGCATTATTGCCAGTTATATTTTAATAATATTGCGTCTAACAAAGAAAAATGAGCCCTTAAATTTACACTTGCTATCAAGCATAAAATAAGAGGTTTGCGTTTGCAGCCTGAGTAGCAGGTCAAAAAGCCCCACTGTGCTGCCATCACAATCTGCGTCTCAGCACGTCCATTTCGCAGGTTTGTCTGAACTTGGGTGCTACAAATGGAAATCTCCATTTAGCTACACCATGGCGGGATGCCCACCTTGTCATTTTCATAAGCATACTGCCCAAATCTTAATAATTACAGATTGTAACCACCCCATCGAAAAGTTACGCACTAAATATCGCTGTGACTTTCTGATTGTTACTTCGTTAATTTGACGCGGCTCTCGTCATACACACGAGATCTTCGTTTCACCACCGTCGCTTCGCTGCTGTTTGTTGTCTGGATAATCGTCGCCTGCTTCATATTTAGTACCCAGAGGTGAGTGTTGGAACTCACCCTATTTCTGTGACGTGTATGCCCTTTTATGGGTATAGCTTTCTGATAGGTTTCACAGACGCATGAATGGATGAATAAAATTTATTTAGGTTCAGAAGTTTTTCTAAGCACAGCAGTTTCTTTCAGAAGTTTTTAAAGTGCGGCAGATGATAACGCCTGTCCCGTCTCACCCTCTGTCGATGATGATGGCGGTTCCTCACGTGACGGCTCGAAGTCCTTAAACCCCAGCGGCTTAATATTCTGCTAGCCGGATGGCGTGATTTTGGTTGACTAACTCTACACTAGTGATTTTCACCCGTCAGCAGCAGTGGGGCCGATGGCGGCGATCCGCAGCAGCGACCTCAGCTGTGGTGGCGACTGGCTCAAATCCTCGCGCTAAGACAAAAGAACCGATTGCATTTGAAGTGCCTTTTTGTCTAACGGCAAAGTGAGTTGTGGCTGCTACATTAACAATCCCGGCACATTCCCAAACCAAGTACCGCATCGTAGCTGTTTCGCAGTACCGTACGCATTACACTTGTCTGTCGGGTAGGGTAAGTTAGGGTAACACGGATCGCCGGACTGGGGTATGTGTTCGTAAAAATCTATGGTCTGTATCTTGGCTAATTTGTCGTGTAATGATGAACGTTCACATCCATTTAGTCTGCAACGTGGTTTGATGTCCCTGAATGTGGTCAGGTGATCGCCCCACGACCATTTCGGTTGCCGTTTCATTGTAACCGATGTGGCTATCACCCCGCTCTCGGGCGTGGTCACCGAAACAGCTTGGGTGTTAATTAAAGGTAAATGTTTTACTGTTGAATTGGTTTGGATGAACTGTTATCGGGTCCTCTAAAACACAGATCACTGTGTTGCTGGCTGCTCCCACGTGGGGACTGAGATGCCGAGCTCATCAGCCGCCTCGCGGGCTTGGTGGACAGCTCAGAGCTGATCTGCCAAGGACGAGCTGCGGATCGCCGCCTCCCATCTGGCAGAGGTGATGTTCAATAAATGAGTGAATTGGGTACACTGCCAGACTATATGCTCTAATGAAGCTATTTCCCCACAATGTGGGCAAAGATTACTTCGGTATTGGTGAGGGTACATGGTGTGTAACGTTTTTGAAGTAGGGTACATCCGCGTTTGCAAAAGCCTTAATGTAAGTGCTTGGGGCCAGTTATAGTTTTGTGATGTGGAGGGGAAATCCTTCTAGACAGTTAGAAATGTTTAGTGAGCTCGTTATATGCTGTAAGAATTTCCCGGTTATCCCCGTCACCTGTAGAACACATGCCTGGGGAGTAATGGTTAAAGAGGTCTCGTGCCGCATCGTGTGCTGCATCATTGATATTGGGAGGGGAGTCATTGATTTGTCCAAGGGGAGCTGGGAATAAGCTCAGAAGATGATTCGTTATATCCTTTCCATGTAGTATTTTCAGCGTTTGTTCTGAGACCATCCCCTTTGCGACGGCCCGTAGTGCTGCCATGGAATCACTGAAGACGACTTCCATGTTATCTATGTTGAATGTAAAAGCAATGGCCACCTGTTCTGTAATGATTTGTCTTTTCGTCCTGACTATTGTGAGTCGACAACACGGCCAGCCCCATCGACCACCACTACCACAAAAGTTTTCCCATTGTTGTAGGAAGCCGCGTCAAGAAATACGACCCCTTGTTCCTCGTTTGAGACTTGACGAAGTATAGTCCTGGCCCTCGCTACTCTTCTTTCGATGTTGTGTTCTGGGTGCATGCTTTGTGGTATAGGAGATATCGTCACATTCTCCCTGATGTTGTCGGGGACATCTTTGTACTTGCGTCTAATCGTCATTGGGTATTGGCCCAGCTCCTGCAGGATCATTCTCCCCGACCTTGTGGTAGATAAACTTGCAAACTGTGCTCTCTCTTGGGCCTCTGCTATTTCTTCGAGTGTGTTGTGAATGCCAAGCTCAAGTAGCCGCTCTTTGCTGGTATGAATGGGTAGGTCCAGGACCTTCCTGATAACTTTCCTGAGGAGCACATTTAGTTTCTCGGACTCTGCTCTAGACCAGTTGTGCATTGCTGCCTCGTACGTGAAGTGGCTTTGAACAAACGCATGGATCAACCGGATGAGGTTGTCTTCCTTTATCGCGTTTCTTTTGATGGCCACTCTGCGTATGAAGTGCGCCGCACTGTCTGTTTTCCAAGTTAACTTGGCTCTAGATTTACTGTAAGCGTTGGTAGACTCTATCAACATACATTCGAAGTTAGCGCTAGTAGACTCTATCAACATGCCCAGTACTTTTATGGAGTCGACTTTCTAGATGGCATCCCTCTGAACGTAGTCATTGCCAGCTTTGACATTGCTTCGAGTATGAATCAGTGATACATGTTGCCAAACGCTTTTTTTTCTAGATCTAGGCACAGAATGACTCTGACGTCTTTGGTTTCATTGTCGATGACCGGGTGTTTTATAAGCTTCATTGCGTCTTGTGTAGATAGCCCTGCCCTGAATCCAACTTATTGCTACGTAGTTTTGTCACTGTTCTTTCCACGTAACAATATCGTGTGTATATATGTCGTTATCCTTCTAGTAATTGTTTATCTTGCGCAGTGCAACATTGCTGATACATGATGTCAAGGATATTGGGGGCTTCACTAGCTCAGAAATGAGGATCGTGTTGACCAGCTTCCACTGCTCTGGCCCTCTGTATTCTCTTCATGCTGCATTGATCATATCCTTCAGGGTCTCAACTGAAGCGCCATCGAGGTTACGAAGGGCCTTGTTTGATATACCAACCGGGACAAGGGTCGACCTGCCGTTGAGATCATGCAAGGCTCTTCTGATCTCGGCGATATTAAAATCGTCTTCAAGGCCTGGTACTGTCTACTTGGTGGTGCCAATCCTCTTTTGATTGGGAGGCGCTTATGCACGAGCCGCTACACGACTTGCTTTTCTTTGGAGAGCCCTATCTCTTTATGCGAAATTCGAGCGACAACATGCCTTTGATTTGTTTTGGTGGTGTGTTAGTTGAAGAGATTTTTGAGCGTATTGTTGAACCAGTACAACCAGTAAAACAGTTGAACTAGGCAAAGAGCAAGAGATTGTGGGATGCATTGTCTGTAGCCGGCTTCCTGTTCGAGAAGAGTAGACGACGGCGATCCGCTCCACCGCAAGCCTCAGATTATTCACGATTCGCGCGCGCAGTCACTTGTTTATCTTCTTCTTGATAGACCTTGGTCGCTGTTGAGCCGTTGGCTGCTCACTTTGGAGCGTGAAAGGTAAAGGCATGTTTTCATTCCCATGAAATAACCAAAGAAAAATGATGTGGGCCGTAGCTGTGAAGAGAGCCACAGCGACAAGTAGCCTTTGGGTACCGAACGTTGGAGCCAGAGTGTGCGAATACTATTTTATCACAAGTGCGTGTATATCTCGCACTAATAAAAAGCTTACGCATAAATTTGCTGCGAATATTACATCGAGAAATAAATTGTCGCTCAGACTCGCCTAGCACAGATATTATGGGAATGCACGGGCGAAATCTATCTACCATATGAAATGATCGCCAACCATTGCGCACATAAGACAAAAAAACGCGAAAGATTCACTCAAAAGTCAGTTTACAAGAAGCGCTGTTCGAGTCCATTTGCGTTTATTTTGGTCAAACTGTGTAGAACGGCACACAAAGGAAGACGTGCGTTAATCAAGAAGCGCAGGGTTTCGACTATTCGGCGCCATCTATGTCTGACTGTACTGCTTTTGCGCCGCAATAACGCACAGCTTGACAAAGATCAGCGTTCAAACCTGACTTTGACTGAAAAACGCATCTTATAGTGCGCTTAAGGTTAGCAAAAAAAGATATCTCAACGTGCTCATTAGGTGCAGCTCTTCATGCCGATCGACCGACGAATCCGGCCAAAGCATAGATTCCGAAATGAACTCTTAGCACACTGCTACAGTAATCCTTATCCCCTGAGATCTTTAAAATGGTAATTTTTTTATCTGCAGTAACGTATCATATATATACAATGAAAACTGTCTTCTGTATTGACTGATATGCCAACCAAACTGACAGTATAGCCCCGAGCAATCAAAACCGGGTCAAAGCGTCAAGGTTTATTTCATCGAAGGTGGTGCTTGCAATTTCGTGCTACCATGGTTTTAACGCTGCGCCCTGATTATTTATATTACTCCTCGCTTGCTCGTTTAAAAATGTGCGCTTGAGATCGATTGCTCACGGGAAGTTGACGAATCCTTTTAACTGTTCCACTCTGCGGTTCACGATGTGTCTCACTAACACGACTAGAGTGATGGCCGCACAAACAAGACACAGATACGGTAGAGTGCAAACCAAAGCACAACAGTACCGATCAGTACTTACCGCGAATTGGTCGCTTTGTCTTGGACGAAGCGGTCGAATTCCACTAATCGCGAAATCAATGAGACACTGGCTGGGATACCATATAATTAAGAAAGCCCGATGGCAAGAATGTGGGAACTCGAACATTGCTATTTACTTGCAACTAGCATTGCAAGCGTTCTTTTCTCTTCAGGTGCTATGTTCGTGGAGTCTTTCTAACGGGACCGATGTTTGCTGCTCGGGCAACGTCGTCTGCTGCCGTCGGCAGACTCACAGGTTGGATCCACCCGGATGAACGCTGCATCCAGCTTGCATCATACCTTGCCGCTCACTATTTTGCTGAAATGTAAACATCGTGGGCTCCCCACATGAATCTGATAAACTACCGACTTCGCTGCACCATACATTACGCTGTGCTAGCTGTGTACATACCACACGAACATGCCGCTTATAGCCACGTTACTTCTCGTGCAATGCGGAAAACATGAAAAAGGATACAACATCAAGAGAACAAGCAGCTCCTCTGTCCTGTATCACGTCTCCACCACTGCGACAAAGTAACTTGTTCAGCACCCTTAGGCACCAACTACCCTAAGAACAAATTCTGGGCACTACCATGCTTTTTGGCAGAATGTGGCGGCGCTCACAAACTTGTCGAACGCAAAAACACAAAATATTGCGTTTTCTAGTTAGTTCTGTTGTCAAGAGATGGCACTACAATCTACTAAATTCCCCCACTTCAGCCTATGTTGTGTTTGGATTTTGATACATGGAGTCTAGGGGGAGTTTCGCAACTCGTATGATTGCATAACTCTGGCACTTTTCCGGTGCGCGCGCTGCTGAAGAGAGCCAACGAGTGGGCAGGCAGGTAAAAAAAAAGGACGCGTGTGCGCAGTGCGCGCTTTCGAGCTTTGCGGTCTGCCGTTAGAAGGCGCTTCGCTGCTATTTGACACGTGTTCCCGTGGTCCACAGTATATTGACCACCACTGTATATTCGTCTGATGATACGCATGAAGCCAATCAATGAGCTAGCACTGAGAGGGAAAGTACAGGAATTCAGAGTGTCGCTGCAGTACAGGTACTTGGCTCTTAGTGAGAAAACCAACCTTAGCGTAGATACAATGAATGATAATCTGACGAGTATCATTACAGAGTGTGCAGTGGAAGTTGGAGACAGGGTAGTTAGAGAGGACACTGGCAAGCTTTCCCAGGAAACGAAGAACCTAATTAAGAAGCGTCAAATCATGAAAGTGTCAAGTACAACAGACAAAATAGAACTGGCAGAGCTTTTGAAGTTGATTAATAGACGTAAAGTATGCCATGTAAGAAGGCATAACATGGAGAGAATTGAACACGCTCTGAAAAACAGAGGAAGTGTCAAAGCATTGAGGAGGAAACTTGGGATATGTAAAAGTCAGATGTATGCACTAAGGGACAAAGAAGGCAAAATAACTACCGATATGGCTAGGATAGTTAAAATAGCGGAGGAGTTTTACAGAGATCTGTACAGTAGCCGAGACAACCACGACGTTAATACTATAAAAACTAGCAGTAACCCAGATTACACCACACCAGTAACGACAGAAGAAGTCAGAAAAGCTTTGGAGAGCATGCAAAAGGGCAAAGCTGCTGGTGAGGATCAGGTAACATCAGATCTTCTGAAAGACGGAGGACAGACTGTGTTAGAAAAACTAGCCACCCTGTTTACAAGGTGTCTCCTGACGGGAAGAGTAGCAGAGCCTTGGAAGAACGCTAACATCATCTTAATACATAACAAAGGAGATGACAAGGACTTGAAGAATTACAGGTCGATCAGCTTGCTCTCCGTAGTATACAAGCAATTTACAAAGGTAATTGCTAACAGACTAAAGAAAACATTAGAATTCAATCAACCAAAGGAACAAGCAGGATTTCGAACAGGCTACTCAACAATTGACCACATTCATAATATCAATCAGGTAATAGAGGAATGCTCAGAGTATAACTAACCACTATACATAGCCTTCATAGATTACGAGAAGACGTTTGATTCAGTAGAAATATCTGCCGTCATGCAAACACATCAGAATCAGGGCGTAGATGGAGTATATATAAACATTCTGGAAGAAATCTACAGGGGATCAACTGCTACCATAGTGCTTCATAAAGAAAGCAACAGAATAACAATCAAGAAGGTTGTAAGGCAGGGGGACACAATTTCCAGAACGCTATTTACCGCGTGCTTACAGGAGGTTTTCAGAAGCCTAGAATGGGACAGTTAGGGATAAGAGTCAATGGAGACTACCTTAGTAACCTATGCTTCGCCGATGACATTGCATTGCTGAGTAACTCGGGGTACGAATTGCAACTCATGATTACGGAGTTAGACAAGGAGAGCAGAAAGGTGGGTCTTGAAATTAATCTGCAGAAAACGAAAGTAATGTACAACAACCTCGGCAAGTAGCAGCGCTTCGAGATAGGTAATAGTGCACTTGAAGTTGTAAAAGACTATGTCTACTTAGGGCAGGTAATAACCGCAGAGCCGAACCACGAGATTGAAGTAACTAGAAGAATAAGAATGGGGTGGAGAACATTCGGCAAGCACTCTCAAATTATGACAGGTAGATTGCCACTATCCCTCAAGAGGAAGGTATATAACAGCTGTATCTTGCCGGTACTTAGCTTCGGAGCAGAAACCTGGAGACTTACAAAGAGGGTTTAGCTTAAATTGAGGACGATGCAGCGACCAATGGAAAGAAAAGTGGTAGGTGTAACCTTAAGAGACAAGAAGAGAGCAGAGTGGATTAGGGAACAAACGGGGGTTAAGGATATCATAGCTGAAATCAAGAAGAAATGGACATGGGCAGGGCATGTAGCGCGTAGACAGGATAACCGCTGGTCATTAAGGGTAACTGACTGGATTCCCAGAGAAGGGAAGCGGGTTAGGGGGAGACAGAAGGTTAGGTGGGCAGATGAGATTAAGAAGTTTGCGGGTATAAATTGGCAGCAGCAAGCACAGGACAGGGTTAACTGGCGAACATGGGAGAGGCCTTTGTCCTGCAGTGGACGTAGTCAGGCTGATGATGATGATGTTCTGACGCCTGATGGCAATGTGTGGCAGCTTGGGCCAGTTGGTATGGCATGACGGTATGGTATGGTATATCCTTCGTGTCCTTTTTGTCTCTGTGTCGTCGTTTTGTTCTCGCGCTATAACTATCATCGTCCGATGGCAATGTTCCCTTGCACCACACATTATTTCGGCGATATTGCATGTATTGCAAAACATGCATACAGGGCACATATGCTTGTAAAGCATGAAAGTTACTGGAACTGCATTTCCCAGCAGCGAAGGCTCTTTTCGCTGTATTCTCCAGCAGACGCGTGGCTGTGTGATAGAACACCTTTTACTATGCAGACGACCTGGGTCTGATCCCCACTCAGATATTTGCATCGTTCTCGACCTTTCGGTCGCGCACAAGATGATTTTTCGCTTATAACCAATGACGCCTACGGCGTTTTTTCTGGGAAGTGAACACTTCAACGCTATCGGGTAATTATAAACAGTACCCACACAGGGACGATTTCGTCCGGATATAATAGTACTTCTTGAAAGAGAAAACAAAGTGGAGGACGGAGAACCATTGTTGACCGCTGTTAGCGCGGACCGTCGTCGCCACGGCCAATGTTTACCAATTTTACCATGGCGTAGGTGATGGTGCAAGCGGTGGTTCATCTGCGTTCGTCCGCTTCATCCTAGTACGTGCCGTTGCCGCGGCGAGGCATCCCTCCTCCACGGCGCAGGCGGGATCCCCGGATTCCGTAGGCGGCCAGCGCCAGCGTGGCCCCGATCAGCAGGCTGAAGACGAAGACCATCAGTGGACGCCAGCAGCTTGGAGAACGGGTGAGCGCCATTATCTCCTGGCGCATTCGCTGTCTGTCATTGTTGGTCCTGCCGTAGCCGGACGAAGCGGGCGCTCGGCCGGGCGTCGCGTACTCTACCGACGGGAGAAGAGGCCTCGGACCCTGCGAGAAACAGAACTCACTTGGAATGTATAAAAACGACACGTTTCGTTTCGCGTTATTATTATGTCACATTGGTTAGCCTTCTTGCACTGCGGAAGACCAAGGATGGCACAATACCCCTCGCCTATTCGCGCGCAGGCAGGCGCATCACTTAATATGGTTCAGTATGCATACCTTCAAGGTATGAAATTGATAGGTTTAGTTGCACTCATCAAATGCGAGAAGTGACTGTCGGCTTCGGCGTTGACACCTACGACCTAAACAGTTACGTGGTTGCAGGTGCCGTCAATATGACGTCATCTCTGACGAGACAGACGTCAATCTCTTTGACGTCACTTCGACCACAGAGCTTGCCAAGACTAAGCAGAGAGTGGCTGTGGCGCTGCGATCATTCAGCCACGTGGGAAATTTGCCTAGTCTTTATGGTGTTGGGTTTCGAGTGCACTTGTGGCCTTGTTTATTGCAGTGTTTCGGTTTTGTTTCAACTTAAAGAATGGACCCGTGTAAACTTCGTGTCCCGATTTGAGTGGGTGAGCCTGAAAGATTAAGTTGGTGAATCGCAACTGCTAAACATTTGTTGAACTTCGTATCGTGACAAAGTGGCTCAACCCACGCGAAGCCGAACGAAGTCGAAAGAATGAAGGCTATAGGTACATATCTGCACTAGCCATCATTGTCATGCTGGCTAAACTGTCGCGTGTTATAGCCGAAACACTAGCTACTGAGTTCCCTCTAATGTAATACATTACATGTGTAGGAATTCTATTACTATGGCGTCAGAAAAGCTAACTCCAGATCAGACCTGTAGCCTGAAGGAGAACACAACACCCCCACACCCCCCCCCTCCTTTCCCAAACTCCTCTTGAACTTTGGTTGGGAGGTGTTTTCCTGAGAATAAATAATCAAAATAAGTGTTTTTCGAGTTTTTCAGCGAGTGGACGTCCTCCTCCCCTTCAAAAAATTATCCTTGCTAATGGCCTGCTCTAGAGTACGATGTCTTTCGACTTCCATGACGTCACCGCTTGGCCAAAGATATGCCAATCACGAAGACAGTGCTGGACCACGTCACGTGCAGAAACCTTTGAAAATCAGGAGGAGGAGGGGAAGGCGAGAGCCAATTGTATTCTCTGAAAAGAAAAAAAAGCCAAGTCGAAGTAGATTTTAATCTAATATGGCGGGCACACGAACACTAGAAGAAATACGCAAACAAAGCAGGTGCTGCACTGCGAATAAAGGTGCTGCTTGCGTCGGTTTTCTAGTGTCAGTGTTTGTGTGCGTGCCATATCCTGTGAATATCAGCAAATACCAACAAAGGGCGTATCCAAGGGGGCACGGAGATGTTGGGGGAGCAAACCCCAGGAATTTTTCGATTTTTCTTACCTAATTACAAGCGCACATGGAAACGCACGCACGACCAAACATAAAGTATGGTTAAACGTTCTCGGATACAATTCTGGCTACGCCCCTGGTGCCAGCTGTAGCCCAATGAGCCGTGCTAATACAACATATTTCGATGTAGGGGAGCGATCGTATAGCAATAATATTGTATTAAACAATAGTTGCTATATAGTTCATGTAGGTACCTAATACGACACCGTAATATCCCTCAAAGCCTGGGTTGCTTTTTGAGGAATAATAACCCTGGGAAAACATTTCATGCCATGCAGTTTCTCTGCGACAATCCAATAAGCTTCAGCGCAGAGCAATACAAGAAGTGATGATTCAGAAATGAGTTCAAATACGCAGATAGAGTGCAGTGAGATGAAACAGAATGACGGAAGACCAGATTGTACAAACTAGTGAAAAATTACACGTTGCTCAATGCCCTTCCTTTTAAAATGAAGATGTACCAACGAGTTTATATTCCTACCCTTCGCATCGTTATGGTAAGGTCGACTGGTTTCTGCTACGCTTCCATTCGCTCTACGACAGAGCGAAAATCTGTCGGTACTGGAATGAGAGAAGGCATGCATGATCCACGGATTCTCCATGAAAATAATTTTGTATCTGTATAAAATAACCGCCACTGAAGCTTTTCTTCACTTCAGATGAACGTAATCACATAGACAGTAGACGTCATCTGTCCTGAATTGTCAGGGCTGAATACTAATTTCAACAAAAAGGGACTTGCGTCCCACAACATTCTCTTGGTTGCTTTCATTTAAAACCAGGCTACCTGAATGCACTGTCTATTAGCACGCGTTTAGGGGCTAGTCGAAGCATTTTAGAATGGGAGAATTGCGCAAAGAACACCGTACACCAAGGACAACGACGATGATACCTCCCCAGGTATCATCGTCATAGTCTTTAGTACATGTGATGTGTTTTTTTCTGCGCAATCCTATCCCTTTCTGAATGAATGCACCGTGTTGACGTGCACCTCAGCGAAAATAACCTGTCTGACTAGGTGGTCCTGCAAAGTTGACGGGGGTGAGAAGCGTGACAAAAAAAGGTCACATATAGTCTTCGCCTTCCATGCTGCCTGCGTGAGTCTTTCTATTGCTCCTATTTCTCCCACCAAGATGTCTTTCGAGTGTTCGATTTGGACCGGTCTTACGAAAAACGCACCACCAGAGCACCTGAAGGTGACTGGTCAAACGCATATTTAGTTTCCGCCTTTACATCGGTGTGGCGATCTAGAACATTATCGGATACTTACGTTCAACGCACTACTGTACAGCACTGGCTGCACAGTCATCGGATGCGCCCGGACTCCCTGACGACGTCCTGTTGGAGCTGGAGCGGGTGGTGCATTGTCGCCGTTGGAAGCCGGCACGTCGCCACCGGCTGCTCGTCGGGAGGACTCGGCATCAAAAGACATCGCGAAGGTTCCTGAAAACGCTTGCTTGCTAGCTTGATCTTTCACAACGCTTTGGTGACCTCGAGGCGACAATGCTCTTCGTCTTCTTTTTCTTTTCAACTATATCTGTTTCCGGAAGAAGACATTCGAAAAGGTTTTAGCTAGCCTAAAATCCTATGTACCTAGCAGTAATTAACCAGAATCAAGGTCCCGAAGATAAATTCAAATATTGCGATGCAATAACAGGGTTCTTTGTGCATCGGCTTAGGATCACTCGAACATGAAAACATCTACTTTTTCTTCTCAGTTGACGCACTGTTTCCCACCCCTCAGGACCACACTTGCGTTTAAATGGGCTTCATGATCAGCCTACTTTGAATAAGGAACGATATCATGGGATGACACTATCATATAACGTTAAGATTGCATCAAGTAGTGATGTAACCACGTGAATATGATGATCATGATTTTTGGACTTCCTCGCGTTCAGACCTTCAACGCCGACGCTAAACTTCCCGTTTAATGAGGCATCTAAGCATTAGAGGTGCACTGTGATATTTGTATGAGGCTTTGGAGGCCAGAATACGCAACACGTTCACTCTCGACCGGCTTCCTCTTCGAGCATGTGCAGTGCCAGGAAAAAGTAAAATTCACTCTTGCGAAATATTCCGGTGGGAGATTTACGATTTGGTTTACTGAATTCTCCTTCATACGTTTCGTTAAGGGTACAAGAGCTGAAAGCGCGCGGCACCTGACGAGTGCTTCTATACCTACTATGTACGTTAACGATTTAGGAATGCATGCCGTGGTTCACGCAATACCCTTTGAAACCCACAGACAGTGAGTTTTAGAGAGCGCTCGTGGCCGGCGTTAGATGCAAATGCCTCTCCTGTACGCTTGAATTTAGTGGTAAGGCACGTATAAATAACTCAATCGCGGTAACTGAAACATTATTACGGGAAAGCTGGTATGTCCGAGGTCAGACATGTGTCTTCGGTAGAAACTTATCATAATAACAAACCATATACTTGCTCCCTTCGTCTTCCTCTTTATCTTTTTTTTTCCTCTTCTTCGTCGCTCTCCAAGCACGTGCGCAGATTTGACTGGCATAAGATGCAATGACTCTGATAAATGAAAGATAGTAGAAATAAAAACAGAGAGAGATCGATTTTATTGAGAACGTCGTCTACGCCGGCACCAGATTTCCTGCAACATGAACTCGTTAAATATTAGTAAAGTTTGTTTTCACTCTATCAGGGTACAAATAGACCGCGAATTACCGGTGGCACATATCCGCGTACCACGGGCCGTATTATGAGAGTATGTGCTGCACGAGACTGGTGGAAAGTGTCGCATGACATACGCAACAGGCAAGCCACGTTGTTCGTTTTATAACCTGTGCACGAGGTTAGTTGTGCACTCACTTTCTCCTTTGCCAATTTCGCAAACACAAAGCTGAGCAGGCGTCCTGCTGTAGGGGGCTAGATAGATAAGCAGGCCGGTACAAACAGTCGAAGTGTTTTTGGTTCCCTGAGACGTAAAGTATTTCTGTCAACTGTAATGATGATGATGATCGTAATAACAACTTTATTTTTTTGTGAGATAACTAGGCCCTCTACTCCCCGTCCGCGACACATATGCCTAGGTGACGGGGGGCAAGCGCTCAATTAAAAGCAAGCAAAGAGGTAATAACTCTTCGTAGATTTTTGCGCCAGCCGGATAGCTTCCTGCTGTGAAGTAGGGTGCTCGCCCCGAAACACGGCACCCCAGGCATCTTTACTATTTATATTTCATTTAGTCCCTGGGGAGCTATCGCGCTTCCACGTTATGCGACTGAGGCTGCTTGTCACCTAATCAAGGATCGTCTTTCTTATCGTCGGTTTGAGCATTATATGTCCAAACCAAGTTTACAACATTCAGATTTGGGTGCACGTTAAAGAACCCCAGGTGGTCGAAAGTTCCGGAGCCCTCCACTACAGCGCCCCTCATAATCATATGGTAGTTTTGGGACGTCAAACCCCACATATCAATCAATCAATCAAGTTTACAACATTGCCAGCTTCCAGGCACCATAACGCGATTTCATCTTTATTGGTTAGGCTTTTATACGAAAGCGGCACCTCAATCCTGCGAAACCAGTAATCTTCGACGTTCTCCGTGTAATTCTGCAGACGCTTGTTGATGTTCCGGTGGTAGAGTGGCTCCACAATCAGGCAGAAGTAGAATGCTCGGGCTAGCTTCTGGGGCACCTCATTACCAGAAACAAACGTGTGTGTTCGGCTTCAAGACAGGTTTAATGCGAAGCATTTATTAGCGAACTTCGGCGACATTGAGCGTGTCTGTCTGTCTGTCTGTCTATCCAGCCCCTTACGTTTGGGTGCTCTTGTGGTCACCCTCTTAATTTGGCGTGAACCAAAATAACGATGGGAGGGTAAGATGGTTTGACAAATATGACGTTTTGGTCAAGACAAGAATAATGTCACAATCCTGCCGTGTACGTTGTCAAACACTTCCCGCCAGACAGTGGCACATACTCACGGACGGGTATGTGCCGCTCGTATGCGGGTGTGTGCCACAGGTGATTGACACTTAGTATCTACCCAGGAACGACGAGAACACACATGGCCCAATATAACGCGCGAGCGTTGACAAATACCCGACATAAGTAGCTTCGACCCAAGGAATGCAAAGAATAAATGTCAGGGTCCCAGCTGGAATAGAACCCAGGCATTCTGCGTGACAGTGAAGCATTTTACCACAGAGCTACGCCAGGTCTCGGAACAACTTTTCAAAAAGACACTAATATTCTTGAAACGTCATTTGTGATTGCAGTGCTGCGTACCCATTTTTATAAATATTACATGCGTACTCCTTTGATACAACCGTCACGTCGGGTTAACTTCAATTGTGGTTAGTCGTCATGCGCTCATGTTGATTAATGTATCAATGTCCAGGGCCAGCATCCTCGCGAGCACCAGCGCTTCATAGCATCTTCTGGTGTTGCTGTTATGCCTGTTCTAGTTGGCATTATTGCGCAAGTGCAAACGACCGGTTATGTAAACATCTGCAACTCTTCAACATTTGTACATTACTTTAGCCTCCCCGCCGCGGTGGTCTAGTGGCCAAGGTACTCGGCTGCGGACCCGCTGGTCGCGGGATCAAATCCCGGCTGTGGCGGCTGCATTTCCTTTGGAGGCGGAAATATTGTATAGGCCCGTGTGCTCAGATTTCAGTGCACGTTAAAGAACCCAGGTGGTCGAAATTTCCGGAGCCCTCCACTACGGCGTCTTCCAGGTTCATATGGTGGTTTTGAGACGTTAAACTTCACATATGAATTAACATTAATTTAGCCGCATTTTATGACGTGTCACTGAATTCCAAAAATGCAACACAGTCACCTTCCTTCTGCATGCTTCGCATAACGTCGATTTCCAGGTACGTGGGATGTGCTTAATTTTTTTTTCGCTTAGACTTGTACCGGCTGGAACCCTTGCCACTTCCGGCAAGATCCCGCGCTTTCCGACATTTAGGCCAGCACAGAGACGAGAAAAAGAGAGCACCAGGCTCCAGCACTAATCAAACGCTTCTATTCAATGGACAGCAAGTCGGTTGTGAACGTGTATGCGGCAAGTGGAAAGTCGGCCGCGGCGGTCACCTCGATCGTCGACGGCCGAGGTGCCCTCGTATCGGCCGCCGCAATTAAAAGCCGCAACACGGAAACGGCTGAAGAACTTGCGGTATCACTCGCTTGCGTTGGAACGCTTGCCAGTTTCATCATTAGCAATAGGCTTTCTTTTTACATTTGTTTGTATGGCCAGTGTATTGCATTTATATGGTTGAGACATATTCGTACACAGCAGCCGTTTGCGTGTACTCCTGTGCGTGCCATACTTGGCGTCCGAATGTGGGACCCTAGGCCCGGAACCAACAGTCCAAAAAAAAATTGTTTTTGAGGCGAAGCACCTTATAGGGTCTCCACTTGTCGTCTCGTAGCAAACGTACACCATAGCCGGGTACGCCTGACAAGAAGTGCGTAAGTCCCACAACTTGGCACCAGTCCGTACTACGCCTATCATGAGTTAAACATTCCCCTCCGATGGAGGCGGAAATGTTGTAGGCCCGTGTAGTCAGATTTGGGTCCACGTTAAAGAACCCCAGGTGGTCGAAATTTCCGGAGCCCTCCACTGCGGCGTCTCTCATAATCATTTGGTGGTTTTGAAGCGTGCAGAAAAGGCACACTTCAAGCATCACTTTATTCAATCCGGAGTAATATCACGTCACCGGGGAAATGTACTCGTTGTTTGTCACGCCGCCACAGTCGGCGATGTCAGCAAATCCACGTTCGCACCGCTCCATCGACTCGCCTGGAGCCTTGGACCAGGGGTGATGGGAGCGGCAACAGGGAGATGGCGCCACTAGCATCGTGACGCCACTCGTATGCTCGCGCTGTGATTGGCTGCTGGGATGCGGAGCTGCGATGCTGCGACGAAAATATCTGACCGGTTTGATGCTCGCCGCACCAGCTATGCGGCGGTGCGACGCGATGATACGTCAAAAAACGTCACCACTCCGGCAGTCGCACCGCACGCCGAATCGCAGAGAAAATCGCACGTCCGTCTCGCGCTTTATACGTGTAACTTAAAGCAAACAAGCGTGGCTGAACCGTGAGAATCTTGCGGCAACCTCCCACGGTGTGGAGTGCGAGATTGGTAATAAATTTAACTCGTAAATATAATCGTCAGAAAGTCACATACAAGTTTCTTTTTAAAGGCGAAGCATTTCTTAGCAAACTTCGGCGACTTTGAGCGTATCTGTCTATTATCTAGCCGCCTACGACTTTTAGCTCTCCTGACATGTTGTAAAACTGGTATGGCATGACATGATTGCATAGTGAACACAAGCGACAGACCCTTTCATGAAAATTACGACATGCGTGTCATGTAACAACATGACTACATCCCACTTTTATAATGCGCTCGTGGCCGTTTCGCTAGCTTCACATATGCCAAATTCGGTATTTCGTGACCCCAACGGACGACGAAGGTAAATGACACGTCCAAATATGACGATCGTGGCATGCGTGTCACATGTAACAATATGACTACATGCCCCACTCATCATACACTAACGGCTGTTTCGCCCCGCCACGGTGGTCTAGTGGTTAAGGTACTTGGTTGCTGACCCGCAGGTCGCGGGATCAAATCCCGGCTGTGGCGGCTGCATTTCCGATGGAGGCGGAAATGTTGTAGGCCCGTGTACTCAGATTTGGGTGCACGTTAAAGAACCCAAGGTGGTCAAAATTTCCGGAGCCCTCCACTGCGGCGTCTCTCATAATCATATGGTGGTTTTGGGACATTCAACCCCACAAATCGATCAACGGCCGTTTCGCCAGCTTCACATATACAAAATATGATATTACGGAATGTGAATGAATGACGAAAGGAATGCGACTGGTGCAAACATGATAATCATAAGATGCGTGTCATGTAACAACATGACTACATGCCACACTGATGATGCGCTCTCCGCCGTTTCGCTAGCTTCCCATATATAAAATATGGTATTACGGGACGTGAATGGATGAAGAAGGTATGTGACTGGTGCAAACATGATAATCACGAGATGCGTGTCATGTGACAACATGACTACATGCCAACGCCAAAGCGCGAATACACTTTGACGTGACACGGCGCGCGTGCGCGCCGACGTTTGTTTCGTCACGTCATGCCGGCGTATAGCCACGCCAGGCACCAGTCCTGCCATGTACTCGCAGGCGCGCGCCGCGCCGCTTTGCTTTGACGCATGCGTGTGTCAGCGCGTCCGGCGTCCCTCCGTCACAAAAAGAGGCAGACGCGGTGATGTCTGAATAACGCATCAGGACGAAATGCAGCATGTCGCATTTCACACCGGTTGCCATCGGGCCGCTGGTCACGCCGGTCGCGCCTGGCGTGAGACCATAGAGTTCTCGCGTCTTGCTAACGTATAGCGGGGCACGCTGGGCGCTGTGCCCAGCGTGCGCGTGCGTCAACGTCACGTTGGAGTATATTGGGCACTTCATGATACACTCGTGGCCGTTTTGCTAGCTCCACATATACCAAATTTGGTGTTACGTGACGTCGATGGATGACGAAGTTATATGACTTGTGCAAACATCATAATCATAACAGGCGTGTCAAGCAAGAACATGAAAACATACCACGTTCATAGCGTGCTGGCGGCACTTTCGCTAGCTCCATATATACTCAATTTGGCATCACGAATACATGACGAAGTTAAATGACACATCCAAACATGATAATCATGACACGGAAGCCGCGTACGGCATCATTTATCTCTACTTCGTAACGTTGTGGTGATGTTAAAGTGACATATCAACCTTCCTCATTTGTGCTTCCCATATCATCGATTCACACTGTACATGGGATCTCTCATTTTTTTTCTTCCTCTTATTTTTTATAAAGAGGTTTGGGAGATTATAAAATCAAGAACATAATTTGAGAATCTGCGCCGAGTCCACCAAGGACGAGTCTCAGAGGAGCCAGTGGGCACTTAGCTAGGCCTGATTGGCCATAAGCTTTCGCCCTCCCATATGTCTTTCCTCCCTTGCTATACTATGCATAGTTATGCGTATACCTTACTGCATCTTTTTTTTATCTTCCTCTGTGAAGTCGTTCTCTCACCTTTTATGTTGCTCCCCCTTGAACCATGACAGTGCTGATGTTAGCTCCTACAGCGCTTATGAAGGAATGTGTAAATTTGAGGGCTCGTTTTTCTTGTTAGACACAATTTCTTTGTTATACACACAGGCAAAGAGTGCATATGTAACAGAAATTTGGTCAATCCCAGAACCGCATTGGTCCACTAAAGTTACAAGGAAACACAGAGGTGGTGAACACTTATTAGGGGCCGCACGTTCCAGCTTCTCTTGTTAATTATCTGTACAGATTGTTTGGGTGGTAATAAAACCACGACCATGACCACTCTGCTGTGAAATTTAACTATTTTCATGGATCTTCAGCTATTTAACATAAAAATGCGGAACAGCAATGTAGCTAACAATTTGCGTCAGCAGTTAGGAAACCTCAGCCTGTCACACCCCACATAATTGTTATCAAAATTGGAAGAAAATATTTTCTCTAAAGAGTGAAGGCTTGTGCTAGACGTATGATACATACTATTATGGCGAAACGTGAATACATATAAGACGAAGCAGAACAACAGAACTATAGGCCCTCTTGATTCAGTCACTGAAACATATAATGCACAAAACGAGAAGGAAATTTTAATCGTTAAATAATGCATAACTAGTATTGAGACCAGCACAGACTGCGCATACGTAAATTTTACTTTCGCCACCATCGAGAGAAAAGACGCTACTCGCTACTCTACGCTACTCGACGTAGAACAGGTAACGTGCCGCAACATTATAATTTGTTTCTATCAAGGAGACTTCAATACTGCCCGCTTATATTCGCTGACAGCGAACTGTTGATGAGCACCATCGTAGCGACGATTTTGCCGATCCTAATTGGTGTCGCCGTTGAGTTTTGTCCAGAATCTTCAACCAACCAGCTTTGCTTGTTTCTTGTCGATTGACCGGGTTTTTCACCTGCCTCTGAAACCATGCCTCGAAACGCGACTCCCGTTTCAAAGGTGCTGTAGTTTCCTCTGCTATCCGACGTCAGCTCCCCAAGACTGCTTCTGTCTGCACGCTCGTCCTTGGCAGATGTGGCCGGTGAAGCATGTGAGAATGCTATCCCGGATAAGGCTGTGCTCGAGGGAGATGCTTCTCTTGCTGTACTGCTCCGGTTCATAGATCTAGAGTCGGGCGCTCTGGTTATCATGTCCGCCGACTCGCTTACGGTAGCCGTGTTTCCTTTAGAATAATATGCCACCGTCATCGCTCTTGTCGATTGTATATTCTGCACCGTCTCTATCTCGAAACTCCGCGAGTCTGAAGTAATAGTGCTGGTGCTTAGAGAAAAACTGTTGACAAAGCTCCTGGCTTTTGACCATGGGGATGCGCTGCTGCTTGTTGAGTCTGAGCCAACAGCAACCCTACTGCGGTAAGGGTCGGTACTCGATGTGAAGTTCGTACCTTTCCGCCAAGTCGTTGTCTCGCCAGCTGCTGACCCTGAATAAAAGGCATTACTAGCTTGATAGAAGGTATTGATAGCTTGATAGGAACTACTACTGGAGGTCGTATCAGTAGATCGATTCGCTATCACATTCCCTGTTGATTCTGAAGAGACTGAAGTGACGTTGGTGAGACCAGGATGCGAAGCGTGGCTGAAGGCGAAGGTTCTGCCCGATAACAGGGTCGCTATGGCACCTCTAGATGACTCCGAAGTGGTGGCGGTACTACTCAACTGAGAAACAGTGCTGGTGATGGATGTACTGACCGACAATTCAAACTGTGTAGCAATCGAGCTCACGCTGTCATTTTCGCTGAATTTCCTGCTTATCTCTCGCGTTTTCGGTATCCTGCTGCTGGGCTGGGCTGAAGAAATGATGTCAAGCAGCAGTGATTTCGTACCCGACGTCTCGTCCGGCCCTTCCGTACTAAACACAGTCGTAGCCACGGAACTCTCTTTTCTGGGCACGAATCGTCCACGCTTGACAGTGCCATTGTAACAGCGGTGAGAAAATTTCACGCTGGGGCCGGGGTCGTCCAGCTGAAGTGGTCTGGAAGGCAGCTGCAGGTGCACAGGCAGGTCGGAGGCAAATTCGGCGGTTTCCTCTCCCGAAAAAACTCCGAATGAGCTTTTGACCACCATGGCAGTTGCAAAAGCACCGACAAATACGATGCAGGCGATGGCTGGTGCTCGCATGTTCTGAGAGACATGCTGAAGACATGGTGTTCCGCCACGTACCAAGGACTCCTTGGAACCTCTGTCCGTGAGCTCGATGCTGCTGTCGGTATCGCTCTCCGCACTGTTGCTTTGCGGCAGCCTGCACAGTTACGAGTGACTGTTTTGTTAATGTGGATCATTGCACAATAGTGTGATTATGCGCGTTGCCAGATATTGCTTTATTTTTTTAGGGGCAGGGAGTTGAGCCACAAATTTTGTATGCTTATGTGTGTGTTCGCCTGGGCGCGTGGTTATAAAATAAACATGCATAATATAAATATTTTGAGAGGAGGTTGAGCACCCTCTAGGTTTCTCCAATTTAGCGCCTGAATAGATTACTTTGCTGAGTGAATTTCCTTAGGATGTAAGAAGTTGCCCCGCCGTGGTAATCTAATGGCTAAGGCACTCGGCTGCTGACCCGCAGGTCACGGGATCAAATCCCGGCTGCGGCGGCTCCATTTCTGATGGAGGCGGAAATGTTGTAGGCCCGTGTGCTCAGCTTCCGTTGCCCGTTAAAGAACCAAAGGTGGTCGAAATTTCCGAAGCCCTCCACTACGGCGTCTTTCATAATCATATGGTGGTTTTGGGACGTTAAACCCCACATATCAATCAATCAATCAATCAATCAATCAATGTAATAGGTTGCGCCTTGGTTGTCACTTTTCCTAATTTGTCAAACTTCTAAGGTCAAAGCAAAAAGTACAGGAAGGCCAAATATCAAGCGGCGGTATGGTGTACTTGCTACTAGCCTTCTATATTAAAGGAGCTGAAAAAAAGCTTGTTAGGCTAGAAAAGAACAGTGAGTGTTTGTTATTTAGGCAAGCAACTTAGTACTTCAATATCGTTCTCAGCGTTAAAACTTTTGAGTAATATATCGATAGCATATGCATTGTCAGGTTTGCGAAATGTAAATAATCAATTGCTTAGCTACAAGAATGACGCAATGAGTGACGTATTCTGAAAGCCTTCAGGATATAGAGTGTAACGATTAGCAGTGTGCATTGTTGTTGCTGGCGGATTTTTTCATGAAAGATTCCGCTGACACCGAACGTCAAAAGGAGAACTGGAACACAAAGTGCTCTTGCAGAGTGCTGTGAGAAACGTTAACATAAAAAGAGTTTTGACGCAGCTTTTGTGGTCGGCACTGAAACGCCTGGACTCATCAAGAGCACACCTGGGAACACCAGCCGATCACATGGGATTCTGAACGATTCCCTGTGTGTATGCGCACGGCCTCATACACGCGATGGAATGGTGAAGCCGAGGTGAGAGGATAAGACGCGGCTCCACTTCCACGATACTGTCACCCCTGTGGTAAAAAGCGAGTACGTACGAAACCTTTGGGTTCATTTAAAAAGCTGTGACAGGGGCCATTTTCCATTGTAGCCTTGTCACAGTGGCAAAGTGTTTAGTCTTGATATCGCCAACGTAATATTTTTTAGAAGTTAAGAGTTTCACGACACTTCGTCTGGTCAGGTGCCATGACGAGAATGAAGAAGCTACGTCCAAATATTCATTTGCACTCCTGTACAGCTAAAGGGCCACATAAGAATGAGGTGGTAGCTATTGCTGACGAAGTGCCAACGTCAGATTGACACCTAAATGTAAACACATCTGCTTGACGCAAGAAGCAGGCAAGATAGTGAACGGCAAACAGCAGTAAAGCAGCACAGCTCTATGTGGTTATTAGAGTACAACCGCCTCGTCTCTTGACTCGCAGAAAGTTTGGGAGAGGTCCACGGGAGCTGTCTACCACGAGAAACAAAAGGTCACGTGGAGAGCCCGATTGTCGTCCTCATCAGGCTGCTACTTATGTTAACGTGTCGTAAATCTCACGTCCTAGGTAGAAGCGATAATAAAGGGTTTGTCTCCGGCTTGGACGCAACCTGATAAAGCCAAATAACATACAATGAACCCTAAAGATCAGAAGTATTATCCGAAGAATGTAAGTTCAGTCCCTGTACCAACGGTAACTTGTTTTTTGTGTCTATTTTAATTCATTTGCATTTTTGTCGTCATTATTACACTAGAGTTCAAAACCAGAAATAGAGTCTTTGCCAACCTTGCCTTCAGTGTATGTGGCCTTTATTAGGATACGCCCTGCTGTAGTACACTCAAGTACTGATTCAATCCTGAAAGCCGCGTGAAGGTAAACCCTTCTTTCAGCTATAAGGTGTGTTTAGCATTCCCTCTTTATTTAACATGGCAGCGGTAGCGCGGCAGTAAGGCTTTATACGTGTAGCGTCAGAAATCGGTATACGTCGCACTGTACAGCGGCTGACTATGATGACTAGGAGTCGTCAAGCGGTATTCTCCGTTTGACGACTCTTCACCACTGCCCTGCACTGTATTTTGCACGCATCTCCTGAGGGATGCCGGAAGCTTTTTTAAAGTAAATCATTACACGCTGTGTTACGACATAATAATCTGATAGCTGAGAAGGTGTCTGAACTAGTTAAGTGTTTTCAATGGTTACCCCAAACGTAAATGAATAACACTACTAGCATTGCGCTCGCTTCAACAGTATTTATTTATTTATTCATTCATTCATTCATTTACAGGATACCGGCATTGCCTCGAAAGCACCATCGCAGAAGAGACCCGTTTAGTATCACATTCTACATATTTTGCAGTGACAAACAACGAGCATATATAAAATAAAGGTAATATCAAGGTAAACAATTGGTTAGCGTATTCAAAACTAACAGAGAGCTTTAAAAAAACTAGGATAACTATACATCATTGTAAACACAATCGGGAACAAAAATTGTGATTATTATATACAGAAACATAGTTTTCAGGTAATCCGTTCTAATCTCGCATGAATTGTGGGAAGAAAGACATGGAAAGTTATTTTAGTTGCAACTATACCCATGTGCTTTATTGAAGTGGTCCTGCTAAAGGTGCCCAGCACAGTAACGTTTTTAATTGATTGGCACTTTGAAAAGCATCGTAGTTACTAAAGAAGAACCATGAATGCAGCCTGATTTTGAAGTTTGTCTATATGTATTAATGTAGGACTACAAAAAAAACCATTATTCTCATAGCTTCTCTTACTTTTCCCCCAGTTGGCTTAGTCATGCTGCCCTGGGCTCCACCGAAAGCTTTATGCACCTAACGTGCTTTTGAAGTGCTTCGAGATGGAAGGCCATGCAAGGTGCCGCCCCTCACGTGCTTTTGCGCAGACTTCGTGAGTGGCCCACCTTTGACCATGTCACAGTGAGACGCGATGACGCCATCACATGACGTCGCAGTGATGTGGTGATGACGTCATATGGTGAGGTGATGAGGTGATGACGCTTTTTTGTAACATGCGTAGACGCTGACGGTGAGGTTGCGCGTTTGATGAAGATCATAAGGCTATCTTCTTAAAAGCAACGCTGTGTATATGCTTCCGGCAACCGGGATAATTGTTCAAAAAAATTTCTACTGGCAGTGGCCTCTCATTGGCTCTCATATGTCACGTGACTAACTGCCGTGAGAAGAGAAAAAACTGGCTGCTGCGGGACAGACTGGGCATAAGTAACCTAGCGTGCGTTAGATTAGGTAAGGTTAGGCTGCGGGACAGGCTGAACAGACGTGACCCAGCGTGCGTTGAGTGAGGTTAGGTAACGTTAGGTTATTTTGAATCGGTTAGGTCAAGTTCTACCGGTTGCCGAGAGAATCACACAAAAAATAATCCCAGCAGTTTGTAACGTGATTTATGAGAGCCAATGGGAGGCGACTACCGGGAGAAATCTTTTGGATCAATTATCCCGGTTTCCGGGAGAATAGACACTCCCAAAAAGCAATGGAAGCACAACGTACGAGCCATGTGACGATGAGCTGCGGCAGGAAGTCGCAGCCCCTGACGACGCCTCGTCGGTCGCTACCACCGACGACCACTGGCCGCTCGAGAGGGAAGAAGATGGCGGCGTCCGGCGGCGAAATTTTGCATTGGAACTAAGAGGCCACCAGTCCTGCTCCGAGTACGACGAGCTCTCGTCATTTCGATGGCGTCCTCTCATCCAAAAAAGCAAGGCGCTTCGGATGGACTGGAAAGGAGGTGCCATGGTGAACGGTTGAAACAACGAGGAGAAAAAGGTGGGACGCTGCAGGTTTGGTAGGAGCCTGACGCTGGGCTCAACAGAAAGTGGTGTCCGGATAATGACGATGATGATACTACTTCTCAATGGCATGCACTCGCGATGCAAAATAGTCCATTAGCCGGGTGATATTAGCACAAATAATCATGACAATAATCAGTAGTACAAAACTTTATTATAGGCACTAAAAGTTCTGGGTAATGCATCCCCACCAGATATTCCTCAGAAGCTGCCAAAGGCGACCTCTTGGACTCTCCCAATGATCTATATTATTACCACGGAGCATGACTTGCCAGCAGGGTGGTGGTGGTTGCAGTGGTTAGAAGAGGAAGAAGGCACCTAATTTCTGCAGCCCGGTAGGCAGCACGGCGCATGATCATCATCAGCACGGAGCAGCATGTGTCAGCAGGGTCTCCCAGCAATGCCTGTGAGCTTATGGAGTCAATGTCCTCCTCCCCGTTCTCACGAGTAGGATATCTAACCGGCTTTTCTGAACTGGTTAACTTCCCTGTCTTTCTTTCCCTACTATTTATTCTGCTGGGCGGACAACCCACTGGGCAGTCCTAAAAGATGTGCTCCATTGTGGTCCTCGGTCTACATTATTTAGCAAATGGGTGTGAACTCACCTGCTTGAATAAAAGTACAAAAAATTTCGGTGGATCTTAAGTTTTCTTCTTGACTTTTTACATACACACTCACAAAAAAACAACTTAAACCTCGCATTTGAGTCCAATGACAATATTGGAAAGGTGCGACACGCATCCCTTCTGTATGTATATCAGGATCTTCACTCGCGATATCCGCTGCCTCTATCATGCTGATGGAAAGGGCTCTTTTTCATACACGTGTTGAGGCACTTTCATAGTTGATTGGTGTGCTTGTTCTGCTTTATAAATGGGTCACACCAGATATAAGAGAATGATCTGGTACAGCATGTTATCGAGATGAAAGAGCCATTCATGAGAAATCCTAGTTTGAACAGAAAAAGTAAAATATAAGTAATTAGATATTCACCGACAAATCTTCTTTTCTAATTGCGAACGTGAAAACAAATGCGTAGAGTATATATTTCTTATGCATATATACAGATCAAACTGGCTTCAGAAAGGCATGTTGACACTTCATAGGCGTAGCTGCCTTTGTCAAAGGTGGACTCGTCATCACTGGCTTGCTAGAGAATTTAGAGCAGTGTTTATATCACCTACTGCAAGTGACTGACATGCTTTGAAGGCAAACGTAGCACTTCTTCCCAACCGGTATGTGATTCTGACATTTTGTTTTCTTTGTTTTAACTGTGATCTGTGATAGTTCACAGTGCCATACGTCGTGCCTGTTCCTTCATGTCTGTATGTAATCTTAAAGTCAGTTTTCTTATCCGGTGTAGTTGTACTCACCTGAACGTATTTGATTGATACGTGGGGTTTAACATCCGGAAACCACTATACAATTATGAGAGACGCCGTAGTGGAGTGCTCCAGAAATTTTGACCACCTGGGCTTATTCAACGTGTGCCCAAATCTGAGCACATGGGCATAGAGCATTCTCGCCTTCATTAAAAATGCAGCCGCTGCCGCCGCGATTCGATCACGCCACCTTTCGGTTCAGCAGCCGAGTACCTCAGCCCCTAAACCACCGTGGCGGGGCGCTCACCTGAACTACTGATACTTTACTATGCAGTGAACTTCCCCGTGTGTGTGCGTGCTGTTTGCGTGCGTGTGTTGGTGTGTGCGTGTGAGTTCATAATGGTATTTCTTATGGAAATTCTTTGGATTTTGTCAATTTTGTAATTTAACATTTCTTGTATATTGGGCTTAATCGTTTGTGTGTGTTTATTACTTTCCTTGTTGTGTAGACACTTGCTCCAATTGCTTGTTACTTACTACGACGGAATAAACTCATTCTAAGCATGCATACTAGTAAGGAGGCTCCCATAGACAGAGTATCCCGGCATGCCTTTGCGTCATTCAGTGCCAACATTATAAGATACCTGATTATCGTGATAGCTTACCTTATTGATGGTAAATGTAACACAGACTGCATACACTTATAATGTCTCGTGCAAGGACGATATTAAATTTTGGGAGGGAATACTTGCTTCTTCTTTCGTTACTGAGCTTCACCGTTTATTAAAGGTCCATAAAATGAACCATTAAGAAAGAACAACTTTGCACTGACCTTGCAAAGCATCAGAAACAGTGATGCTGATCTATCTTAAATACTTGATGGAGTATTCTTGGCCAATGCTAGGGCATCCTTTGGCGAACACAAAGTTGAGCCGAATCACAGCCTGTCACATATCGTGTTAGAATATCCAAACGCCAGCGCGAAAAATTAACGTACAAACCTGGCTGTGGCCTCCGAGATGGAAGCGTGGGCTTTTCATCACTTGTACTGGTTCGTGCCACGCCGGGCAAACTCGGCACCGCGGCAGACAGCCTCCGTCAGTGGGAGTGTCTTGGGGAGCATACTCTTAGGCGCTAAAAGGTGTACTGTCGATCCTTGAAAGGGAGCACCATACCACGGCGTTTTGAAACTCGCTCCGGATCCTTTGGTCTTTACATCAGTTTTTAGGACGTGTACGTAGCTGCGCTAAAGTAATAATCTCACTCATCACAGGAGTGCTGGTGACTGTGGAAGCTATAAAAAACGAACAATCAAGAAAATATGGCCACTTGAAGTGATGAAAGATTGTGCAACATGAAATATCGCTAGTGCCAATATTTAAGCGAAAAGACTTCCCTTCCCTGCTCCCCTCTTGGTGAAACGTTGGCTACAACAAGACGTTTGCTCAGTGATTTCCCTGTTATATATATAAATATGTGTAATGTGTAGACATGTAGGGCATTGAATGAGGTTTTTCGAATTTGCTTCCTGAAACGTTATATGATATGATTATGAGGCCCACAATCCTTCGAAACACCTTAATATATTTAAAAACCGGTGTTCTTTAACGCGGAATTGAATGCCTGTACATGGCTGCAATCAAATTTGTACTATTCAAAATGTGCTCCCCGTACAGTTGACGACATGATCCGCTTCTCTAACTAAGAGCACAACACTTTGCCAGCTAAACCGATGCACCAGAAGATGTATATAGAGGATCACTCATGCAGAGCTGACCGCATGTTCACGTTCTCGCCACTACTGGCAACAGCTTATACTACGTTCATCATCAACATCATCATCATCATAATCATCATCATCATCAGCCTGACTACGTCCACTGCAGGACAAAGGTCTCTCCCATGTTCCGCCAGTTAACCCGGTCCTGTGCTTGCTGCTGCCAATTTATACCCGCAAACTTCTTAATCTCATCTGCCCACCTAACCTTCTGTCTCCCCCTAACCCGCTTCCCTTCTCTGGGAATCCAGTCAGTTACCCTTAATGACCAGCGGTTATCTTGTCTACGCGCTACATGCCCTGCCCATGTCCATTTCTTCTTGATTTCAGCTATGATATCCTTAACCCCCGTTTGTTCCCTAATCCACTCTGCTCTCTTCTTGTCTCTTAAGGTTACACCTACCATTTTTCTCTCCATTGCTCGCTGCGTCGTCCTCAACTTAAGCTGAACCCTCTTTGAAAGTCTCCAGGTTTCTGCTCCGTAGTTAAGTACCGGCAAGATACTTCTGTTATATACCTTCCTCTTGAGGGATAGTGGCAATCTACCTGTCATAATTTGAGAGTGCTTGCCAAATGTGCTCCACCCCATTCTATTCTTCTAGTTACTTCAATCTCGTGGTTCGGCTCTGCAGTTATTACCTGCCCTAAGTAGACATAGTCTTTTACAACTTCAAGTGCACTATTACCTATCTCGAAGCGCTGCTCCTTGCCGAGGTTGTTGTACATTACTTTCGTTTTCTGCAGATTAATTTTAAGACCCACCTTTCTGCTCTCCTTGTCTAACTCCGTAATCATGAGTTGCAATTCGTCCCCCGAGTTACTTAGCAGTACAATGTCATCGGCGAAGCGCAGGTTACTAAGGTATTCTCCATTGACTCTTATCCCTAACTGTTCCCATTGTAGGCTTCTGAAAACCTTCTGTAAGCACGCGGTAAATAGCATTGGGGAAATTGTGTCCCCCTGCCTTACACCCTTCTTGATTGGTATTCTGTTGCTTTCTTTGTGAAGCACTATGGTAGCAGTTGATCCCCTGTAGATTTCTTCCAGAATGTTTATATGTACTTCATCTACGCCCTGATTCCGCAGTGTTTGCATGACAGATGATATTTCTACTGAATCAAGCGCCTTCTCGTAATCTATGAAGGCTATGTATAGTGGTTGGTTACACTCTGAGCATTTCTCTAGTACCTGATTGATAGTATGAATGTGGTCAATTGTTGAGTACCCTGTTCGAAATCCTGCTTGTTCCTTTGGTTGATTGAATTCTAATGTTTTCTTTACTCTGTTAGCAATTATTTTTGTAAATAGCTTGTATACTACAGAGAGCAAGCTGATCGGCCTGTAATTCTTCAAGTCCTTGTCATCTCCTTTTTTATGTATTAAGATGATGTTAGCGTTCTTCCAAGACTCTGGTACCCTTCCCGTCAGGAGACACCTCGTAAACAGGGTGGCTAGTTTTTCTAACACAATCTGTCCTCCATCTTTCAGCAGATCTAATGTTACCTGATCCTCACCTGCAGCTTTGCCCCTTTGCATCCTCTTCAAAGCTTTTCTGACTTCTTCTATCATTTCTGGTGGGGTGTAATCTGGGTTACTGCTAGTTCTTATAGTATTAAGGTCGTGGTTGTCTCGGCTACTGTACAAATCTCTGTAAAACTCTTCCGCTATTTTAACTATCCTATCCATATTGGTAGTTAATTTGCCTTCTTTGTCCCTTAGTGCATACATCCGACTTTTGCCTATCCTAAGTTTCCTCTTCAATGCTTTGACACTTCTTCCGTTTTTCAGAGCGTGTTCAATTCTCTCCATGTTATACCTTCTTACATCGCATACCTTACGTCTATTAATCAACTTCGAAAGCTCTGCCAGTTCTATTTTGTCTGTTGTACTTGACACTTTCATGATTTGACGCTTCTTAATTAGGTTCTTCGTTTCCTGGGAAAGCTTGCCAGTGTCCTGTCTAACTACCCTGCCTCCAACTTCCACTGCACACTCCGTAATGATACTCGTCAGATTATCATTCATTGTATCTACGCTAAGGTTGGTTTCCTCACTAAGAGCCGAGTACCTGTTCTGCAGCGACACTCTGAATTCCTGTACTTTCCCTCTCAGTGCTAGCTGATTGATTGGCTTCTTGCGTATCAGTTTCTGTCGTTCCTTCTTCAAGTCTAGGCGAATTCGAGACCGTACCATTCTATGGTCACTGCATCGTACCTTGCCAACCGCTTCCACATCCTGCACGATTCCAGGGTGTGCACTCATTATAAAGTCTATTTCCTTCTTATTTTCGCCATTATCGCTCCTCTATGTCCACTTGCGTTTTTCTCTCTTGCGGTATTTGTACTACGTTCAGCCCGTAGTTAATTATTACTTCTTCATACAAAAAATTGTAAAGAGTCCTGACGGAAGCGTATTTGCCGACGTGCGTGTTGCCACCTCACAACCACGTATACACCACCGCATCACCCGCGTGCTGATGAATCTGCTTCGAACGGGATCTCCGGGATGTAAAATTTACACGTGTTATTGCTCAATTTTCTCTTCACATAGTTTCCGCACAGCTGTGACTCTGGTAGTTACATCCTGCTCGGAAGCTGCACTCCAGAAATGCGGAGTTTGTTGTGAATTGGAGACTGCGTCACGTGTCTCTGTTCTCAGCGGAACGGGCTTACAACTTTCGTTCCCTAAAATTTTTATTTTCATCGAGCACCCCAATATTTAAATTGGTGCATTTTGGTGCCCGAAAACAAAAAAAGACGCTTATCAGTGTTGAGTATCTATTTTTATCTTAATGGCAGAAAAAACCCGGAAAACTGCTGCTTTTCAAATACCAGTCCGCACTAGGCATCAACGAGGTGCGCATTTTTGAATGAAACGTGTACACTCATCACGTCATCGTATCTGCACACGGCCAACGATGACAACTGAAGGTGAGCATAGCCTGATCAACGCCATCCACCACGCGCAGCACTCCGCAACGATTGTCCTTTATGCACAGCCACACTCTTCAGCAGCGGTAAAGTAACTTCGAATTCAGCCCCCCTTTGCCACTCTCTTACGCAATCGATTACATCGCATTGCTATATACCTAAAGCCTTCATTGGGTGTGGAACTGCGTATAACGAGTATACTCCGGAAAAAAATTCGTGGCTGCATTTGTCAAGCGATAACAGCGTCAATAGATTCCAGGCATTAGTAACTTAACCTCAGGTACCTTTATTTACCGGGTAGGCAGCCGGTAACAACTGGCTAACCTCCTTGTCGGGTATCCCATCAGGAATTTTCCTCATCGCGTGTTTTTGGCGCCTTCAACCTGAAACTGTTGATTTAGTGCTATACTGCTAGTTTTTTTTTTAATTTTAGGAATTCACTGATACCGCATGACGATTTTGCCACTGATATCTTGCGCAGCTAAATGACCTCCACCACTGCTGTAAGATCTTGAACAAGTTACCCCTCAAGAACCCCAATTTGCAATAACTTCACAATCTTCGCGAGACCGACACTGCACCACGCACTGTGCAAAGTATTCTGAACAGTAGCGCGTCGCAAGGTCAGAGACCTTCAAGGCCACGGTTTCAGTTTTTTTCAGAGCTAGTGTACCCAATGTGGTGGAGCAATATATGTAGTGTAACATTCCCCAGATTATCGGTAAACATGTTGTAGGTTTTCTTAACGTTGAGCAATAAATACGCAATTATCCCACTTGTCAGGGGGGTTTATGCCACTGATATCGTGTGAACAGCACATGACAAAGCTGGAAATCATCTAGATAGATAGATGGATAGATAGATAGATAGATAGATACATAGATATAGATAGATAGATAGATAGATAGATAGATAGATAGATAGATAGATAGATAGATAGATAGATAGATAGATAGATAGATAGATAGATACGCTCAAAGTGTCTCCATTTGACTAACAAATGCTTACATGGCCGCAACAACACCGTATTTCCTTCGTCTGTCTTCTTTTTCTTTTTATATGGTAGCGAGCATCACACCAAGCCATCGCTTCGATCAAGCCACAAGGAGTACGAGACACATACAGGTTTCATAACCATTGTGCCAGAGCATTTGTATTAGCTTTTCTTTTGCCGATGATGGGGAATAAACTTTATTAATAATTGTCTCGTTGTGGAACGAGAGGCTGCGCCTCCCCGGCGACATCACTCAACCGGTTTACCGGAACAGCTTCCGTCTTTAGGACGAATAGCCGAACAGACAGACAGAAAATACGGTTAGAAAACGACTGTTGTGGGCACTTCCTGGCAACCGACGCAGTCCTCTAGGGATGGTTGGTGAGCTCAAACCTCCCCCGCCAGACGAGCTCTATCAGTTTCGCATGTGTACATATACAGGCACACACATGCAAACGCACGCCTGAACGTACCTAAAGTGTAGTTGAATCCCACTACCACCCACCAATAAAAACAAGACTTTCCGGCTACGCCAGTCTTCCTGACAACGACTATTGGACGTGTTGTTTGGGAACGGCAGGCAGCACACATTCTACGTTTTGGAAATGAATGAACCATTCTCATTTGTCATCGGCTGTTAATAGCCGTCGTAGCTTAGCAATTGCGCTGGCGATATCTTGCTTGGACGTTTCGCATCCTGCCATGGCAGCCATATTACTAGGGGGCAAAATGTGTGCGAAGTGTAAGTTACTCAAAATTAATTCGCAGTTTTTCACTACGTCGAACCTCGTAATTGTATCGCGGTTGCGACTCGTAATACCCCAGAATTATTTTTATTATTTCTTTATTAACGCGATAGCATTAGAGAGCTCCTGTCGCATAAATTCCGCCGTCGGTGTCAGCACCGTTGGACTGTTGGTTGTGAGCGAAAAATCGCCCGTGAGCGAATGATCGAGAAAGAAACAAATAAAATAAAGAATAAAATTTTCGATCTCACTGAGCATTGCAACCGGGCCGTTCTTGTGGCAAGCAGGTATCTTACCACAAAGCCACGATGTTATTTGCGGCTGCTTCGGGAAAAAACACTACAAAAATACCATGTAGGGGAAGGAGTCCCCTTAACGCATTTTGTTCGACAGGTGTCACGACGAAAACAAGCCCATTCGACGATTTGTAGGCGCATTTGGGAGGCCATCAAACTGCGTTGAAAAAGACAGGGATAGTGCAGCCATCGCCGCTAAAAACACACAGGAACTTTCAAACAGCTCTAAAAATGGACAACTATGCCCATCTAATGGAAAACATACCTTTCCTTCCTCCGTGTATCATGCCTTTCCAGAGGCGTTGAACAAACACTAGATAATGTGGTGCCATCTGTGAGGCCTTGTGAGACTCTTTTTGTCCTGCTCAGAGCCGCCTCAACCGGCGCGCGTGGCGGTCGCGCGCGCCGATTCAGGCAGCCGTGTCCTTCTAGATGGCAAGCGCGTGGCGTGGATTTTGGAGGCTGTGCGACTCTTGCTTTAGATCAAAAACCTGTATGTACCATTCGCGCGCGCGCGCTGGTACAAAATAGTGTGTGAACGTGTGTGTGTGTGTGTGTGTGTGTGTGTGTGTGCGTGCGGGTGTGTGTGTGCGTGTGTGTGTGTGCGTGTGTGTGTGCGCGCGCATGTGTGTGTGTGCGTGCGTGTGTGCGTACGTGCGTGTGTGTGTGTGTGTGTTTGTGTGTGTGTGTGTGTGTGTGTGAAAACATATTATTAAGTATGCACTTAGCGGTTGAAGGGCGCCCTAGGGACCAAATTTCGCTGTCGCGTTCCATTTCTAAAAGCGAAGCTTAAGGGTCACTCAATTTTCTTATACTGAGTGCATGTAGTCTTGCAAATGCAGCCAGGGCAATTAATCCTTGAAGGGAGCTATTCTCGTGATGTCCACTTAGCAGACGGTTTCCACTTATGCTCGGCGAGGAGCACACCAACTGTTTCCGGACTGTGTTGCGGCACATCATTTTGACGCCAGGAAGCTTGCACTACTCTCGACGCAAATCAGCAAGACAAATGCTGCCCCCCCCCCCACCAGAGGCCTGCTTCTGGATGCTGATCTCGGAAGCCGTGCGTGAACTCTAATCCAGTTGGGCCTTGAATTGGGCTTAACGCGGCCTCTGACTTATTGACTGGGACGAGTATCAGATAGAGAGCAAGTGCATGCACGCACCGCCGGAATTCATTGATTTGTTGTGCGATGGAGACTTCCACGAAGACACGTTTGAAAGAATTGAGACGTACCACACTCGATCAAGAGTTGGAGCAACATCAAGTTGTTCACCGGCGTGCCGAAAGACGATACAAACGCATAAAATCTATCTATGACCTCAGAGAATTCAGGCGCATTCAGAAGAAAATTCAGCGCCGAATGCCCAAACTCCAAGAACAACGAAGGAAGAGTTTTTGTGACTCACTCGACCCTTGAAATCTTTTGTCTCCCGTATGAAAGACTGTTCAAGGTATTCACTCACATCCGCAACAGCGTCATCCCTTCGCTGCTCTGGCGCTACATCAACGTCGCTCACTGCTTCATGTTTCTGGCAAATTTTGTGCAAAGATCTTGGAGAATTTGGCGACATATTTTGGCGACTTCCCTATACCAATTGACCTACAGGACGTTCCAGTCACACGAGATCAGCAAATGAAGGTTGCACCCACTATGGAAGAACTTCATCCAGCATTGAACACATGCAGGCACTCATCGTCCCCTGGTCCGGATGGCGTGACCTATGCTACCTTACGTCACCTATACCCGAAGGCAGAGCGCTGTCTCCTGGACAATTTCAATAAGTCTTGGCACGATGCTATGGGGCCTGAATTATGGAAGTGCAGTCGCCTGGTGACATTGTTGAAGCCCAGAGAGAGAGAGAGAGAGAGAGAGAAAGAGATCAATAGAGAGGAAAAGCAGGGAGGTTAACGAAGCTCGGCTCGGTTGGCTACCCTAGACTTGGGGTGGGGGAAAGGGAGACTAATAAAACGGAAAGAGATAGAAAAGAAGAGGAGTAAGAAAGAGAAGCATGAATAGTCAGCTCGAGAACACAGCAAGGTCTCGCACAGTTCTTTAACAAGCGGTCGTGAAGTCTGGTGGTCCTTAAAAAGTACAAGAGGGCTTTCGTGGCTTTACGTGTATGGGAAGCCGTCAGCCAAAGTCCCAGGATCTTCTCGTCTGTAAGCGGCCGTGAATCCAGCTGACAGAGCTTGGCTTCCATAATACGTCGTTCGGTCTGGTATGCTGGGCAATGACATAAAATGTGTTCAAGCGTTTCCTCGCAGGCGAAGATGTTGCATGCCGAAGTGCTCGTCATTCCAAGGAGACGAGAGTGAGAATTCGTAAATGCCACGCCAGACCTCATGCGGCACACTAAAGTTTCAGCGCATCGTGGGAGCCCGGATGGCAAACGAAGTTGCACGTTTGGGTCGATCGAATACAGGTGCGTGTTTGAGAAACCTTGCGTATACCACTGTAGGAGAGATATATGGTGAGCAAGTGACAGTAGTAGCCTTGCAGCGTCCGTTCTCAAGAGTGGCATGGGCGTGCGCTGGTCTTGGTCATGAGGTGATCGAGCAGCTTCATCCGCGCGGTGATTGCCGACGATTCCGCCATGACTCGGCAACCACTGAAATAAAATATCGTGACCTTCCGTGAGCGCTTCGCGGTAGTCGTGCCTTATCTGATATACTGATTGCTCATGTAACCCGCGCTGCATAACAAACCGTAGTGACTGTAAGGCTAACCTGGAGTCGCAAACGATGGCCCATTGGTTCGGTTGCTGGCAAAGAAAATACTTTACTGCACCTTGAAGTGCTGCGAGCTCTGCTGCTGTCGACGTCGTGGTGTGAGAAAACTTGTACTGAAGCAACACATTTTCAGAGGGAACAACTACTGCTCCTGTGAAGCTGTTGGAATTAGTGGAGCCATTGGTGTAAACTTGTATGCAGTCGAAGTACTTTTCGTCCAACAGACGCAAGTCAATTGATTCAGGGCTAGCGTTGACATGCGTGCCTTCTCAAAGATTCCAGAAACCGACAAGCGCACGTCACGTTGACGGAGACTCCATAACGCAGCTGCTGGACATATCGCAAGTTTGAAGCCAGGCGGTAATATGTCCTGGTGTTGCGTCACAATACAGCAGAACGAAGAATGTGGCCTCCACGCTGTCAAACAGGCTAAATGATGTAATGAAAGCCGTGATAAATGCCGAATGTGCGCTCTCAGCGTCTCGACAATGATATGCGTTGTGACCGGCTGTTCTTGTGTAATAACAATAGTTGACACTGTCGATGAGCATCTTGGAAGGCCAAGGCATGTCCGAAGTGCTTGGATTTGTACGATTTGAACTGCACGGATGTTAGTCTTGCACGTGTTGGACAGGACAGGAAGGCTGTACCGGAGAGTTCCGAGAAAGAGGGCTGTGTAAAGCTGCAACATGAAGTTCACGGATGGGCCCCGTAATTTTCCGGCGACGAACTTGAATACATTCTCAATGCCAATGAGCTTTTTCTTCAGGTATGTGACATGAGGGCTCCAGGTTAGGTCACGATCTACGATGGCACCTAAGAATCTATGAGTGCTCTTATATGGGATTGATCTGTCATCGATGCACAATGAGTAGAAAGACATCGGTTTGCGTGTGAACGCCACCGCTGCGCATTTTTCTGTGGCGATAGTCAAACCTTGCTGGCGAAGGTATGTCGATTTCATTGTTGCCGCTTTCTGTATTTTTGCACGCACTTGAGGCCGTGTCACGCCGGACGCCCAAATGCAGATATCGTCAGCGTAGAGAGGCATATAAGCCGTCCGTGGCAGCATTTCGGTGAGCCCCACGAGAACCAGGTTGAAAAGAGTTGGACTCAAAACACCGCCTTGCGGCACCCCACGACTTGTGAAATACTTATGCGTAGACCCATTCTCAGTTAAAACGAACATGGATCTCTTTGTGAGGTAGCTTTTTACCCATCGAAAGACACGACCTCTAAGTTCAGCTGCTTCAAGAGCATTGAGAACAGCCTCGTAGGTCACGTTGTCATAGGCGCCCTTCACGTCTAAGAACAGAGCTACCGACAGCCGCTTCTGAGCTTTCTGATGCTGAACAGAGGTCACTAAGTCAATAACGCTATTAACTGAGGACCGACCTAGTCGAAAACCAGCCATAGCATCAGGATAGATGTTATAATGTTCTAGGTACCATTTCATGCGTGTAAGCAGCATGACCTTGCCAACGCAAGACCTTACCTCCATGACCTTACCTCCAGCGGCATGACCTTACCTTTATGACCTTGCCAACGCAGCTTGTTAGTGCTATAGGCCGGTATGATGCCAAATCGAATGGAGACTTTCCGGGCTTCAGCAAAGGCACCAGGCGACTACACTTCCACTCATCACGCACCATTCCATCATGCCAAGACTTATTTAGGGTGTCCAGGAGACAGCGCTGTGCTATCGGGCGTAGGTGACGTAGGGCAGTATAGGTCACTCCATCTGGACCTGGGGACGATGAGCGTCTGCATGTGTTCAATGCCGCATGAAGTTCCATGGTGAATGCAACCTCTATTTGCTGATCTAGTGCGACTGGAACATCCAGTGGCAATAGATCGATCGGTATAGAGATGTCACCGGCGATCTTTGCACAAAATTCCCCAGAAACATCAACCGGTGAGCGACGTTGATGTAGCGCTAGAGCGGCGAAGGGATGACGCTGTTGCGTATGTGAGTGAATGCCTCGAAGAGTCCTCCATACGGGAGACAAGGGCTTTCGAGGATCTAGCGAGTCACAAAAATTCTTCCACCGTTGTTCATAAAGTTTGTGCATTCGACGCGTAATTTTTTTCTGAATGCGTCTGGATTCTCTGAGGTCAGAGACAGATTTCGTGCGTCTATATTGTCTTTAGGCATGTTGGCGGACCGCTCGATGTTGTTCCAACTCTTGGTCGAGTGCCGTGCGTCTCGATTCTTTCGAACATATCTTCGTGGAAGTCTCCATTGCACAACTATTCACTTCTTCAATGGATTCCGGTAGTTCGTACATGCACTTGCTCTCCACTGATATCTGAAACTCTTCCCTGTCAATAAGTCTTGAATGTCCAAGGGAAAAAGAATCGTCCAGACCTCTGACTGTCACGTACGTGGAGATATGGTCGCTGCCATGTCTTTCAATATCTGTGAACCATTGGACTTTCGTGACAATGCTATGCGACACTAATGTCAAGCCCAGGCAACTGCTGTATGTTACTCGTCGGAGATAAGTAGGGCTGCCGTCGTTCAGCACCTGAAGCCCGTGCTCTGATGCGAGATCAACCAGTTTCGTGCCTTTTCGATTTGTCCTGACGCTTCCCCACAATGGATGATGGGCGTTGAAGTCACCCATCAATATCCAAGGTGCTGAAGTCGTTGCAAATATACCATTTATATCTGTTGATCTAGTCGACGTGACGGCGCTATATATGCGCAGCGTAAACGACAACTTCTTCTTTTTAACATATAGACACACGTAGTGATTTCCATTGTGAGACTCTACTCTTTGGAGAACGTAAGTGAGTTCTTTACGGATGTACACAGCAACTTGACTTTGCTCAATGCACGATGAAGAAACGAACGATTCATAGCCCGACAGTCGAGGTATTTTTAAAATATGCGGTTCGCAAATGATGATGATGGGAAACTGATTTTCGAAAATGAATTGTCTGAACTCAGGCATTCTTGACTGTAGACCTCTTGCGTTCCACTGAACTATGGAAGCACGCTTGACTTTTTCTCGGAAAGGCTGATGTGGTCTATGGTGCGCCATATTGTTACTGAAGTCCGGCAAGAACTGGTTCTAGTGGGTCCAAGATTCGCAGCGCGCGTTTAGTGGCAGGAATTTGTAGACTATTCAATAGAGTGCGAATAACACTCATGAACTACCTCAATACAGAAAACCTTGTACCTCTTGCGCGGACAGACTGCCGGCTGGGGGCATATTCGTTGTTGACTGTCGATATTGTGGTTCCGTAGGCACGTGTACCCGCGGTAAAGCGAGCCATTCTGAGCCGGATGTTCTCTGTTGCGCCACAGTGTCTTCCGGCATCTCTGGACGTACCCCACCAGGTGGCGAAGGCGGGGAAGGTCTCTGTGGTCGTGGCGGCCGTGGTGGTGGCGGTGGCGGCTTAAGTGACGGCACCTTCGGCACAGGACTGCTTTTTTCTTTTCTTCGAGCACCGCCGTCGAAGGGAACGCCGTCGTTGAACAACTGTTACCACTTCCTTTCGTGAGGATCCGTCTTTAACCATTTGTCTCAGAATGCTCCTTTCTTTCTTCAGTACTGGGCAGTCTTTGGACGAGGTCTCATGGTTCCCGTTGCAGTTGCTGCATTTTAGGAGAGTTGCTTGGCAAGCCTCTGCTTTGTGGGGTCCGGCACAACGTGGGCATGCTTGCTTGTTGTTGCACACAGCAATAACATGACCCCGTTTTAGACAGTTGTGGCACTGTAGTGGTCTTGGGATGTATGGTCGGACAACGTGACGAAAATGACCAACCTTTACAGGTGATGGTATGCAATCACCTCTGAAGGTCACCTTGATGCAACGAGATTTGCCAAGCCGGCATACGAATTTGCCAAGCCCCGAAAGTCTCCATTGGATATGGCATCATACCGGCCTATAGCACTAGCAAGCTGCGTCGGCAAGGTCATGAAGAGGATGCTGCTTACACGCATGGAATGGTACCTGGAACATTATAACATCTGTCCTGATGCTATGGCTGGCTTTCGACGAGGTCGTTCTTCAATCGCTAGCATCATTGACTTAGTTCCCTCTGTTCAGCAACGAAAAGCTAAGAAGAGGCAGTTGGTAGCTCTGTTCTCACACGTGAAAGGTGCCTATGACAACGTGAACCGTGAGGCCGTTCTCAATGCTCTCGAAGCAGCTGAATTTGGAGGTAGTGTTTTTTGATGGGTAAGAAGCTACCTCACAAAAAATCTATGTTCATTCTAACTGAAGATGGGTGTACGAATAAGCATTTCCCATTTCGGGGGGTGCCACACGGCGGCGTTTTGAGTCTGAATCTTCTCAACCTGGTTCTAGGGGAGCTCATCAAATTTCTGCCACAGACGGCTTATATATCTTTCTACGCAGAAGATATCTGCATTTGGGCGTCCGGCGTGACATGGCCTCAAGTTCGCGCAAGGATACAGAAGGCGGACAATGACATTGGCATACCTTCACTAGAAGGTTTGACTTTCGCCACAGAAATATGCGCAGCGGTGGCGTTTACAGGTGAATCGATGTCTTTCTATCCATTGTGCATCGATGGCAGGTCAATCGCATGTAAGAGCAGTCATAGATTTCTAGGTGTCATAGTAGATCGTGAATTAACCTGGAGCGCATATGCCGCATACCTGAAGAAAAAGCTCATTGGCATTGATAATGTATTCAATTTCATGGCCGGAAAATCATGGGCCCATCCGTGCACTCCATGCTGCAGCTTTATACAGTTCTTTTTCTCGGACTTCACTGGTACAGCTTTCCTGCCCTGTCCAAGACATGCAAGACTAACATCCGTGCACCTAAGAGCGTACAAGCCAAAGCACTTCGGACATGTCTTGGCCTTCCAAGATGCTCATCGATATTGGCAACCATCGTTATCATACAAGAACAGCCACTCACAACGCATATCATTGTCGAGACGCTGAGAGCGCACATTCGGCATTTATCACGAATTTCATTAAATCATTTAGAATGGTTGACAGCATGGAGGCCACGTTCTTCGTTCTGCTGTATTGTGACGCAACATCAGGACATATTACCGCCTGGCTTCAAACTTGCGATATGTCCAGCAGCTGCGTTATGGAGTCTCCGTCAACGTGACGTGCGCTTATCGGTTTCTGGAATCATTTAAAAGGCACGCATGTCGCCGCTAGCCCTGAAGCAATTTACTTTGCGTCTGTTGGACGAAAGGTACTTTACCGCATAACTGTTTAAACCGATGGCTCCACTAATTTCAACCGCTCTAGAGGAGCAGTGGTTGTTCCATCTCGTAATGAGTTGCTTCAATACAAGTTTTCTCACCTCACGTCACCGAGAGCAGCATAGCTCGCAGCGCTTCAAAGTGCAGTCAGGTACATTAATTCTTTGGCAGCAACCTAAACATGGGGCCAACTTTTGCGGCTCGAGGTCAGCCTTACAGACACTATGGTTCGTTATGCAGCACGGGTTACACGACCAATCAGTATATCAAATAAGACAGGACTACCACGAAGCGCTCGAGGAAGGTCACGATATTGTATTTCAATGGTTGCCGAGTCATCGTGGAATTGTCAGCAATGACCGCGCGGATGAAGCCGCTCGATCGGCTCATGACCAAGACCTGTGTACGCCCATACCACTCTTGAGAACGGACGCTGCAAGGCGACTACAATCACTTGCTCGCCAAATAACTCTCCTACAATGGAATACGCCGGGTTTCTCCAACGCGCGCCTGTATTCGATCGACCCAAACTTGCAACACTCGTTTGCCATGTGGACTACCACGTTGAGCTGAAACTTTACCGTGTCACATGAGGTTGTGTGGCATTTACGAACGCGTATTCCCATCTCGTCGTAATTGCTAACAGAGTTAAAAACATTAGAATTCAATCAACCAAAGGAACAAGCAGGATTTCGAACAGGCTACTCAACAATCGACCACATTCATACTACCTATCAGATAATAGAGAAATGCTCAGAGTATAGCCAACCACTATACATAGCCTTCATAAATTACGAGAAGGCGTTTTATTCAGTAGAAATATCAGCAGTCATGCAGACACTGCGGAATCAGGGCGTCGATGAAGTATATATAAAGATCCTGGAAAAAATCTACAGAGGATCAACTGCTACCATATCGCTTCATAAAAAAACCAACAGAATACCAATCAAGAAGGGTGTAAGGCAGAAGATACAATCTCCCCAATCCTATTTACCACGTGCTCACAGGAGCTTTTCAGAGGCCTAGAATGGGAACAGTTAGGGACAAGACTTAATTAATAGTACCTAAGTAACCTGCGCTTCGCCGATGACATTCCATTGCTCAGTAACTTAGGAGACGAATCGCAACTCATGATTACGGAGTTAGACAAGGAGAGCAGAAAGGTGGGTCTTAAAATTATTCTGCAGAAAACAAAAGTAACGTACAACAACCTCGGTAGAGAGCAGCGCTTCAAGATAGGTAATAGTGCACTTCAAGTTGTAAAATACTATGTCTACTTAGGGCAGGTAATAACCGCGTAGCCGAACCACGAGATTGAAGTAACCAGAATAATAAGAATGGGGTGGAGCACATTTGGCAAACACTCTCAAATCATGACAGGTAGATTGCCACTATCCTTCAAGAGAAAGTTATATAACAGCTGAATCTTGCCGGTACTTAGCTATGGAGCAGAAACCTGGAGACTTACAAATATGGTTCAGCTTAAACTGAGGGCGATGCAGCGAGCAATGGAAAGAAAAATGGTAGGTGTAATTTTAAGAGACAAGAAGGGAGCAGAGTGGATTAGCGAACAAACGGGGGATGCATGATGGCTGATATTTCTACTGAATCAAACGCCTTATCGTAATCTATGAACGCTATGTATAGTGGTTGGTTATGTTCTGAGCATTTCTCTATTATCTGATTGATAGTATGATAGTGGTTGATTGTTGAGTTACCTGTTCGAAATCCTGCTTGTTCCTTTGGTTGATTGAATTTTAATGTTTTCTTTACTCTGTTAGCAATTACTTTTGTAAATAGCTTGTACACTACAGAGAGCAAGCTAATCGGCCTGTAATTCTTCAAGTCCTTGTCATCTCCTTTCTTATGTATTAAGATGATGTTAGCGTTCTTCCAAGGCTCTGGTACTCTTCTCGTCAGGAGACACCTTGTAAAGAGGGTGGCTAGTTTTTCTAACACAATCTGTCCTCCATCTTTCAGCAGATCTGATGTTACCTGATCCTCACCAGCAGCTTTGCCTCTTTGCATGTTTTCCAAAGCTTTTCTGACTTCTTCTATCATTACTTGTGGGGTGTCATTTGGGTTACTGCTAGTTCTTATAGTAATAAAGTCGTGGTTGGCTCGCCTACTGCACAGATCTCTGTAAAACTCCTCCGCTATTTTAACTTTTCTATCCATATTGGCAGTTATTTTGCCTTCTTTGTGCCCTAATGCATACGTCCGATTTTTGCCTATCACAAGTTTCCTCTTCACTGCTTTGACGCTTCCTCCGTTTTCCAGAGCGTGTTCAATTCTCTCCATGTTATACTTTCTTACGTCGGATACCTTACGCCTATTAATCAACTTCGAAAGCTCTGCCAGTTCTATTTTGTCTGTTGTACTTGAGACTTTCATGATTTCACGCTTCTTAATGAGATTCTTCGTTTCCTGGGAAAGCTTGCCAGTGTCCTGTCTAACTACCCTGCCTCCAACTTCCACTGCACACTCTGTAATGATGCTCGTCAGATTATCATTCATTGTATCTATGCTACGGTTGGTTTCCTCACTAAGAGCCGAATACCTGTTCTGAAGCGAGACTCTCAATTCCTGTACTTTCCCTCTCAGTGCTATCTCATTGATTGGCTTCTTGCGTATCAGTTTCTGTCGTTCCTTTCTCAAGTCTAGGCGAATTCGAGACCGTACCATCCTATGGTCACTGCATCGTAGCTTGCCAACCACTTCCACATCCTGCACGATGCCTGGGTGTGCACTCATTATAAAGTCTCTCTCGTTCTTATTTTCGCCATTAGAGCTCCCCCAAGTTCACTTGTGGTTTCCTCGTTTTCAGTAGAAGGTATTCAAAATCCGTAAATTCTTGTGTTCTGCGAATTCTACTAGTAGCTCTCCTCTGGCGTTTCTAGTACCGATGCCATAATCTCCTACTGCCTTGTCTTCAGCCTGCTTCTTCCCTACCTTTGCATTAAAGTCTCCCTTCAGTATTGTATACTGTGTTTTTACCTTACTCATTGCTGATTCCACGCCTTCATAGAAGCTTTCAACTGAAGCGTCATCATGGCTGGATGTAGGCACGTAAGCCTGTACCACTTTCATCTTGTATTTCTTATTCAGTTTATATACGATACCTACCACCCTTTCATTAATGCTATAGTATTACTCTGTGCTGCCAGCTATATTTCTGTGAATTAGGAACCCCACTCCCAGTTCTCTTCTGTCAGCCAAGCCCCGATAGCAAAGGACGTGCCCATTCTGTAGCACAGTATAGGCCTCATCTGTCCTCCTAACCTCACTGAGCCCTATTATACCCCATTTCACACCCTCTAGCTCCTCAAATAGTACAGCTAGACTTCCCTCACTAGATAAGGTTCTAGCGTTAAACGTTGCCAAGTTCCGGTTCCAATGGCGGCCTGTCCGGATCCAGAGATTCTTAGCACCCTCTAGTGCGTTGAAGATCTGACCGCTGCCGTGGTCAGTTGCTTCGCAGCTGCTGGGGACTGAGGGCCGTGAGTTATTTTACGTATGCATGTGGGAGGTAGTGGCCAGATACTGCACCAGGGTGGCCAATCCTTCTCAGGTGAGGGAGTGCTTTCCCGGCGGTGGTTACCGGTGAGGCCGCACCCAAGGCCTCGTAATGCAGTTCCATCCCCACGCGGATTTTTTTTGTTGGGAACTGCGTGGCACCGGGATTTGAACCACGGTCCTTATGCATGCGAGGCGGATGCTCTAACCACTACGTCATCGCTGCTCTAAGAGTGAATAAGCAGTTTAACCTGAACACCTAGTCTCCTCCCTTGGTCTGTGTGACGACCCCGTGAAATCTGGTGGAGGTGCTTTCAGGCCCATGTACCGAACACTCCCTCCAGCCGTGAGCCAAGCCCACACCATGGAGAAGATGGTGACGCCAATCTTAATCAGCGAGGAAGCCGCAGGCCGCAGGGGCGTAGCCAGGGGGTGACCCACCAGGCACGTGACCCCCCCCGGCGAAATTTTTTTGTCATGGCATAGAGATCAATAAATGGTCTTCTTAATGGGGTACCTCTCTCTAAATCAAGATGGTGCCCCCCCTTTCGAAAAAAAAATTTTAGTTACGCGCCTGGCAGGTAGTGACGGCTACATCCAGAATACGGGGCTCTACCAGATAACACTCGCAAGCCCAGGGCCACTACCACCACTGCGGCAACCATTACAACTCTCCGTTTCTGATGACACAGACACCACAACAAAATGGAAAGGAACCATTGCAAGACCAAAGGGGCCTTGACGTCCAAACTCAACAGCCCGGAGAAGACCTCACGACGCAACGAGGAAGCAGTGAGAGCATCATGACGTAGCTGTGACCCGACGCTATGACGCTACCGCAACGCACAACGACGAATCAGCGACCTCGACGTGTTATTCGCAAGCCACCACGTCTCTGCTCTTGTCGACACTGGATTCGACTATTCCGTCGTCAGTGGCCCTTCCGTGATGTTGAAAAAGTGAAGGGTGCATGGCAAGGCCCCGAAATTTAGACCGCTAGAGGTCACTTAATAACACTGACTGGAGTCTGCCCAGCAAGACTCACCATCAATAACCACACTTATACTGCGAGCCTTCTAGTCTTACAACGTTCTCGGGATGCGATACTGTGCATGTACTTTCTAAGTCAACATGGCGCTATCATCGACCTGAGGTTGGAGTCAAGAGCACTAACCTAAGAAAACACGCTGCCTACTCCCACAACGCCAAGCAATCACACATTGAATGTGCTGTAAGACGATGTCACTATTGCGCCTTGCTCAAGCGCCATCGTTTCTTTAAGCACCGAAACACCCACAGACTTTCAAGGAATCATTGAGAGTGACAAGCACTTGCTACTTAGCCGCCAAATTCGCGTTGCAAGAGAGATCGTGGAGCTGAATAATATGAAAGCGAAAGTAATGGTTCAGCCATCAATACAGGCACCTCAACAATGGTGCGGTCACCTACATCGACGACAATATGGAAGCCACTAGTGCTTTCACTCTCGCTTATTCTGCAGAACGTACTCCTAAAAACCAAGCTTCTCAGCCAGCTTTCGACATCAATCGAGCCCTTCGAAGCATAAGCAAAAACAACTCAAGATCCCTGCTCATGCAATACAAAGACTCCGTATTGCAAAAACCAGCGCCACTGGGTACCCGCGGCTAGTGCCATGCCTGATTATGGGCCCAGTATAGCGCTGGTACCAGCGCCTCCCAGCGAAGGCACTGGGACGCTGGAGTGGCAGCCTCCCAGTAGTCTGCGCAAAACGGCGTCCGAGTGATAAAACGGGGGCGCCCATTCGCCATAAATACATAAACATATAAGTAAAATAACGCGCATTCATAATAAAAATGTAAAAGCTAATCAAAATTAAAAAAGTAGAACGCCACTTGACGGGATTTACACTCGCTACCTCCTGATTTTTAACCGAGTACGCCACCCACTACGCCACGCCAGAACATGTTTGCGTGCTTGTTAAACGACTATTTATCTGAAGAATGCGACGCTCAACTTCATGTTCACAAGTCGCACAGTCAAGACTGACACGATATTTCTTTCCAAATAACAATTGCGTTTTGATTCGACAGTGACGAAAGGCTTTCGGGCACCGAATGACGAGCAGATATCAGCAAGAGTGCAATGTTTTTTTAAGCATCTACATCTTAACTCTGAAAAATCTCAAATTGACTGGAAGAGCAGCCACAGATTGTCAGCTGTTGCTGCCGATAGTCTTTTTTCCTTTGAAGGTCATTTCTAGCACTAGCTACTGGTCAACAAATGCACATGATTTACATGTCTTGTTTGGTAGATATCCACGCACACGAGTGAATATTGAGTATTTTTATTTCGCGCAAGCGACGATGTAGCAGTACACATCTGGCGTGCCAGATTATATATTTGCAGTTATATTGATACCTGCAACTAAGAAACCGCCGAAGAAATGACTCATTCAATCCCCTCAAAAAGTATGCCAGTATGTTAGTTCACTAACGCGTACCACATTGCCAACTCAAAATTGCGTGTTCTTACGTACGAGTCAGAGAAGTACCGGCTCCTGCGCTCAGAAGGAAGCTTTTGGTGACAGCCTACGTTGCTGAAAGCACGACGCATCGATCGTCGCCACTCCTTGTGCGGTCACCACACACGCAGATAAATGGTCGATTTAGGCTCAGGGATGTCTAAACTGTACTTTACAGTCATTCTTATGCTTTAGAACTGTGCCTACCTAAAGCAAAAAGCGCCGGCAGCAGGTACACTGACGCGGGCGGCACGTTAGGCCTCATTAGGACGGGGAACTGGGTATAAGGCTGCTTTCGAAGCAGCTCAGTTGCGATGCTTGAACTTTCTTCATTTGAGCTTCGCAATACTTCTAACTGTTACCTTAACTGTACCTGAAGTAAGTGGAAGGTCAATCAATGCCAGATACGCATTCACGGAGTGGCGATGGTGAGCGACAGCCGTTTTTCTGGCCTTCGTTGGCAGTAAACAGCGGGCGTGCCAGTGTACAGATATATGCAGTTATATCCATACCGACAAATAAAAAAAACATCCATAGAAATACCAATGCAATCCGCTGAAAACGTAGGCCAGGCAGTCCGTTCACGAAGACGTACTAAATTACCAACTGAAAATTGCGTGTTGTCACATATCAGTTGGAGAAGTACCGGCTAAGGGCGGCCAACAGCTTTCGGTAACAGCCCGCGTAGCTGAAAGCGCGACGTTCAATCATCAGCGCTCCTTGTGCGAACATCGACACAAGACAAAATAGTTCATTTAAGCTAATGGATGTCTAAACTATACTTTACAGTTATTCGCACACTTTAAAGTTGTGTGTACACGCAGCAAGAAGCGCCGGTAACATATATACCAACGTAGCTGGCATGACACGTTTAATGCTCGCTGGGCCGGGCACTGGGTAAACCACTTACGTATGTTCGGTATCTGTTAAAGAAATACCTATGCTTGGTATCTGTTAGGGTAGCATCTATCGCTGCGTCGAATCAAGCGTTTTATATTCCACGACACCCAAACAAACCCCACGGCTGCATTTCCGATGGAGGCGGTAATTCTGTAGGCCTGTGTACTCAGATTTGGGTGCACGTTAAAGAACCCCAAGTGGTCAAAATTTCTGTAGCCCTCCACTACGGCGTCTCTCATAATCAAATGGTGGTTTTGGGACGTTAACCCCACAAATCAATCAAACAACCAAAAAAAAGCCACTTGCACACGCTACAATAACACGCACGCTGCAGCTGCGCTGGTAGAAACAGTGCGTGCTCCAGTATTCACCAGTGCTTGCCAGTGAAAATTCCAGAGCTTCCAGCACTTCGCAGTGCGCACCAGCATCACAGCGATTGAGCCAGTGCCCCTACCAGTGCGACACAGCTTTTTTTCAATGCGCCAAGTGAAGGGACAGTGACCACAAGCGTGTACCAGCGTGTCCAGCATGTCCCAGTGCCAAAACACATACTGGCATCACGCTGTTTTTGCAAAAAAGCTGTATTTGTCTTCATCAAAAACTCGGCAGACCCCAACCACGATACATCGCTTAATAACAAAGGATAGTGCCAGACCACTACGACAGAGCACACACACAGTTTCGACGCGACAACGCGAGGCCATAAAAAGACAAGTCGGCGAAATCCTACGTGACATCAACCAGCCGTGTAAGATTCCGTGACCGTCACCCATGGTCTTAGTAAAGAAAAACGACAGAACCCCACAATTCTGTGTCAAATATGGCCACCTGAACAAAATATAAAAAATACGTTTATCCTCTCCCTCGAATAGACGACGTCTTAGATCGACTACACACCACGAAGTATTTCTCGTCGATGGACCAGAAGACTCGCTAATGGAAAGTGGAAGTTGGCAAAAGAGACCGATAGAAAACAGCATTTATAACAGTAGATGACCTCTTCGAATTTAAAGTCATACCCTCCGGCCTTTGCGCGGTACCTGCGACTTTTCAACGCATTATGAATACAGTGCTGGCCGGATTGAAGTGGCAGACTTGTCTGGTGTACTTGGAGGAGGTCTTCGTGTTTTCCTGAAACGCTAACGCACACCACCGGTGCCTCGAAGCTGCAATGCACGCATTGAAGGCCTCTGGACTCACCCTGAAGTCTGAAAAGCTACGCTTCGCATTTCTAACCTCCCTGTCTTCCTTTTTGAATCCTCCTCCTCCTTCGCATATGAGGAGCTCTTGTTCCTGAGCCACGTCATTAGCAGGTCCAGAGTTCTACCAGACCCGCGGAAAACAGCTTCTATCGCCGCCTTCCTGTCGCCCACCGACAAGAAGGCCGTTCATAGACTCTTAGCCTGTGCACCTATTACAGGTTGTTCGTCAAAAATTTCACCCACATTTCTGAGCCACTTGCTATCCTTACAAGGACTGCCATCGAGTTCAAGTGGCAAACAATGATGGAAAAAAACATATCTAGAACTGAAACAATGCCTGAAGACGCCTGCAGACGGCACCAATTCTTGCGCACTTCGACGAATACGCAGACACAAAAACTGCCACCAACGCAAGCAGCGTGAGGCTCGAAGCCGTCCTAGTACCGAAGATTGGTTGACTCTAAAGGGTCATCAATTATTCGAGCCAGTCGCTATCTATGACAAAAGCACTACTCCACAATAGAAAATGAGTGTATTGCCATCATCTGCGCTCAATGAAAGTTTTGCTTCCACCTCTGCATTAGATCTTTCAAAATTGCGAGTGACCACCCCACATTTTATTGGCTAGCTAACTTGAAAGACCCTTCGGGTTGCCCCACACGGTTGAGCCTCAGATTTCGAGGATTCAAAGGGACCATTGTTTACAAGTCTGGAAGAAAACACATTGACGCCGACCGCCTGTCCCGTGCCCCCGTCGAATCACCACCACCCGATAATCTGGATGGCAATAGCTTCCCGGGAAAGCTAACTGTAGACGACTTCGCCCAGTGACAGCGAGCTGACCCGAAACTCAGGAGTCTTGTGGAATACCTCAAGAGTAACAGCAAGACTTTTCCGAAGATTTTCAAAGAAGGACTCAAGTCGAAGAAGAAATTCTCGCACCTTGGGGCCATTCATTCCTCTTGTGGTTCCATCAGCACTAAGACCAGAGTTCCTTGAGGCTCTACTCGATGAACCGACAGCTGGACACCTCGGTAATTCCCTTGCGCTCGCAAGAATACTGGAAAAGTACTACCGTCCACAACTTGTCGCTGACGTCACTCGTTACGTCAGGGCCTGCTGAAAATGTCAGCGACGAAAGGCACCATTGACAAGGCCAGCCAGACGTCTCCAGCCCGTTGAGCCAAATCGCCGGCTGTGCCAGTTAATCGGCTTGAACTTACTGGGGCTGTTCTAGACGTCCTATTCTGGGAACGAATGGATCGTCTACCTCACGGGCTATGCCGAGACAAGGACCCAGCCCAAAGGCAGTGCTGCCAAGGTAGAAGTGCTCCGTCGAGAAAATCGTCTTGCGTCACGGAGCTCCAGAGGGCTGATTCCAGACAGAGGTACGGCCTTTATGGCGGAATAAACCAAGGTGGTTATCAGGTACAACCAGACAAGTCACCACTGGACCACCGCCCACAATCCACAGACCAGTGGCCTCAGCGAGCGTCTTTATAAGACCATCATCAATATGCTGGCGATGTACGAGGATGTCGGACACAAAATGTAGGATGCAATTATTCCATGCGGGACCTTCGTTTACAACACCACCATGCAAGAAGCGACGAAAATAACGTCGTACAAGTTGGTCTAAAAAAGGACCCCGGAAAAGAATCTCGACTCCGTGTTAATCAAGGTCTCCGACAAAGAAGTCAGCGCTGTAAGCGATTACTGTCAGCACGCCGAAGAAGCCCGATCTCGCCCGCCTTCGTATGAGGTACCAACAGACGATCGACAGCTGCCGTTACAATCTTTGACGACGCTTCGTGAAATACTAGCCCGATATTCCACGAATACACCGACGTAGACCCAGTGAAGAACTTTTTCGACGGTACTTTGGACCATACAGTGTAGTTCGACGTCAAGGCCCACTCGATTACGAGGTTGTCCACGACGGCATCACCAACTCTCAACGCCACCGATTGCGACCTGAAGTCCATGTCGCTCGCCTCAAAACATTTCATGCACGTTAAAAGACTATATTTTGTTGTTGCTGCTGGTGGTGTATTGTAAATAATTGCTGGTACTTTCTTGCATGACTATTGTATATTTATCTTCTGGTAAAGTATCGGGACGATGCTTAATTTAGAAGAGAGCAACGCCTCACTCCTTGCTCACGTTTGCCTATAGCCGCATTACACATATAGGCGCTGCCTTGTACAACCATACTCATTATGTAAAGAACCATTGAGATAATCGCAGAACCTTCAGATTTGACCACACCCACAACGGGAACATTACAGATTCTTCTGGCACTTGCGTCCCCGATTCAGTGCTTCGCCTTTGCGGCAAAGCTGTGACAGTTTCTAGACCATACATTTGGACCTCACAAGACCATGAAACCCACATTTAAAGCTTTCACCTTTAAGAAACCTTCATGTATCAACAGATGTGCGTCTACTAATAACGGTTATCACAACTTCTTGCTTCTCCACGAGATGGCGTAAAGCAACACTTAAAGTCAGGCCTGTTGACGTTCAGGTGGAGTACACGTTTCGTATGGTGCGCATGGTAAATTATAGCTGTAGGACGCAGCCGTAAACGTAGCGTACGCAGCGGGAAGCACGTTGCAAACGTACGGCCTTGCGTATGCTAAAGCTCTCTAATGACGAATTATTGGGAGGAGTACTGCTCAAAATAATAGCAGGAAAACCTTTTGTGACCTTTGCGCAGCATCGATTCTTACAACTATCGATATGCGTAGAAGAAGCGTTGCCAGAAAAATTTGATTCGAATAGGGAGGGGGGATTCAATCACTGTATATGCATTGATGGCGATTTCTGTGGTATCATGACACAAAGTCACAAGGGAAGCGATGAATCAGACTTGTGTGAATGTTTGATTGATTCTGCTTGGGGCGACAAAGTGGGAGCAGGCGAAAACTTGAGGTGGGGGAGTGGGGATCTCCAGTCCTTTCTGTGTCTACAGCTGAAGACGTCCCTGCGAATTGGTGGGCGGCTTCGCTGAATGCGAACCACTGCTGACATATAAAGCACTGAACAACGGGATTTTATACAGCTACAACTAGCCTGAAGTTCCAGGTCTAAATAGTAATCACAACCACTAGAAGTTTTAAGGTGCCTTAGACATGAACAGGTCACGGACAACGTTAACGAATTGTATGCTCAATTGATGATTTACCGAGATTGAAACTTTACGCTGGTCGGTGACATTCAAATGGCTGACTTACGCAGCCTATTCTTAGCATTTGTGAATAGCATCTGTTACTATAGACGAGAAAAAACATGGGAGATCCTTAAGCTTCGCCTCTAAAAGGTAAATGCGATAGCAATACTCTGTCCCTTGTGCGTCTACTCCGAACACGTGAAATCATTTCAAACTTGCTATGCACCCACTACGTGGCCTTAAGAGAATATGTGCGCCGTTACGTGTGTTCCTTGTGCAGAGAGTGAGCGACTTTAAACCATGAAGTCATTAGGATAATCGCATGTTCTGACACCCGACGGCAATGCGTGGCAGCTTGGGCTAGTTGGTATGACATGATGGTATGGTATGGCATGTCGTTCTTGTCTTCCTTGTCTGTTTGTCGTCGTTTTGTTCTCGCGTATAACTATAATCGTCCGATGGCAATCTTCTCTTGCACCACACATTATTTCGGCGATATTGCATGTATTGTATACATGCATACAGGGCGCATATGCTTGTAAAGCATGAAAGTTACTGGAACTGCATTTCCCAGCAGAGAAGGCTCTTTTCGCTGCATTCTCCAGCAGAAGCATGGCTGTGTGATAGAACACCCTATTACTATGCAGACGACCTTGGTCTGATCCCAACTCAGATATTTGCATCGTTCTCGACTTTTCGGTCGCGCACAAGATGATTTTTTGCTCATAACCAAAGACGCTGATGGCGTAATTTCTGAAAAGTGGGCTTTTCAAAGCTATCGCGTAATTATAAACAGTACCCGCACAGGGACAATTTCACCCGCATTTATTATAATTAAATAGAAGAGAAAAAGAGAGTGGAGGACGGAGAACTATTGTTGACCGCTGTTAGCGCGGACCGTCGTCGCCACGGCCAATGTTTACCATTTCTACCATGGAGATGTGGTGGTGCAAGTGGTGGTTCATCCGCGTTCGTCCGCATCATCCTAGTACGTGCCGTTGCCGCGGCGAGGCATCCCTCCTCCACGGCGCAGGCGGGATCCCCGGATTCCGTAGGCGGCCAGCGCCAGCGTGGCCCCGATCACCAGGCTGAAGACGAAGACCATCAGTGGACGCCAGCAGCTTAGAGAACGGGCGAGTGCTATTATCTCCTGGCGCATTCGCTGTCTGTCCTTGTTGGTCCTGCCGTGGCCGGACGAAGCGGGCGCTCGGCCGGGCGTCGCGTACTCTACCGACGGGAGAATAGGCCCCGGACCCTGTGAGAAACGGAACTCTCTTCGAATGTATAACAACGACACGTTTCGTTTCGCGTTATTATTACGTCGCATCGGTTAGCCTTCTGGCACTGCTCAAAACCAAGGAGAGCATAGTATCCCTCACTTGTTCGCGCACAGGCCCACCACTTAACATGGCCCGGTATGCATATCTTCAAGGTAATATATCGATATGTTTAGTTGCAGTCACCAAATGCGAGAAGTGGCTGTCGATTTCGGCGTCGACACCAACGAACTAAAAAGTTACGTGATCGCAGTTGCCGCCAAGATGACGCCCTCTCTGATGATACAGACCTCAAACTTTTTGACGCCACTTAGACCATAGAGGTTGTTAAAACTAAGCAGAGAGGGACTGTGGCGCTGCGATCATTCAGCCACCGTGGGAAATTTGCCTATTTTTTATGCTTGTGGGTTTCGAGTGCACTTGTGGCCTTGTTTGTTGCAGTGTTTCGGTTTTCTTTCAACTTAATGAACGCACCCGTGTAAACTTCGTGTCCCGATATGAATGAGTAAGCCTAAAAGATTAAGTTGGTGATACGCAACTGCTAAACACTTCCTGAACTTCGTATGGCGACAAAGTGGCTCCAGGCCACGCGAAGCCGAACGGAGTCGAAAGAATGAAGGCTATAGGCACATATCTGCACTAGCCATCATTGTCAAGCCGGCTAAACTGTCACGTGTTATAGCCCAGACACTAGCTACTGAGTTTCCTCCAATGTAATACATTTCATGTGTGGGAATTTCATTGCTATGGCGTCAGAAAAGCTATCTCCAGATCAGGCCTGTAGCCTGAAGGAGAACACTACACCCCCACACACACTCCCTCCTTTCCCCAACTTTTCTTGAAGTTTGGTTGGGAGGTGTTTTACTGAGAATAAATATTCAAAATAAGTATTTTTGAGTTTTCAACGAGTGGACCTACTCCTCCCCTTCAAAAAAAATCCTTGCTAATGGCCTGCTCTAGAGTATGATGTCTTTCGACTTCCATGACGTCACCGCTTGGCCAAAGATATGCCAATCACGAAGACAGTGCTGGACCACGTCACGTGCAGAAACCATTGAAAATCAGGAGGAGGAGGGGAAGGCGAGAGCCAATTGTATTGTCTGAAAAGAAAAAAAAAGCCAAGTCGAAGTAGATTGCAATCTCATACGGCGGGAACACGAACACTAGAAGAAATACTCAAACAAAGCAGGTGCTACACTGCGAATAAAGGTGCTGCTTGCGTAGGTTTTCTAGTGTCAGTGTTTGTGTGCGTGCCATATCCTGTGAATATCAACAAATACCAACAAAGGGCGTTACCAAGAGGGCGCGGAGATGTTGAGGGTGCAAACCCCCGGAATTTTTCAATTTTTCTTACCTAATATACAAGCACACATACAAACGCACGCACGACCAAACATAAAGTATGCCTAAATGTTCTCAAAAACAATTCTAGCTACGCCCCTGGTGCCAGCTGTAGCCCAATGAGCCGTGCTAATACAACATATTTCGATGTAGGGAAGTGATCGCATTGCAACAATATCGTATTAAACGATAGTTCTATATATTTCATGTAGGTACTTAATACGACACGCTAATATCTCCTAAGTCCTGGGTTGCTTTCTTTGAGGAATAATAACCCCAGGGAAACATTTCATGCCATGCAGTTTCTCTGCGACCATCCAATAAGCTTCAGCGCAGAGCAATACAAGGAGTGATGGTTCCGAAATAAGTTCAAATACGCTAGATTGCAGTGAGATGAAACAGAATGACAAAAGACCAGATTATACACACTAGTAAAAAATTACACGTTCCTCAATGCGCTTCCTTTTAAAATGAAGATGTACCAACAAGCTTACATTCCTACCCTTCGCATCGTTACGGTAAGGTGGACTGGTTTCTGCCACGCTTCCATTCTCTCTACGACAAAGCGAAAATCTGTCGGTACTGAAATGAGAGAATGCATGCATGATCCACGGATTCTTTATGGAAATAATTTTGCATCTGTATAAAATAACCGCCACTGAAGTTTTTATTCACTTCAGAAGAAAGTAAGCACATGGACATCAGACATCATCTGTCCTGAATTTTCATGGCTGAATACTAATTTAAAAAAAAGGGACTTGCGTCCCGCAACATTCTCTTGGTTGCTTTCATTTAAAACCAGGCTATCTGAATGCACTGTCTATTAGCACGTGTTTAGGGGCTAGTTGAAGCATTTCAGAATGGGAGAATTGCGCAAAGAACACAGTACACCAAGGTCACAGACGATGACACCTCCACAGGTATCATCGTCTAAGTCTTAAGTACATGTGATGTGTTTTTTTTCTGCGCAATTCTATTCCTTTCTGAATGAATGCACCGTGTTAACTGCACCTCAGCGCAAATAACCTGTCTGACTGGGTGGTCCTGCAAAGTTGATGTGGGTGAGAAGCGTGACAAAAAAGATCACACATAGTCTTCGCCTTCCATGCTGCCTGTGTGAGTCTTTCTATGGCACCTATTTCTCCCACCAAGATGTCTTTCGAGTGCTCGATTTGGACCAGTCCTACGAAAAACGCACCACCAGAGCACCTAAAGGTGACTGGTCAAACGCATATTTAGTTTCCGCCTTTATATCGGTGTGGCGATCTAGAACATTATCGGATACTTACGTTCAACGCACTGCTGTACAGCACTGGCTGCACAGTCATCGGATGTGCCCGGACTCCTAGACGACCTCCTGTTGGAGCTAGAGCAGGTGGTGCAGTGTCGCCAATAGAAGCCGGGACGTCGTCACCGGCTGCCCGTCGGGAGGACTCGGCATCAAAAGACATCGCGAAGGTTTCTGAGAACGCTTGCTTGCTAGCTTGATCCTTCACAACGCTCCGATCACCTCGAGGCGACAATGCTATTCGTCTTTTTCTTTTCAACTATATCTGTTTCCGGAAGAAGACATTCGGAAGGGTTTTAGCTAGCCTAAAATCCTATGTAACTGCAGTAACTAACCAGAATCAAGGTGCTGAAGATAAATTGAAATATTACGATGCACTAACAGGGTTCTTTGTGCATCGGCTTAGGATCACTCGAACATGAAAACATCTTCTTTTTCTTCTCAGTCGACGCACTGTCTCCCACCCCTCAGAACCACACCTGCGTTTAAATGGGCTCCGGGATCAGCCTACTTTGAATAAGCAACAATATCATGGGATGACACTATCATATAACGTTAAGATTACAACAAATAGTGATGTAATCACGTAAATATTATGATCATGATCTTTGGACTTCCTCGCGTTCAGACCGTCAACGCTGACGCTCAACTTCCCGCTTAATGAGGCATCTAAGCATTAGAGGTGTACTGCGATATTTGTATGAGGTTTTGGAGGTCCGCATACACAACACGTTCACAATCGACCGGCTTCCTCCTCCGCCATGTGCAGTACCAGAAAAATTGGAATTCACTCTTGCGAACTATTCCAGCGGGAGATTTATGACTTGACTTGATTTACTGAATTTCCCTTCATTCGTTTTATTAAGGGTACAAGAGCTGAAGGCGCGTGGCACCTGACGAGGGCTTCTATACCTACAATGTACGTTAACAATTTAGGAATGCATGCCGCGGTTCACGCAATACCCTTTAAAACCCACAGAAAGTGGGTTTTAGAGGGCGCTCGTGGCCGGCGTTAGATGCAAACGCCTCGCCTGTACGTTTGAATTTAGTGGTCAGGCACGTATAAATAACTCAATCGTGTTAAGTGAAATATTATTACAGGAAAGCTGGTAAGTCCGAGGTTATACATGTGTCTTCGGTAGAAAATTATCATAATAACAAACCATATACTTGCTCCCTTCGTCTTCCTCTTCATCTTTTTCTTCCTCTTCTTCGTCGCTCTCCGAGCACGTGTGCCGATTTGACTGGCATAAGATGCAATGACTATAATAAGTGAGAGAGAGATAGTAGAAATAAAAAATAGAGAGATCTATTCTATTCAGAACGTCGTCTATGCCGGCACCAGATTTCCTGCAACATGAACTCGTTAAATATTAGTAAAGTTTGTTTTCACTCTATCACGGTACAAATAGACCGCGAATTACCGGTGGCACATATCCGCGTACCACGGGCCGCTTTATGAGAGTATGTGCTGCACGATACTGGTCAAAAGTGTCGTATGAGATACGCAACAGGCAAGCCACGTTGTTCATTTCATAACCTGCGCATGGGGTTTGTTGTGCACTCACTCTCTCCACTGCCAATTTAGCAAACACAAAGCTGAGCAGGCGACTGCAATGGCGTCCAGCTGCAGGGGGCAAGATACATAAGCAGGCAGATAGAAGCAGTCCAAGTATTTTTGGTTCGTTGAGAAGTAAAGTATTTCTGACAACGGTAATGATGATGATGATGATAACAACTTCATCTTTTGTGTGATAACTAGGTCCTGTACTCCCGTCCGCGACACGTATGCCTAGGCGACTGGGTGCCAGCACTCGAATAAAAGCAAGCAAAGAGGTATTAACTCTTCGTAGATTTTTCCGCCAGCAGGATGGCTTCCTGCTGTGAAGTAGGGTGCTCGCCCCGAAACACGGCACCCCAGGCATATTTAGTATTTATATTTGATTTAGCCCCTGGGGAGCTATCGCACTTCCACGTTATGTGACTGAGGCTGCTTGTCGCCCAACCAAGTATCGTCTTTCTTATCGTCGGTGTGAGCATTGTATTTCCAAACCAAGTTTACAACATTGGCAGCTTGCAGGCGCCATAATGCGACTGCATCTTTATCGGTTAGGCTTTTATACAAAAGCAGCACGTCAATCCTGCAAAACCAGTAACCTTCGACGTTCTCCATGTAATTCTGCAGACGCTCGTTGATGTTCCGGCAGTAGAGTTGCTCCACAGTCGGGCGAAAGTAGAATGCTCGGGCTAGCTTGTGGGGCACCTCATTACCACAAACAAACGTGTGTGCTCGGCTTCAAGATAGGTTTATTGCGAAGCATTTCTTAGCGAACTTTGGCGGCTTTGAGCGTGCCTGTCTATCTGTCTACTCAGCCGCTTACGTTTGGGTGCTCTTGTGGTCACCCCCTTAATTTGGCGTTAACCAAAATAAGGACGGGAGGGTGAGATGGTTTGACGAATATGACGCGTTGGTAAAGACAATTAATGCGACAATCTTGTCGTGTACATTGTCAAACACTTCCCGCCAGACAGGGGTACATACCCGCGGGCGGGTATGTGCCGCTGGTATGCGGTTGTGTGCCACAGGTGATTGACACTAAGTATTAACCCAGGAACGACTAGAGCACACATGGGCGATAACACGCGAGCGTTGAGAAATACCCGACATAGGTAGCTTTGACCCAACAAATCCTAAAAATAAATGTCATTGGAATAAATGTCAGCTGGAATAGAACCCATGCATTCTGCGTCCCAGTGAAGCATTTCACCACAGAGCTACGCCAGGTCTCGGAACAACTTTTCAAAAAGACGCTAATATTCTTGAAACGTCAATAGTGGTTGCAGGGCTGCCTACCCATTTTATAAACATTACATACGTACTCCTTCGATACAGCAGTGACGTTGGGGTAACGTCAATTGTAGTTAGTTGTCATGCGCTGATGTTGATTTATGTAAGTATCAGTGTCCAGAGCCAACTTCCTCGCGAGCACCAGCGCTTCATATCATCTTCTGGTGGAGCTGTTATGCATGTTCTAGTTGGCATCATTGCGCAAGTGCAAACGACTGGTTATATAAACATCTGCGACTCTTCAACATTTGTACATTAATTTAGCCGCCCCGCCGCGGTGGTCTAGTGGCCAAGGTATTCGGCTGCTGACCCGCTGGTCGCGGGATCAAACCCGGTGGTGGCGGCTGCATTTCCGATGGAGGCGGAAATGTTGTTTAGGCCCGTGTGCTCAGATTTGGGTGCGCGTTAAAGAAACGCAGGTGGTCGAAATTTCCGTAGCCCTCCATTACGGCGTTTTTCATGTTCATGTGGTGGTTTTGAGACGTTAAACCCCACATATCAATCAACATTAATTTAGCCACATTTTTTGACGTTTCACTGAATTCCGAAAATGCAACACAGTCACCTTCCTTCTGCATGCTTCGCATAACGTCGATTCCCAGGTACGTGGGATCTACCTAATTTTTTTTTCCGCTTAGACTTGTACCGGCTTGAACCCTTGCGACTTCCGGAAAGATCCCGCGCTTTCTGACATTTAGGCCAACGCAGAGACGAGAAAAAGAGAGCACCAGGCTCCAGCACTAATCAAACGCTTCTACTCAATGGACAGCAATTCGGTTGTGAACGTGTATGCGGCAAGTGAAAAGTCGGTCGCGGTGGTCATTTCAGTCGTCGAGGGCCGAAGTGCCCTCGTATTGGCCGCCGCCATTAAAAGCCGCAACACGCAAACGGCTGAAGAACTTGCGGTATCACTCGCTTGCGTTGGAACGCTTGCCAGTTTCATCATTAGCGATAGGGTTTCTTTTTACATTTGTTTTGTACGGCCACTGTAATGCATTTATATGGTTGAGAAATATTCATACACAGCAGCCATTTGCGTATAGTCCAGTGCGTGCCATACTTGGCGTCCGAATGTGGGACCCTAGGTCCGGAACCAACCGCCCAAAAAATTGTTTTTGTGGCGAAACACCTTATATGGTCTCCACTTTTCGTCTAGTAGTAAACTTCCACCATAACCCGGTACGCCTGACCAGAAGTGGATAAGTCTCACCACTTGGCACCAGTCCATACTACGCCTATCATGAGTTAAACATTCCTAATTACTACCTTAAAAAATATGATAGGCTTAGCAGACGTTTGAGAATCCCCGACGAAATGTACCAAGGCGCTCAAGTCCCTTGTTCCTTATCTAAAATCAGAAACACAGGCGCGCGTCTGTACGGTGAAGAGACGTATTTAAAACGTCCCTTATTAAAAGATATCTCCAAAGTGATGGTGCGTTAGTGACGTGTGCAGCAGCAAATAGGAGAGACTTTCCTGTAGTAAACACCGGCACATACAGCATTCTTCGCCCCTCTCAGGTTGGGCGTTAGTGGAGCTAAAACATCCTCTTTTTTCTAATTGCGCAGTGATTCCTCCTCTCCCTTTTTTGTAATGCTCGTTGGCAGAAACGTTTCTGCCAATGTTAGAAGTTTAGACTCCAATGTTTCCAGTCGTTTCCACGATGACGCCAGACCCCAATTACGGACTAAAGCGAAAGACAGACGGGCGATTTTCCGTGCGATGCGGTGTGCCGCATTTGACGTTTCGGGACACACGAGGGCAAAGGAGGGTGGCAGGCTCCGCCCCCATGCGGTGCCTTGGCATACAGGGTCGAACGACTTGGTATCTTCGCAATGAGGCTCAAAACAAACAACATTGCACACCCACGCTTCGTTCTACAAAAATAATTAACAAATCGCATTCGTGAACGACAAGCACGTCGTAACCACGGCAACAGCTGATTATTCACGACTCCGACAGGTGGGCCTAGCATCACGGTCGCCGGTCGTCGTCTACGCCGTTCACACGCGAGCTCGTCATCGAGCACTTGTTTTTGACAACACTATGAAGCATTGCGCTCGTATTTAATGCATTAGCATACATTATTACTTTATCAATGCCATCGATGTGAAGAGCAAAGGTGGAAGCGAAGCGAGCCAGCGCAGAGATGCCGGTAGCTGTGTTTACCTGCGAAATGACCTTGCATCGCTGCTCACGATCTCCGATCTCTCTAGCGGTTTCAAAACGGGCGTTGTCGTGCAGAAAAGGCACACTTCAAGCATCACTTTATTCAATCCGGAGTAATATCCCGTCACCAGGGAAATGTACTCGTTGTTTGTCACGCCACCGCAGTCGGCGATGTCAGCAGATCCACGTTCGCACCGCTCCATCGACTCGCCTGGAGCCTTGGACCATGGGTGATGGCAGTGGCAACAGGGAGATGGCGCCACTAGCATCGTCACGCCAATCGTATGCTTGCGCTGTGACTGGCTGCTGCCATGCGGCGGTGCGATGCCACGATGAAAATATCTGGCGGGTTTGATGCTCGCCGCATCGGCTATGCGGCTTTGCGACGCGATGATACGTCACGAAACGTCACCACTCCGGCAGTCGCATCGTCGCACCGCACGCCGAATCGCAGAGAAAATTGCATGTCTGCCTCGCGCTTTATACGTGTAACCTAAAGCAAACAAGCGTGGCTGAACCGCGAGAATCTTGCGGCAACCTGCCGCGGTGTGGAGTGCGAGACTGGTAATAAATTTAAATCGTTAAATATAACCGTCAGAAAGTCACATACATGTTTCTTTTTATTTGCGAAGCATTTCTTAACTAACGTCGGCGACATTGAGCGTATTTATATATTATCTAGCCGCCTACGACTTGTAGCTCTCCTGACATGTTGCAAAACTCGTATGGTATGACATGATTGCATGGTAAACACAAGCGACAGACCCTTTCATGAAAATTACGACATGAGTGCCCCGCCACGGTGGTCTAGTGGCTAAGGCACTCGGCTGCTGACCCGCAGGTCACGGGATCAAATCCCGGCTGTGGTGGCTGCGTTTTCGATGGAGGCGGAAATGTTGTAGGCCCGTGTACTCAAATTGGGTGCACGTTAAAGAACCCCAGGCGGTCTAAATTTCCGGAGCCCTCCACTATGGCGTCTCTCATAATCAAATAGTGGTTTTGGGACGTTAAACCCCACAAATCCATCAAAATTATGACATGCGTGTCATGTAACAACATGACTACATGCCACTTTCATAATGCGCTCATGGCCGTTTCGCTAGCTTCACATATACCAAATGCGGTATTTCGTGACGCCAACGGACGACGAAGGTACATGACACGTTCAAAATGTTACGATCATGGCATGCGTGTCATATGTAACAATATGACTACATGCCTCACTCATCATATACTAATGGCCGTTTCGCTAGCTTTTTATATACAAATTATGATATTACGGAATGTGAATGAACGACAAAACGAATGCGACTGGTGCAAACATGATAATCATAAGATGCGTGTCATGTAACAACGTGACTACATGCCACACTCAAGATGCGCTCGCCGCCGTTTCGCTAGCGTCCTATATAAATATGGTATTCCGGGACGTGAATGGATGAAGAAGGTATGTGACAGGTGCAAACATGATAATCACGAGATGCGTGTCATGTGACAACATGACGACATGCCAACGCCAAGGCGCAAATACACTTCGACGTGACACGGCGCGCGTGCGCGCCGGCGTTCGTTTCATCACGTCACGCCGGCGTATAGCCACGCCAGGCACCGGTCCTGCCATATACTCGCAGGCGCGCGCCGCGCTGCGTTGCTTTGACTCGTGCGCGTTTCAGCGCGTCAAGCGTCCCTCAGTCATGAAAAGAGGCAGACGCAGTGATGTCTGAGTAACGCATCAGCACGCAATGCAGCACGTCGCATTTCACCCTGGTTGCCATCGGGCCGCTGGTCACGCCGGTCGCGCCTGGCGTGAGACCATAGAGTTCTCACGTTTTGCTAACGTATAGCGGTGCTTTGCCCAGCGTGTGCGCGCGTCAACGTCACGTTGGAGTATGTTGGGCCCTTCATGATTCACTCGTGGCCGTTTCGCTAGCTCCACATGTACCGAATTTGATGTTACGTGACGTCAATGGATGATGAAGGTATATGACTGGTGCAAACATGATAATCAAGACACGCGTGTCATCCAAGAACATGAAAACATACCACGTTCATAGCATGCTCGCGGCCGTTTCGCTAGCTCCACATATACTAAATTTGGCACCACGAATAGATGACGAAAGTAAACGACACATCCAAACATGATAATCATGACACGGAAGTCGCGTACGGCATAATTTACCTCTACTTCGTAACGTTGTGGTGATGTTAAAGTGACATATCAACATTCCTCATTCATGCTTCGCATATCATCGATTCACACAGTACGTAGGATCCCCCATTTTTTTCTTCCTCTTATTTTCTATAAAAACGTTTGGCAGATTATAAAAACAAGAACATATTTTGAGCATCTGCGCCGAGTCCACCAAGGACGAGTCACAGAGGAGCCAGTGGTCACCTAGTGAGGCCTGATTGACTATAAGCTTTCACCCTCCCATATGCATTCCCTTCCTTGCTATACTATGCATGGTTATGCGTATACCTTACCGCATTCTTTTTTTTTCTTCCTCTGTGGAGTCGTTCTCTCGTTTTTTATGTTGCTCCCCCTTGTACCATAACAGTGCTGCTGTAAGCTCCTACAGCGTTTATGAAGGAAAGTGTAAATTTAAGGGCCCGTTTGTCTTATTAGACACAATTTCTTTGTTATAGACAGAGGCAAAGACTGCATATGTAACAGAAATTCGGTCAATCCCAGAAAAGCAGTGGTCCACTAGAAATTACAAGGAAACACACAGGTGGTGAACACTTATTAAGGGCCGCACGTTCCAGCTTCTCTTGTTATTTTCTGTACAGAATGTTTGGGTGGTAAAAATACCTCGACCATGACCTGTATGCTGTGAAATGTAACTATTTTGATGGATCTTCAGCTATTTAAAACGAAAAATGCTGAACTACAATGTAGCTAACAATTTGCGTCAGCAGTTAGAAAACCTCAGCCCGTCATACCCCACATAATTGTTATCAAAATTGGAAGAAAATATTTTCTCTAAAGAGTGAAGGCTTGTGCGGGACGTATGATACATAATATTATGGCGAAACGCAAAGACATATAGGACGAAGCCGAACAACAGAACTATAGACCCTCTTGATTCAGTCACTGAAACATATAATGTACAAAACGAGAAGTTAATTTTAATCGTCAAATAACGCATAATGAGTATTGAGACCAGCACTGACTGCGGATACGTAAATTTTACTTTCGCCACCATAGAGAGAAAAGAGAAAAATGTTTACTTTCAGATGTAACGCTACTCGACGTAGAATAGGTAACGTGCCGCAACAGTATAACTTGTTTCTATCAAGGAGACTTCAATACTGCCCCCTTATATTCGCTGACAGCAAACTGTTGATGGGCACCATTGTAGTGACGATTTTGCCGATCATAATTGGTGTCGCCGTTGAGTTTTTTCCAGAATCTCCGACCAACCAGCTTTGCTTGTTTCTTGTCGATTTACCAGGTTTTTCGCCTGCCTCTGAAACCGTGCCTCGAAACGCGACTCCCGTTTCAAAGGTGCTGTAGTTTCCTCTGGCATTCGACATCAGCTCCCCAAGACTGCTTCTGTCTGCACGCTCGTCCTTGGCAGACGTGGCTGGTGAAGCATGTGAGGATGCTATCCCGGATAAGGCTGCGCTCGAGGGAGCTGCTACTCTTGCTGTACTGCTCCGGTTCATACATCTAGAGTCGGGCGCTGTGCTCATCATGTCCGCCGACTCGCTTACGGTAGCCGTGTTTCCTGCAGAATAATATGCCACCGTCGTCGTTCTTGTCGATTGCATATTCTGCGCAGTCTCTATCTCGAAACTCCTCGAGCCTAGAGTAATAGTGCTGGTGCTTGGAGAAAAACTGTTGACAAAGCTCCTGGCTTTTGACCATGGGGATGCGCGTCTGCTTGTTGAGTCTGAGCCAACAGCAACCCTACCCCGGTAAGGGTCGGTACTCGATGTGAAGTTCGTACCTTTCAGCAAAGTCGTTGTCTCGCCAGCTGCTGACCCTGAATAGGAGGCATTACTGGCTCTATAGGAGGTATTGATAGCTTGATAGGAACTACTACTGGAGGTTGTATTAGTAGATCGATCCGCTATCAAATTCCCCGTTAATTTATAAGAGACTGAAGTGACGTTGGTGATTTCAGGATGCGAAGCGTGGCTGAAGGCGAAGGTTCTGCCCGATAACAGGGCCGGTATGGCACCTCTAGATGACTCCAAAGTGGTGACGGTACTACTCAACTGAGAAACAGTGCTGGTGATAGATGTACTGACCGACAATTCAAACTGTGTAGCAATCGAGCTCACGCTGTCATTTTCGCTGAATTTCCTGCTTATCTTTCGCGTTTTCGGTATCCGGCTGCTAAGCTCGGCTGAAGAAATGACGTCAAACAGCAGTGATTTCGTACCCGACGTCTCGTCTGGCCCTTCCGTACTAAACACAGTCGTAGCCACGGAACTCTCTTTTCTGGGCCCGAATCGTCCACGCTTGACAGTGCCGTTGTAACAGCGGTAAGAAAATTTCACGCTGGGGCCGGAGTCGTCCGGCTGAAGCGGTCTAGAAGGCAGCTGCAGGTGCAAAGGCAGGTCGGAGGCAAATTCGGCGGTTTCCTCTCCCGAAAGAACTCCGAATGAGCTTTAGACCACCAGGGCGGTGGCAAAAGCACCGACGAATACGATGCAGGCGATGGCTGGTGCTCGTATGTTCTGAGAGACATTCTGAAGACCTTGCCACGGCGTTCCGCCTTGTACCAAGGACTCCTTGGAACCTCTGTCCGTGAGCTCGATGCTGCTGTCGGTATCGCTCTCCGCACTGTTGCTTTGCGGCAGCCTCCACAGTTACGAGCGACTGTTTTGTTAATGTGGATCATTGCACAATAGTGTGATTAGGCGCGTTGCCGGATATTGCTTTATTTTTTTTGTAGGGGCAGGGGGTTGAATTCAAATTTTGTATGCTTATGTGTGTGTTCGTCTGGGTGCGTGGTTACAAAATAAACATGCATAATATAAATATTTTGGGAGGGGGTTGAGCACCCTCTAGGTTTCTCTAATTTAGCACCTCAAATGATTACTTTGCTGAGTCAAGTTTCTTAGGATGTAAGAAGTTGCCCCGCCGTGGTAATCTAGTGGTTAAGGCACTCGGCTGCTGACACGCAGGTCACGGGATCAAATCCCGGCTGCGGCGGCTGCATTTCCGATGGAGGCGGAAATGTTGTAGGCCCGTGTGCTCAGATTTGGGTGCATGTTAAAGAACCCCAGGTGGTCGAAATTTCCGAAGCCCTCCACTACGGCTTCTTTCATAATCATATGGCGGTTTTGGGACGTTAAACCCCACATATCAATCAGCCCTGCCACGGTGGTCTAGTGGTTAAGGTACTTGGCTGCTGACCTGCAGGTCGCGGTATCAAATCCCGGCTGTGGCGGCTGCATTTCCGATGGAGGCAGAAATGTTGTGGACCCGTGCGCCCGGATTTTGGTGCACGTTAAAGAACCCCTGGTGGTCTAAATTTCCGGATTCCTCCAATACGGCGTCTCTCATAATCATATGGTGGTTTTGAGACGTTAAAACCCACAAATCAATCAATCAATCAATCGCATATCAATCAATCAATCAATGTAATAAGTTGTGCCTTAGTTGTCACTTTTTAATTTGTCATACTTCTATGGTGAAAGCAAAAAGTACAGGAAGGCCAAATATGAAACGGCAGTATGGTATACTTGCTACTAGCCTTCAATATCAAAGGAGCTGAAAAAAAGTTTGTTAGGCTAGAAACGAACAGTGGGTGTTTGTTATTTAGGCAAGGAACTTAATACTTCAATCTCGTTTTCGGCATTAAAACTTCTGAGTTTTAACGATAGCATATCCATTGTTAGGTTTGCGAAACGTATTTAATCAATAGCTCAGCTACAAAAAATGACGCAATGGGTGACGTATTCTGAAAGCCTTCAGGATATAAAGTGCAACGATTAGCAGTGTGCATTGTTGTTGCTGGCGTATTCGTTCATGAAAGATTCGGCTGACACCGAACGTCAAGAGGAGAACTGGAACACAAAGTGCTCTTGCAGAGCGCTGTGAGAAGCGTTAACATAAAAAGAATTTTGACGCAGCTTCTGTGGTCACCACTGAAACGCCTGGACTCATCAAGAGCACACCTGGGAACACCAGCCGATCACATAGGATTCTGAACTATTCTCTGTGTTTATGCGCACGGCCTCATACACGCGATGGAATGGCGAAGCCAAGGTGAGAGGGTAAGACGCGGCTCCGCTTCCACGATACTGTCACCTTTGTGGTAAAAAGCGAAGCCGTACGTAATCTTTGGGTTCATTTAAAAAAGGTGTGACAGGAGCCATTTTCTATTGAAGCCTTGTTACAGTGGCAAAGTGTTTAGTCTTGATATCGCCAACGTAATATTTTTTTAAGTTAAGAGTTTCACGACATTTCGTCTGGTCAGGTGCCATGACGAGGATGAAGATGCTTTGTCAAAATATTTATTTGCGCACCTGTATAACTACAGGGCCACATAAGGATAACGTGGTTGCTATTGCCGACGAAGTGCAACGTCAGATTGACATTTAAATGTAAACAGATCTCCTTGACACAAGAGGCAGGCACGATAGTGAACGGCGAACAGCAGTAAAGCAGCAGATCTCTGTGTGATTATTAGAGTACAACCGCCTCGTCTCTTGACTCGCAGAAAGTTTGGGAGAGGTCCACGGGAGCTGTCTACCACGCGAAACAAAAGGTCACGTGGAGGGCCCGATTGTCGTCCTTATCAGACTGCTACATATGTTAACGTGTCGTAAATCTCACGCCCTAGGTAGAAGCGATAAGAATGAATCAAGGGTTTGTCTCGACTTGGACGCAACCTGATGAAGCCAAATAACAGAGAATGAACCACAACGATCGGGCGCATTACCCGAAGAATGTAGGTTCAGTCCCTGTACCAATGGTAACTTGTTTTTTTGGCTATTTTAATTCGTTTGCATTTTTGTCGGCATTATTACACTACAGTTTAAAACCAGAAATACAGTCTTAGCCAACCTTGCCTTCAGTCTATGTTGCATTTATTAGGTTACGCCCTGCTGTAGCACACTGAAGTACTGATTCAATCCTGAAAGACGCTTGAAGGTAAACCCTTCTTTCACCTATCAGGTCTGTTTAGCATTCCCTCCTTATTTACCATGGCAGTGGTAGTGCAGCAGTTAGGCTTTACACGTGTAGCGGCAGAAATCTGCATGCGTCACACTGTACAGCGGCTGACTATAGTGACTAGGTGTCGTCCAAAAGTATTCTCCTTTTTACAACTCTTCATCACTGCCCTGCGCTGCATTTTGCATGCATCTCCTGAGGGATGCCGGAAGCTTTTTTCTAGTAAATCATTGCACACTGGGTTACGACATATTAGTTTGATAACTGAGGAGCTGTGTGAACTAGTTCAGAGCCGTCAATGGTTACCCCAAACGTAAGTGAATAACACTTCTATCATTGTGCTCGCTTCAACAGTATTTATTTATTTATTTATTTATTCAATTATTTATTCATTCATTTACAGGATACCTGCATTGCCTCGAAAACACCATCGCAATAGAGACACGTTTAGTATCAAATTCTACATATTTTGCAGCGGCCAACAACAAACATATGTGAAACAAGGTTATTATTAAGGTAAACAATTGGTTAGCGTGTTCAAAACTAACAGAGAGCTCAAAAAACTAGGACAATCATACATTATTGTAAACACAATCGGGAATAAAAATTATGATTATTATGTACAGAAACATAGTTTTCCGGCCACACGTTCCAATCTCGCGTGGTTTGTGGGAAGAAAGACCTGGAAAATTATTTGAGTTGCAACTATACCCGTGTGCTTTACTGAAGTGGTCGTACCCAGCAGAAACCAGATGGTTCTGACAAACAGATGAGACTGTCAATGCCTGTTTAATAATGAAAAATATGGGGACAAAATTTGAGCCTCAAGTTGTTTTTTTCTTCCTGCTAAAGTTTTCCAGCCCAGTGGTATTTGAAATTCAGTGGCACTTTGAAAAGTATCGTAGTTAGTAAAGACGAACCATGCATGCAGCCTGATTTTGAAGTTTCTCTATTGCTTGTATCAAATGGTATGCAATTTATCAAACATACAATGCACCTTTGTGACGTATACAACTCCATAATGTAAGACTACAATGAAAATATTAATCTCACAGCTTCTCTTGTTTTTCCCCCCCCAGTTGGCTTAGTCATACTGCCATGTGCTCCAATGAAAACTTTATGCGCCTAACGTGGTTTTGAAGAGCTTCAGGATGGAAGACCATGAAGGTGCCGCCCCTCGTGTGCTTTTGCGCAGACTTCGCGAGTGGCCCACCTTTGACCATGTCACAGGAAGACGCGATGACGCCATCAAGTGACATCGCAGTGAAGTAGTGATGACGTTGTACGGGGAGGTCATGAGGTGATGACGCCTTTTGTGTAATATATGTAGACGCTGACGATGAGGTTGCGCACTTGATGAAGATCATAAGGCTATCCTCTTAAAAGCAACACAGTGTCTATCCTTCCGGCAACAAGGATAATTGTTCAAAAAAAATTCTCCCGGCGATCGACTCCCACTGGCTCTCATATGTCACGTGACTTACTGTCGTGAGAAGAGAAAATATTGGCTGCTGTGGGACAGACTGGGCATACGTAGCCTAGCATGCGTTAGATTAGGTTAGGTTAGACTGCGGGACAGACTGGACCGACGTGGTTCAGCGTGCGTTGGGTTACGTTAGGTTACGTTAGGTTATGTTGAATCGGTTAGGTTAAGTTCTACTGGTTGCCGGGAGAATCATACAAAAAGTTAATCCCGGCAGTTAGTCACCTGACTTACGAGAGCCAATGGGAGGCGACTGCAGGGAGAAATTTTTTTTATCAATTATCCCGGTCGCCGGGAGAATAGACACACCCTAAAAGCACTGGAAGCGGAACGTACGAGCCATGTGACGATGAGCTGCGGCGGGAAGTCGCAGCCCCTGATGACGCCTCGTCGGTCGCTACCACCGACGACCACTGGCCGCTCGAGCGGGAAGAAGATGGCGGCGTCCGGCGGCGAAATTTTGCGTTAGAACTAAGAGGCCACCAGTCCTGCTCGTAATACGACGAGCTTTCATCATTTCGACGGCGTTCTCTCATCCAGAAATGCAAGGCGCTTCGGATGGACTGGAAAGGAGGTGACATGGTGTGCGGTTGAAACAACGAGGAGAAAGAGGTGGGACGCTGCAGGTTTGGTAGGTGCCTGACGCTGGGCTGCACAAAAAGTGGCGTTAGTATAATGACGATGATGATACTAGTTCTCAATGGCATGCACTCACGATGCGAAATAGTCCATGAGCCAGGTGATAATTAGCACAAATAATCATGACGGTAATCAGCAGTACAAAACTTTAATATAGACATTAGGAGTTCTGGGTAATGCATCCCCACCAGACATTCCTCAGTTGCTACCAAAGGCGACCTCTTGGGCTCTCCCCGTGATCTATACTATTAGCCCCGGAGCATGACTTGTCAGCAGGGTGGTGGTGGTGGTAGTGGATAGAAGATGAAGAAGGCGCCTAATTCTGCAGTTATCCATTTCTGAAAATAGGCGTTAGATTGACGGCGGAAACCGCACTAAGCTATGGTGCCTCAGTTTTAGGACATTGCCACAAGAATGCTTTCAATGCCGTTTGCGATTATATTCAGGCCATCAAGCGTATACCTTTGTGGTCATCAATCAAATAATTATTATTTATTACTCCCCCAAAAAAATTCTAAATGGCAAAGTGAAGTAAACGCAGCTGAGTGGTATTCACAACACCTGAAATCTCAAAATTTTTCAACTTGACTTCTGTATTATTCTTTTCTCGCTTGCTCTCATTTTATGTGGTTTTTGTTGTTTTAGTCACATTATAATAGAAATTCATTACACATAGTTAGAATGATCACAGAAAAACTGCACTACGCTTTCTTGGCCAATTGCCCTGAGTGGGTATGAGCCATAAGTCCAGGGAAACAAACAAACAAGCGATCTGCAGCCCGGTAGGCAGCATGGCGCATGATCATCATCAGCACGGCGCAGAACCTGTCAGCAGTGTCTCCCAGCAATGCTTGTAAGCTTATGGAGTCATTCTCCTCCTTCCCGTTCTCGCCTGTGGGATAGCAAACCGGCTTCCTAAACTGGTTAACTTCCCTGCCTGCCTTTCTCTACTAATAATTCTGCTGGGTGGACAATCCACTGGGCAGTCCCAAAAGATGTGCTTCATTGTGGTTCTCTGTCCGCAATTTTAGCAAATGGGATTGAACTCATCTGCGTGAATAAAAATTTAGAAAAATTGCGGTGGATCTTAAGTTTTCTTCTTGACTTTCTACACACACACAAAAAACACTTGAGCCTCGCATTCAAGCCTCAATGACAATGTTGAAAAGGTGCGACACGCGTCCCTTCTGAATGTATACCAGGATCTTCACTCGTGGTATGCGCTTCCTCTATCATGATGACGAAAAGGGCTCTTTTTCAAACACGCGTGTTTAGGCACTTTCTTAGTTGAATGGCGTGCTTGTTCCGCTTTATAACCGGCTCACACAGGCTATGAGAGAATGATCTAGTACAGCATGTTATCGAGATGAAAGAGCCATTCGTGATAAAGGCTAGTTTGAACCGAAAAAGTAAAATATAAGTAATTAGGTATTCACCGAGCAATTCTTCTTTTCTAATCACGAACGTTGAAATATTTGCGTAGAGTATATTTCTTATGCGTAAATAGAGATAAAACTGGGTTCAGAAAGGCATGTTGACACTTCATAGGCGTAGCTGCCTTTGTCAAAGGTGGACTCGTCATCACTGGCTTGCTAGAGAATTTCGAGCAGTGTTTATATCACCTACTGCAAGTGACTGGCATGCTTTGAAGGCAAGTGTAGCACTTCTTCCCAAACGTTATGTGATTCTGAGATTTTGTGTTCTCTGTTTTATCAGTGATCTGTGATAGTTCGCAGTGCCATACATCGTATCGGTTCCTTCATGTCTGTATGTCATCTTAAAGTCAGTTTTGTTATCCGGTGCAGTTGTGCTCACCTGAACTGATTTGATTGATATGTGGGGTTTAACATCCGAAAACCACTATACAATTATGAGAGACGCCGTAGTGGAGGGCTCCAGAAATTTTGACCACCTGGGCTTATTGAACGTGTGCCCAAATTTGAGCACATGGGCCTACAGCATTCTCGCCTCCATCAAAAATGCAGCCGCTGCCGCCTGGATTCGATCACGCCAACTGCGGTTCAGCAGCCGAGTACCGTAGCCCCTAGACCACCGCGGTGCGGCGCTCACCTGAACTACTGGTACTTTACTATGCAGTGAACTTCCCCGTGTGTGTGCGTACTGTATACGTGCGTGTGTGGGTGTGTGCGTGTGAGTTCATAATAGTATTTGTTATGGACATTCTGTGGATTTTGACAATTTTGTAATTTAAGATTTCTTGCATATTGGGCTTAGTCGTTTGTGTGTGTTCACTACTGTCCTTGCTGTATAGACACTTGTTCCAATTGCTTGTTACTTACTACGACAGAATAAACTCATTGTAAGCACGCATACCAGTAAGGAGGCTACGAAAGCCCTCTTGTACTTTTTAAGGACCACCAAACTTCAGTGCCAGGACCACCATCATTCAGTGCCAACAATATAACATACCTGATTATCGTGATAGCTTACCTTATTGATGGTAATTGTACCACAGACTGCATACACCTATAATGTCTCGTGCAAGGATGATAATAAATTTTTGAGGGAATACTTACATGTTCTTTCGATACTGAGCTTCGCCGTTTAGTAAAGATCCATAAAATAAACCACTAAGAAAGAAGAACTTCGCACTCACCGTGCAAAGCATCACAAACAGTGAAGCTGATCGATCTTAAGTACTTAACGGGGTCTTCTTGGCTAATACTAGGGCGTCCCTTGGTGCAGACAGAGTAGAGTCAAATCACAGTCTGTCACGTATCATGCTAGAATATCCAAACACCAGCGCGAAAAACTAACGTGAAAACCTGGCTGTGGCCCCCAAGATAGAATCGCGGACCTTTCATCGCCTGTACTGGCTCGCACCACGCCGGGCAAACTCGGCACCGTGGTATACAGCCTCCGTCTGTGCGAGTGTCTGTGGAAGGACACTCTTAGGAGCTTAAAGGTGCACTGTCGATCCTTGAATGGGAGCGCCATACCACGGCGTTTTGAAGCTCGCTCTGGATCCTTTGGTCTTTACATCAGTTTTTAGGACGTGTACGTAGCTGCGTGAAAGTTATTGTTATAACCGGCCCCCGCGGCTGAGCCGCGCCCCGAAATGCACGAACAGAGTGGCCAGGACAAAAAGCGAGCGTTTATTGTCCGGCTTGGGTTTTTATAAGAACGAAAGGTAAGGGAAGGGGAAGAGGGAGATAAGATAGAAGGCGCGCGCAGCGTAGACTGGCAGCGCTTGTTTAGCGGTAGTGAACAGTTCGTGGCATTCCTTCTTCCTTAGAAGCCATAACGCTCCACTGGCTTCTTGATACGTGTGGAACGTCTTAGCTCTAGGGGTGGGTGGCCCGGAAGACCGGGGCCAGTAGCCGTTGGAGCTTCGCAGTTTTGTACTCGAGGGTCCGGGCTTATCTGGGGACTAGTGAGAGCCCCTGGACTCGACGGTTCTTCGATGCTTCTCCGCCTGAGCTGGTCCATGTGCCGGTCAACAAGCCCGTTCTCCGTGTCGACAGACACGATGCGTGCGCCAGAGGTTGACTGGACCTTTCCAGGTGTCCACTTGTCACCACGGCCGTAATTGCGAAGGTACACAGGATCTCCCGGTGCGAAGTTCCACTTGGCGCTGTCAGCGGAGTGGACATCCCCTGTTGCTGGGCTTCTGGGAGGATAACACATGTCTAATCGGGTGCGGAGCTGGTAACCCAACAACATTTATGATGGTGAGCGCCCGGGCGGAAGCGGCGTGTTTCTATAGCGGCACAATGTTCTAGCCAGCGCCCTTGACAAGTCTGCGTCCCCACACCTCATTAGTCCGTCTTTGATGGTTCGCACCACACGTTCGGCGAGTCCATTACTCTGTGGATGGTACGGGTGTGCCAGCACGTGAACTACCCCGTTCTGTTGCAAGAACTCCTTGAACTCCCATCCGGTGAATGGCGTGCCATTATCAGACACTACTGTGTGTGGCAGACCGAATCTACTGAACAGCGTTCGTAGGACATCGACTGTGTTGCGCGAGGTCGCGTGAGCCAGGGGAATGGCCTCAATTCATTTACTGTGAGAGTCCACGACGACAAGAAGCATTTTGTTTTGGATCGGACCCGCGAATTCAACATGCAATCGCGACCATCTTTCCTGCGTCTCTGGCCAGTGAATGGGTGCTTGCGCGGGTGGCATGGGCAACGCCTGTACGCAGTGCTGACACCCAGCGGCTAAGCGCTCAATATTGTGGTCCAAGCCAGGCCACCAAAATTTTGACCGTGCAACTGCCTTCATTGCAGAAACTCCTTGATGAGCTCCATGTAATAACTTCAGTAGCTTCTTCCTGGCTTCCGCTGGAACCACAACACGATGACACCAGTGAAGCAAGCTATGCTGCATGGACAGCTCGTTCCGCCTGTTGTGATACTCCCGCATCTCTGTGCCTTCCTCTGCAGTGCGTTGTGGCCAACCTTGGATGACGTATCTGCACACACTTGACAGTACGCCGTCTGACTGCGTGAGGGCTTAAAGCTCTTTCATGGGCACCACCGGCTCGTCCCACTGGCCCACGACGAGGATGTACTCGGCCGCATCCTCGTCATCCTGCAGCTCCTGTTCAAGAGATTGGGGTAACCGGCTTAATGCATCCGCGTTGAGCATAAATTTTCCCGGCTTGTACTGCAGTTTATACTTGTATGCACCAAGTAGTAGCGCCCATCTTTGTATTCTGGCTGCCGCCATGACGGGTGTCTGACGGTCGTGCCTTAACAGGCCCAGCAACGGCTGGTGATCCGTAACCAGAGTGAACTCTCGGCCCAACAGGTAGTCCCTAAACTTAGTAACACCAAATATCAAGGCTAACGCCTCGCGCTCGATCTGAGAGTACTTTCTTTCGGCAGTTGTCAGCGTTCTCAATCGAAAACCTACGGGTCGCTTCTCGCCTTCGGTGTGATGAAAAAGTGCAGCACCAACTCCGTATGGGGACGCATCACACTCTAAAAAGAGCACACGGTTCAGATCAAAATGAGTGAGTATGGGTGCCGCGCACAACGCATTTTTCACCTGGACAAAGGCTTTTCGTTGGTGCTCCACGTCCACTTAGCACCCTTTTTCAGCAGTTCGTACAACGGCGCTAAAATGGTAGACAAGTCGGGCATAAACAGTTATGATATCACTCATCACAAGAGCGCTGCTTACTGTGGAAGCTATGAAAGACGAACAATCAAGAAAATATAGCCACTTGAAGTGATGAGAAATAATTGAACATGAAATATCGCTGGTGCCAATATTTCAGCGAAATGACTTCTCTGCTCCCCTCTTGGTGAAACCTTGGCAACAACAAGATTTTTGTGCAGTGATTTCCCTGTGTTAGATACAAATATGTGTATACATATCGGGCGTTCAATGAGGTTTTTCGAATTTACATTCTATAAACATTATATGATATGATTATGAGGACGACCATGCCTCGAAACTCCTTAATACTACTTACAAACCGTTATTCTTTAACGTGAAATTGAATGTCTGTACATGGCTGCTATCAAATTCGTACCCTTGAAAATGTGCTCGCCGTATAGGCGGCGACATGATCCGCTTGTCTAACTAAGAGCACAACACTTTGCCAGCTAAACCTATGCGCCAGAAGATATATATAGAGGATTGCTCATACAGAGCTTAGCACATTTTCACGTGCTCGCCACTTCTGGCAACAGCTTGTACTACGTTAAGCCCGTAGTTAATTATTACTCCTTCACAAGGGAAGTAGTAAAGAGTCCTGACGAAAGCGTATTTGCCGACGTGCGTGTTGCCACCTCACAACCACGTACACTGCCGCATCACCCGCGCGCTGATAAATCTGCTTCGAACGGGATCTCCGGGATGTAAAATTTACACGTGCTATTGATCGATTTTCTCTTCACACAGTTTCCGCACAGCTGTGCCTCTGGTAGTTACATCCTGCTCGGAAGCTGCACTCCAGAAGGGCAGAGTTTGTTGTGAATTGGAGACTGTGTATACCTTCGTGAAAGGTCACGTGTCCCTGTTCTAAGCGGAATGAGCTTACAACTTTCGTTCCTTACGATTGTTTATCTTCATCGAGCACCGAAATATTTCAACTGGTGCATTTTGATGCCCGAAAACAAAAAAAGATGCTTATCAGTTTTGAGTATCTATTTTTATCTTAATGACAGAAAAAAACCGAAAAACTGCTGCTTTTCAAATACCATTCGGCACATGGCATCAACGTGGTGCGCATTTTTCAACGAAACGTGTACACTCATCACGGGATCGTATCTGCACAAGGCCAACGATGAGAACTGAAGGCGAGCATAGCCTGATCAATGCCATCCACCAAGCGCAGCACTTCGCAACGGTTGTCCGTTACGCACAGCCATGATCTTCAGCGGCGGTAAAGTAACTTCGAATTCAGCCCCCGTTTGCCACTCTTTTACGCAATCGAATACAACGCATAGCTATATACCTAAATCTTTCATGGGGTGTGGAACTGTGTACAACGAGTATACTGCGGAAAAAAAATTTGTGGCTGCATTTGTCAAGCGATAACAGCGTCAACAGATTCCGGGCATTAGTAACTTAACCTCAGGTATTTTTATGTACCGGGTAGCCAGCCGGTAACAACTGGCTAACCTCCTTATCAGGTATCCCATCAGGTATTTTCCTCATCGATTGTTTTCGGCGTTTTAAACCACAAACTGTTGATTTGGTGCTAAACTGCTAGTTTTTTTTAAGTTTTACGCATTCACTGATACCGCGTGACGATTTCGCCATCGGTATCTTGCGCACCTAAATGACTTCCACCTCTGCTGTGCATATAAGACCTTGAACAAGTTACTTCGCTTACTTGACGTGTCCCCCCAGGAACCCCAATTTGCAATAACTTCACAATCTTCGAGAGACCGACATTGCACCACGCACTGTGCAAAGTATTCTGAACAGTAGCGCGTCGCAAGGTCGGAGACCTTCAAAGCCACGGTTTCAGTTTTTTCAGAGCTAGTATACACACTGTGGTGGAGCAATATATGTAGTGTAACATTCCCCAGATCATCGGTAAACATGTTGCAGGTTTTCTTAACGTTGAGCATTAAATACGCAATTATCCTCCTTGTCAGGGGGGTTTATGCCACAGATATCGTATGACTAGCACATGACAAAGCTGAAAATCATCTAGATAGATAGATAGATAGATAGATAGATAGATAGATAGATAGATAGATAGATAGATAGATAGATAGATAGATAGATAGATAGATAGATAGATAGATAGATAGATAGATAGATAGATAGATAGATAGATACGCTGAAAGTGTCTCCATTTCACTAACAAATGCTTCACATTCAAAAATTAGCCTGTTACATGGCCGCAAACACCGTATTTCCTTCGTCTGTCTAGTCTTTCTTTTATTATGGTAGCGAGCATCACACCAAGCCATCGCTTCGATCAAGCCACAAGGAGTACCAGACACTTCCACGTTTCACAACCATTGTGCCAGAGCATTTGTATTAGCTCTTCTTTTTGCCAATGATGGGGAATAAACTTTATTAATATTTGTCTCGTTGTGGAACGAGAGGCTGCGCCTCCCCGGTGACATCGCTCAACCGGTTCACCGGAACAGCTTCCGTCTTTAGGACGAATAGCCGAGCATACAGACAGAAAATACGGTTAGAAAACGACTGTTGTGGGCACTTCCTGGCAACCGACGCAGTCCTCTAGGGATGGTTGGTGAGCTCAAACCTCCCCCGCCAGACGAACTCTATCAGTTTCGCATGTGTACATATACAGGCACTCACATGCAAACGCACGCCTGAACGTACCTAAAGTGTAGTTGAAACCCACTACCACCCACCAATAAAAACAAGAGTTTCCGGCCACGCCAGTCTTCCTGACAATCACTATTGAACGTGCTGTATGGGAACGGCAGGCAGCACACATTCTACGTTTTGGAAATGAATGAACCATTCTCATTTGTCGTTGGCTGTTACTAGCCATCGTAGCTTAGCGATTCCGACGGCAATATCATGCTTGCACGTTTCGCATCCTGCCACGGCAGCCATATTACTAGGGCGCAAAATGTGTGCGAAGTGTAAGTTAGTCCAAATTAATTCGCAGTTTTTCACTACGTCGCGCCTCGTAATTGTATCGCGGTTGTGACTCGTAAAACTCCACAATTCTTTTTATGGTTTCCTTATTAACGCGATAGCATTAGAGAGCTCCTGTCGCATGAATTCCGCCGTCGGTGTCAGCACCGTTGGACTGTTGGTTGTGAGCGAAAAATCGTCCGTGAGCGAATAATCGAGAAAAAAACAAATAAAATAAAGAATAAAATTTTCGATCTCACTGAGCATTGCAACCGGGCCATTCACGTGGCTAGCAGGTATCTTACCACAAAGCCACGATGTTATTTGCAGCTGCTTCGGGAAAAACCACTACATAAATATCATGTAGGGGAAGGAGTCTCTTAACGCATTTTGTTCGACAGGTGTCACGACGGAAACGAGCCCATTCGGCGATTTGTAGGCGCATTTGGGAGGCCATCAAACTACGTCGAAAAAGTCAGGGATAGTGCAGCCATCGCCGCTAAAAACACACAGGAACTTTCAAACAGCTCTAAAAATGGACAACTATGTCCATCTAATGGAAAAAATATCATAGCTTTCCTTCCTCGGTGTATCATGCCTTTCCAGAGGCGTTGAACAAACACTAGATAATGTGGTGCCATCTGTGAGGCTTTGTGAGACTCTTTTTGTCCTGCCCACAGCCGCCTCAACCGACGCGCGTGGCGGTCGCGCGCGTCAATTCAGGCGGCCGTGTCCTTCTAGATGGCAAGCGCGTGGCGTGGATTTTGGAGGCTGTGCGACTCTTGCTTTAGATCAAAAACCTGTATGTACCATTCGCGCGCGCGCGCTGGTACAAAAAAGTGTGTGAACGTGTGTGTGTGTGTGTGTGTGTGTGTGTGTGTGTGTGTGTGTGTGTGTGTGTTTGTGTGTGTGCGTGCTTGCGTGCGTGTGTGTGTGTGTGTGCGTGTGTGCGTACGTGCGTGTGTGTGTGTGCGTGTGCGTGTGTGTGTGTGCGTGTGTGTGTGTGTGTGTTTGTGTGTCTGTGTGTGTGTGTGTGTGCGTGAAAACATATTATTAAGTATGCACTTAGCGGTTGAAGGGCGCCCTAGGGACCAAATTTCGCTGTCGCGTTCCACTCCTAAAAGCGAAGCTTAAGGGTCACTCAATTTTCTTATACTGAGTGCATGTAGTCTTGCAAATGCAGCCAGGGGAAAGAATCCTTGAAGAGAGCTATTCTCATGATGTCCACTTAGCAGACGGTTTCCACTTATGCTCGGCGAGGAGCACACCAACTGTTTCCGGTCTGTGTTGCGCAACATCATTTTGACGCCAGGAAGCTTGCACTACTCTCGACACAAACCAGCAAGACAAATGCTGCCCCCCCCCAGAGGCCTGCTTCTGGATGCTGATCTCGGAAGCCGTGCGTGAACTCTAATCCCGTTGGGCCTTGAATTGGGCTTAACGCGGCCCCTGACTTATTGACTGGGAAGAGTATCAGATAGAGAGCAAGTGCATGCACGCACCGCCGGAATTCATGGATTTCTTGTGCGATGGAGACTTCCACGAAGACACGTTTGAAAGAATTGAGACGTACCACACTTGACCAAGAGTTGGAGCAACTTCAAGTTGTTCACCGGCGTGCCGAAAGACGATACAACGCATAAAATCTATCTATGACCTCAGAGAATTCAGACGCATTCAGAAGAAAATTCAGCGTCTAATGCCCAAACTCCAAGAACAACGATGGAAGAGTTTTTTGACTCACTCGACCCTTGAAAGCCTTTGTCTCCCGTATGAAAGACTGTTCAAGGCATTCACTCGCATCCGCAACAGCGTCATCCCTTCGCTGCTCTGGCGCTACATCAACGTCGCTAACTGCTTCATGTTTCTGGTGAATTTTGTGCAAAGATCTTGGAGAATTTTGCGACATGTTTTGGCGACATCTCTATACCAATTGATCTACAGGACGTTCCAGTCACACGAAATCAGCAAATGAAGGTTCCACCCACTATGGAAGAACTTCATGCAGCATTGAACACATGCAGGCGCTGATGGTCCCCTGGTCCGGATGGCGTGACCTGTGCTACCTTACGTCACCTATACCCGAAGGCAGAGCGCTGTCTCCTGGACAATTTCAATAAGTCTTGGCACGATGCTATGGGGCCTGATGAATGGAAGTGCAGTCGCCTGGTGACTTTGTTGAAGCCCAGAGAGAGAGAGAGAGATCATTAGAGAGGAAAGGCAGGGAGGTTAACCAAGCTCGGCTCGGTTGGCTACCCTACACTTGGGGGGGAAGGGAGAATAATAGAACGGAAAGAGATAGAAAAGAAGAGGACTAAGAAAGAGAAGCATGAATAGTAAGCTCGAGACTACACAGCACGGTCTCGCACAGTTCTTTAACAAGCGGTCGTAAAGTCTGGTGGTCCTTAAAAAGTACAAGAGGGCTTTCGTGGCTTTACGCGTATGGGAAGCCGTCAGCCAAGGTCCCAGGATCTTCTCGTCTGTAAGCGGCCGTGAATCCAGCTGACAGAGCTTGGCTTCCATAATACGTCGTTCGGTCTGGTATGCTGGGCAATGACATAGAATGTCTTCAAGCGTTTCCTCGCAGGCGAACATGTTGCATGCCGAAGTGCTCGTCATTCCAAGGAGACGAGAGTAAGAATTCGTAAAAGCCACGCCCAACCTCAAGCGACACAGTAAAGTTTCAGCGCATCGTGGGAGCCCGGATGGCAAACGAAGTTGCACGTTTGGGTCGATCGAATACAGGTGCGTGTTTGAGAAACCTTGCATATTCCATTGTAGGAGAGATATATGGTGAGCAAGTGATTGTAGTAGCCTTGCAGCGTCCGTTTTCAAGAGTGGCATGGGCGTGCGCTGGTCTAGGTCATGAGCTGATCGAGCAGCTTCATCCGCGCGGTCATTGCCGACGATTCCGCCATGACTCTGCAACCACTGAAATACAATATCGTGACCTTCCGTGAGCGCTTCGCGGAAGTCGTGCCTCATCTGATATACTGATTGTTCATGTAACCCGCGCTGCATAACAAACCGTAGGGACTGTAAGGCTGACCTGTAGTCGCAAAAGATGGCTCATTGGTTAGGTTGCTGGCAAAGAATATACTTTACTGCACCTTGAAGTGCTGCGAGCTCTGCTGCTGTCGACGTCGTGGTGTGAGAAAACTTGTACTGAAGCAACCCATTTTCAGATGGAACAACTACTGCTCCTGTAGAGCTGTTGGAATTAGTGGAGCCATCGGTGTAAACATGTATGTGGTCGAAGTACCTTTCGTCCAACAGACGCAAGTCAATTGCTTCAGGGCTAGCGTTGACATTCGTGCCTTCTTAAAGATTCCAGAAACTGATAAGCGCACGTCAGGTTGATGAAGACTCCATGGCGCAGTTGCTGGATGCATCGCAAGTTTGAAGCCAGGCGGTAGTATGTCCTGATGTTTTGTCGCGATACCGCAGTACGAAGAATGGGGCCTCCGAGATGTCAAACACGCTAAATGATGTGACGGTAGCCGTGATAAATGCCGAATGTGCGCTCTCAGCGTCTCGACAATGATATGCGTTGTGAGCGGCTGTTCTTGTGTAATAACAATAGTTGACACTGTCGATGAGCATCTTGGAAGGCCAAGGCATGTCCGAAGTGCTTGGGCTTGTACGCTTTGCAGTGCACGGATGTTAGTCTTGCACGTGTTGGACAGGACAGGAAGGCTGTACCGGAGAGTTCCGAGAAAGAGGGCTGTGTAAAGCTTCAACATGAAGTTCACGGATGGGCCCCGTAATTTTCCAGCGACGAACTTGAATACATTCTCAATGCCAATGAGCTTTTTCTTCAGGTATGTGACATGCGGGCTCCAGGTTAGGTCGCGATCTACGATGACACCTATGAATCTATGAGTGCTCTTATATGGGATTGATCTGTCATCGATGCACAATGAGTAGAAAAACATCGGTTTGCGTGTGAACGCCACCGCTGCGCATTTTTCTGTGGCGATAGTCAAACCTTGCTGGCGAAGGTATGTCGATGTCATTGTTGCCACTTTCTGTATTTTTGCGCGCACTTGAGGCCGTGTCACGCCCGACGCCCAAATGCAGATATCGTCAGCGTAGAGAGGTATATAAGCCGTCTGTGGCAGCATTTCGGTGAGCCCCACGAGAACCAGGTTGAAAAGAGTTGGACACAAAACACCGCCTTGTGGCACCCCACGACTTGTGAAATACTTATGCGTAGACTCATTCTGAGTTAAAACGAACATGGATCTCTGTGAGGTAGCTTTTTACCCATCGAAAGACACGACCTCTAAGTTCAGCTGCTTCAAGAGCATTAAGAACAGCCTCGTGGGTCACGTTGTCATAGGCACCCTTCACGTCTTCTTAAGAACAGAGCTACCGACAGCCGCTTCTGAGCTTTCTGATGCTGAACAGAGGTCACTAAGTCAATAACGCTATCAACTGAGTGCCGACCTAGTCGAAAACCAGCCATAGCATCAGGATAGTTATTATAATGTTCCAGGCACCATTTCATGCGTGTAACCAGCATGACCTTGAAAACGCATGACCTTACCTCCATGACCTTACCTCCAGCAGCATGACCTTACCTCCATGACCTTGCCAACGCAGCTTGCTAGTGCTATAGGCCGGTATGATGCCAAATCGAATGGAGACTTTCCGGGCTTCAGCAAAGGCACCAGGCAACTACACTTCCACTCATCACGCACCATTCCATCATGCCAAGATTTATTGAAAATGTCCAGGAGACAGCGCTGTGCTATCGGGCCTAGGTGACGTAGGGCAGTATAGGTCACTCCATCCGGACCTGGGGACGATGAGCGTCGGCATGTGTTCAATGCCGCATGAAGTTCCATGGTGAATGCAACCTCTATTTGCTGATCTAGTGCGACTGGAACATCCAGTGGCAATAGATCGATCAGTATAGTATCAGTAACTTCCCCAGAAACATCAACCTGTGAGCGACGTTGATGTAGCGCTAGAGCAGCGAAGGGATGACGCTGTTGCGTATGTGAGTGAATACCTCGAAGAGTCATCCATACGGGAGACAAGGGCTTTCGAGGGTCTAGCGAGTCACAAAAATTCTTCCACCGTTGTTCATGAAGTTTGTGCATTCGACGCGTAATTTTTTTCTGAATGCGTGTGGATTCTCTGAGGTCAGAGATAGATTTCGTGCGTCCATATCGTCTTTAGGCATGTTGGCGGACCGCTCGAAGTTGTTCCAACTCTTGGTCGAGTGCCGTGCGTCTCGACTCTTTCGATCATATCTTCGTGGAAGTCTCCATTGCACAACTAATCACTTCTTCAATGGATTCCGGCGGTTCGTACATGCACTTGCTCTCCACTTATATCTGAAACTCTTCCCTGTCAGTAAGTCTTGAATGTCCAGGGGAAGGCGAATCGTCCAGACCTCTGACTGTCACGTACGTGGGGATATGGTCGCTGCCATGTATTTCAATATCTGTGAATCATTAGACTTTCGTGACAATGCTATGCGACACTAATGTCAAGCCCAGGCAACTGCTGTAAGTTACTCCTCGGAGATAAGTAAGGATGCCGTCGTTCAGCACCTGAAGCCCGTGCTCTGATGCGAGATCAACCAGGTTCGTGCCTTTTCGATTTGTCCTGATGCTTCCTCACAATGGATGATGGGCGTTGAAGTCACCCATCAATATCCAAGGTGCAGAAGTCGTTGCAAATATACCGTTTAATATCTGTTGATCTAGTCGACGTGACGGCGCTATATATGCGCCTATCAGCGTAAACGACGACTTTTTCTTTTTAACATATAGACACGCGTAGTGATTTCCATTGTGAGACTCTATTCTTTGGAGAACGTAAGTGAGTTCTTTACGGATGTACACAGCAACTTGACTTTGCTCAATGCACGATGAAGAAACGAACGATTCATAGCCCGACAGTCGAGGTATTTTTAAAATATGCGGTTCGCAAATGATGATGATGGGAAACCTATTTTTGAAAATGAATTGTCTGAACTCAGGCATTCTTTACTGTAGACCTCTTGCGTTCCACTGAACTACGGAAGCACGCTTGACTTTTTCTCGGAAAAGCTGATGTGGTCTATGGTGCGCCATATTGTTACTGAAGTCTGGCAAGAACTGGTTCTAGTGGGTCCAAGATTTGCAGCGCGCGTTTAGCGGCAGGGCTCTGTAGACTATTCGATAGAGTGCGAATAACACTCATGAACTACCTCAATACAGAAACACTTGTACCTCTTGGGCGGACAGACTGCCTGCTGGGGGCATATTCGGTGTTGACTGTCGATATTGTGGTTCCGTGGACACGTGTACCCGCGGTAAAGTGGACCAGTCAGAGCCGGATGTTCTCTGTTGCGCCAAAGTGTCTTCCGGCATCTCTGGACGTACCCCACCTGGTGGCGAGGGTGGGGAAGGTCTCTGTGGTCGTGGCGGCGGTGGTGGTGGCGGTGGCGACCTAAGTGAAGGCACCTTCGGCACAGGACTGCTTTTTTTCTTTTCTTCGAGCACCGCCGTCGAAGGGAACGCCGTCGTTGAACAACTGTTACCACTTCCTTTCGTGAGGATCCGTCTTTAACCATTTGTCTCAGAATACTCCTTTCTTTCTTCAGTACTGGGCAGTCTTTGTACGAGGACTCATGGTTCCCGTTGCAGTTGCTGCATTTTAGGAGAGTTGCTTGGCAAGCCTCTGCTTTGTGGGGTCCGGCACTACGTGGGCATGCTTGCTTGTTGTTGCACACAGCACTAACATGACCCCGCTTTAGACAGTTGTGGCACTGTAGTGGTCTTGGGATGTATGGTCGGACAACGTGACGATCATGACCAACCTTTACAGGTCATTATGCAATCACCTCTGAAGGTCACCTTGATGCAACGAGATTTGCCAAGCCGGCATACGGATTTGCAAAGCCCCGAAAGTCTCCATTGGACATCATACCGGCCTATAGCACTAGCAAGCTGCGTCGGCAAGGTCATGGAGAGGATGCAGCTTACACGCATGGAATGGTACCTGGAACATTATAACATCTGTCCTGATGCTATGGCTGGCTTTCGACGAGGTCGTTCTTCAATCGATAGCGTCATTGACATAGTGCCCTCTGTTCAGCAACAAAAAGCTAAGAAGGGGCAGTTGGTAGCTCTGTTCTCACACGTGAAAGGTGCCTATGACAACGTGAACCATAAGGCCGTTCTCAATGCTCTCAAGGCAGCTGAACTTGGAGGTAGTGTTTTTTGATGGGTAAGAAGCTACCTCACAAAAAATCTATGTTCGTTCTAACTGAAGATAGGTCTACGAATGAGCATTTCACAAGTCGGGGGGGTGCCACACGGTGGCGTTTTGAGTCCGAATCTTCTCAACCTGTTTCTAGGGGAGCTCATGAAGTTTCTGCCACAGACGGCCTATATATCTCTCTACGCTGAAGATATCTGCATTTGGGCGTCCGTCGTGACATGGCCTCAAGTTCGCGCAAGGATACAGAAGGCGGACAATGACATTGGCATACCTTCACTAGCAAGGTTTGACTTTCGCAACAGAAATATGCGCAGTGGTGGCGTTTACAGGTAAATCGATGTCTTTCTATCCATTGTGCATCGATGGCAGATCAATCGCATATAAGAGCAGTCATAGATTTCTAGGTGTCATAGTAGATCGTGAATTAACCTGGAGCGCATATGTCGCATACCTGAAGAAAAAGCTCATTGACATGATAATGTATTGAATTTCATTGCCGGAAAATCATGGGCCCATCCGTGCACTCCATGCTGCAGCTTTATACAGTCCTTTTTCTCGGAGTTCACCGGTACAGCTTTCCTGCCCTGTCCAAGACATGCAAGACTAACATCCGTTTACTTCAGAGCGTACAAGCCCGAGCACTTCGGACATATCTTGGCCTTCCAAGATGCTCATCGATGGTGGCAATCATCGTTATCATACAAGAGCAGCCACTCCCAACGCATATCATTGTTGAGACGCTGAGAGCGCACATTTGGCATTTATCAAGGCTTTCATTACATAATTTAGCGTGTTTGACAGCGTGGAGGCCACATTCGTTGTTCTGCGGTATTGTGACGCAACATCAGGACATATTACTGCCTGGCTTCAAACTTGCGATACGTCCAGCAGCTGCGTTATGAAGTCTCCGTCAACGTGACGTGCGCTTATCGGTATCTGGAATCAATTAAAAAAGCCCGCATGTGACCGCTAGTCCTGAAGCAAATTACTTTGCGTCTGTTGGACGAAAGGTACTTTACCGCATAACTGTTTAAACCGATGGCTCCACTGATTTCAACAGCTCTAGAGGAGCAGTGGTTGTTCCATCTCGTAATGTGTTGCTTCATTACAAGTTTTCTCACCCCACGACATCGAGAGCAGCATAGCTGGCAGCGCTTCAAAGCGCAGTCAGGTACATTAATTCTTTGGCAGCAACCTAATCAAGGGGCCTTCTTTTGCGACTGGAGGTCAGCCTTACAGACACTATGGTTCGTTATGCAGCACGGGTTACACGAACAATTAGTATATCAGATAAGACAGGACTACCACGAAGCGCTCGAGGAAGGTCACGATATTGTATTTCAATGGTTGCCGAGTCATTGTGGAATTGTCAGCAATGACCGCGCGGATGAAGCTGCTCGATCGGCTCATGACCAAGACCTGTACACGCCCATACCACTCTTGAGAACGGACGCTGCAAGACGACTACAATCACTGCTCGCCGTATAACTCTCCTACAATAAAATACGCCGGGTTTCTCCAACGCGCACCTGTATTCCATCGACCCAAACTTGCAACATTCGTTTGCCACGTGGGCTACCACGTTGAGCTGAAACTTCACCGTGTCACGTGAGGTTGTGTGGCATTTACGAACGCGTATTCCTATCTCATCGTAATTGCTAACAGAGTTAAAAAACATTAGAATTCAATCAACCAAAGGAACAAGCAGGATTTCGAACAGGCTACTCAACAATCGACCACATTCATACTATCAATCAGGTAATAGAGAAATGCTCAGATTATAGTCAACCACTATACATAGCCTTCATAGATTACGAGAAGGCGTTTGATTCAGTAAAAATATCAGCGGTCATGCAGACACTGTGGAATCAAGGCGTCGATGAAGTATATATAACGATCCTGAAAAAAATCTACAGGGGATCAACTGCTACCATATCGCTTCATGAAGCAACCAACAGAATACCAATCAAGAAGGGTGTAAGGCAGGGAGATACAATCTCCCCAATCTTATTTACCACGTGCTCACAGGAGGTTTTCAGAGGCCTAGAATGGGAACAGTTAGGGACAAGACTTAATGAATACAACCTTAGTAACCTGCGCTTCGCCGATGACATTCCATTGCTGAGTAACTCAGGAGACGAATCGCAACTCATGATTACGGAGTTAGACAAGGAGGGCAGAAAGGTGGGTCTTAAAATTATTCTGCAGAAAACAAAAGTAACGTACAACCACCTCGGTAGAGAGCAGCGCTTCAAGAAAGGTAATAGTGCACTTCAAGTTGTAGAATACTATGTATTCTTAGGGCAGGTAATAACCGCGTAGCCGAACCACGAAATTGAAGTAACCAGAATAATAAGAATGGGGTGGAGCACATTTGGCAAACACTCAAATCATGACAGGTAGATTGCCACTAACCCTCAAGAGGAAGTTATATAACAGCTGCATCTTGCCGGTACCTAGCTATGGAGCAGAAACCTGGAGACTTAGAAAGATGGTTCAGCTTAAATTGAGGGCGATTCAGCGAGCAATGGAAAGAAAAATGGTAGGTGTAACTTTAAGAGACAAGAACAGAGCAGAGTGAATTAGGGAACAAACGGGGGATAAGGATATCATAGTTGAAATCAACAAAAGGAAATGGGCATGAGCCGCGCATTTAGCACGTAGAAGTCAAGCGGGTTAGGGGGAGACAGAAGGTTAGGTGGGCAGATGAGATTAAGAAGTTGTTGGGTATAAATTGGCAGCAGCAAGCACAGGACCGAGTTGACTGGCGGAACTTGGGAGAGGCTTTTGTCCTGCAGTGGACGTAGTCAGGCTGATGATGTTGATGATGATGATGATAGCAATAATAATAATAATGATGACGACGATGATGATGATGATGATGATGATGATGACTCTCGTCTCCTTGGAATGGCGAGCAGTTCGGCGTGCAACATTTGCACCTGAGAGGAAATGCCTGAGCACATTCTATGCCACTGCCGAGCATACCAGTCTGAACAACATATTATGGAAGCCAAGCTCTGTCAGCTGGATTCACGGCCGCTTACAGAAAAGAAGATCCTGGGAACCTGGCCAACGGTTTCGCATAAGCGCAATGCCACGAACGCCCTCTTGTACTTCATAACGATCACCAGACTTCACGAGCGCTTGTGAAAGAACAGTGCGAGACCGTGCTGTATAGTCTCGAGCTGACTATTCGTCCTTCTCTTTCTTACAACTCTTATCTATCTCTTTCCTTTCTATTACTCTCCCTTTCCCCCTACCCAATTGTAGGGTAACCAACCAAGCCTCCTTGACTTTCCTCTCTATTTATCTCTCTCTCTCTCTTGACGAGGCAACGCACACGAACATTTAACAAAATAGGCGTAAACTTGTGTTTGTGGGGGTTACTAACAAGTTTGGAATGAACTGACTACTCGAGTCAGCACTATTCACTTACTAACTAGGTAGTAATTTTCACTAACTTGCATTTTACTACCTTCCATTACAAAGAGGCTAGTGGTTTATGTGACAAATGAATGGTTATTATTGAGTTAGCGAATATTCCGACATTTATTTCTAAGAGTGAATGACCATCATCATCATCATCATCATCATCAGCCTCACTACGTCCCCTGCAGGACAAAGGCCTCTCCCATGTTCGCCAGTTAACCCGGTCCTGTGCTTGCTGCTGCCAATTTATCCCCGCAAACTTCTTAATCTCATCTGCCCACCTAACCTTCTGTCTCCCCCTAACCCGCTTTCCTTCGCTGGGAATCCAGTTAGTTACCCTTAACGACCAGCGGTTGTTCTGTCTACGCCCTACATGCCAGGCCCATGTCCATTTCTTCTTCTTGATTTCAGCTATGATATCCTAAACCCCAGTTTGTTCCCTAATCCACTCTGCTCTCTTCTTATCTTTTAAGGTTACACCTACCATTTTTCTTTCCATTGCTCGCTGCGTCGTCCTCAATTTAAGCTGAACTCTCTTTGTAAGTCTCCAGGTTTCTGATCCGCAGCTAAGTACCAGCAAGATACAGCTGTTATATACATTACTTTTGAGGGTAGTGGCAATCTACCCGTCATAATTGAGAGCGCTTGCCAATTGTGCTCCACCCAATTCTTATTCTTTTAGTTACTTTGATTTCGTGGTTCGGCTTCACGGTTATTACCTGCCCCAAGTAGACATAGTCTTTTACAATTTGAAATGCACTATTACCTATCTCGAAGCGCTGCTCTTTTCCGAGGTTGTTGTAAATTACTTTCGTTTTCTGCAGATTCATTTTAAGACCTGCCTTTCTGCTCTCCTTGGCTACTCCGTAATCATGAGTTGCAATTCGTCCCCTGAGTTGCTTCAGCAATGTAATGTCATCGGCGAAGCGCAGGTTACTAAGGTACTCTCCATTAACTCTTATTCCTAACTGTTTCCCATTCTAGGCTTCTGAAAACCTCCTGTAAGCACGCGGTAATAGCAATGGGGAGATTGTGTCCCCTTGCCTTACACCCTTCTTGATTGGTATTCTGTTGCTTACTTTATGAAAGCAACTATGGTAGCAGTTGATCCCTGTAGATTTCTTCCAGGATGTTTATATGTACTCCATTGACGCCTTCATTGATGCCCATCGACACCCTGAGAAATATCAGCCGTCTGCATGACGGCGGATATTTCTACTGAATCAAACGCCTTATCGTAATCTATGAAGGCTATGTATAGTGGTTGGTTATATTCTGAGCATTCTCTATTACATGATTGATAGTATGATAGTGGTCGATTGTTGAGTAGGCTGTTCGAAATCCTGCTTGTTCCTTTCGTTGATTGAATTCTAATGTTTTCTTTACTCTGTTAGCAATTACTTTGTAAATAGCTTGTATACTACAGAGAGCAAGCTGATCGGCCTGTAATTCTTCAAGTCCTTGTCATCTCCTTTCTTATGTATTAAGATGATGTTAGCGTTCTTCCAAGACTCTGGTACTCTTCTCGTCAGGAGACACCTCGTAAACAGGGTGGCTAGTTTTTCTAACACAATCTGTCCTCCATCTTTCAGCAGATCTGATGTTACCTGATCCTCACCAGCAGCTTTGCCTCTTTGCATGCTCTCCAAAGCTTTCTGACTTCTTCTATCAATACTTGTGGGGTGTCATTGGGGTTACTGCTAGTTCTTATAGTATTAAAGTCGTGGTTGTCCCGGCTACTGTACAGATCTCTGTAAAACTCCTCCGCTATTTTAACTATCTATCCATATTGGTAGTTATTTGCCTTCTTTGTCCCTTAGTGCATACATCCGATTTTGCCTATCCCAAGTTTCCTCTTCACTGCTTTGACGCTTCCTCCGTTTTTCAGAGCGTGTTCAATTCTCTCCATGTTATACCTTCTTACATCGCATACCTTACGCCTATTAATCAACTTCGAAAGCTCTGCCAGTTCTATTTTGTCTGTTGTACTTGAGACACTCATGATTTGACGCTTCTTAATGAGATTCTTCGTTTCCTGGGAAAGCTTGCCAGTGTCCTGTCTAACTACCCTGCCTCCAACTTCCACTGCACACTCCGTAATGATACTCGTCAGATATCATTCATTGTATCTACGCTAAGGTTGGTTTCCTCACTAAGAGCCGAGTACCTGTTCTGAAGCGGACACTCTGAATTCCTGTACTTCCCTCTCAGTGCTAGCTCTGATTGGCTTCTTGCGTATCAGTTTCTGTCGTTCTTTCTCAAGTCTAGGCGAATTCGAGACCCGTACCATTCTATGGTCACTGCATCGTACCTTGCCAACCACTTCCACATCCTGCACGATCCTGGGTGTGCATCATTATAAAGTCTATTCGTTCTTATTTCGCCATTAGGGCTCCTCCATGTCCACTTGCGGTTTTCTTGTTTCGGTAGAAGGTATTCAAAATCCGTAATTATTGCGTTCTGCGAAACTCTACTAGTAGCTCTCCTCTGGCGTTTCTAGTACCGATGCCATAATTCCTTACTGCCTGGCTCCAGCTGCTTC